>OZ005758.1:14710263-15310263 GCA_963930825.1 Silvanus unidentatus | reverse complement strand
CACCAGTGGATTTCGCACCTCATTTTACATAAAATATGTCCTATAAGTCTACTCTCAAGAGTTGATAAAGGTACCAACCAATAAAATGTATATATATCACATTTTCAAATATCTATTATTCTCCATTTTACTCGATCACCTAAACGGTTAAAGATGGGACTTTGCGGTATTCACCAGTGGATTTAGCACCTCATTTTACATAAAATAAGTCCTATAAGTCTACTCTCAAGAGTTGATAAAGGTACAAACCAATAAAATGTATATATATCACATTTTCAAATATCTATTATTCTCTATTTTACTCGATCTCCTAAACGGTTAAAGATGGGACTTTGCGGTATTCTTCAGTGGATTTAGCACCTCATTTTACATAAAATAAGTCCTATAAGTCTACTCTCAAGAGTTGATAAAGGTACAAACCAATAAAATGTATATATATCACATTTTCAAATATCTATTATTCTCCATTTTACTCGATCTCCTAAACGGTTAAAGATAGAACATCGCGGATTTTACCAGTGGATTTAGCACCTTATTTTACATATAATAAGTCCTATAAGTCTACTCTCAAGAGTTGATAAAGGTACAAACGAATAAAATGTTTATATATCACATTTTCAAATATCTATTGTTCTCCATTTTACTCGATCTCCTAAACGGTTAAAGATAAGACTTTGCGGTTTTCACCAGTGGATTTAGCACCTCATTTTACATAAAATAAGTCCTATAAGTCTACTCTCAAGAGTAGATAAAGGTACAAACTAATAAAATGTTTATATATCACATTTTCAAATATCTATTATTCTCCATTTTACTCCATCTCCTAAACGGTTAAAGATGAGACTTCACGGTTTCCACCAGTGGATTTAGCACCTCATTTTACATAAAATAAGTCCTATAAGTCTACTCTCATGAGTTGATAAAGGTACAAACCAATAAAATGTATATATATATCACATTTTCAAATATCTATTATTCTCCATTTTACTCGATCTCCTAAACGGTTAAAGATAGAACATCGCGGTTTTTACCAGTGGATTTAGCACCTTATTATACATATAATAAGTCCTATAAGTCTACTCTCAAGAGTTGATAAAGGTACAAACGAATAAAATGCTTATATATCCCATTTTCAAATATCTATTGTTCTTTATTTTACTCGATCTCCTAAACGGTTAAAGATAAGACTTCGCGGTTTTCACCAGTGGATTAAGCACCTCATTTTACATAAAATAAGTCCTATAAGTCTACTCTCAAGAGTTGATAAAGGTACAAACCAATAAAATGTATATATATATCACATTTTAAATATCTATTATTTTCCATTTTACTCGATCTCCTAAACGGTTAAAGATGGGACTTCGCGGTATTCACCAGTGGATTTAGCACCTCATTTTACATAAAAGAAGTCCTATAAGTCTACTCTCAAGAGTTGATAAAGGTACAAATGAATAAAATGTTTATATATCACATTTTCAAATATCTATTATTCTCCATTTTACTCGATCTCCTAAACGAATAAAGATAGGACATCGCGGTTTTCACCAGTGGATTTAGCACCTTTTTATACACAAAATAAGTCCAATAAGTCTACTCTCAAGAGTTGATAAAGGTACAAACGAATAAAATGTTTATATATCACATTTTCAAATATCTATTATTCTCCATTTTACTCGATCTCCTAAACGGTTAAAGATAGGACATCGCGGTTTTTACCAGTGGATTAATCACCTTATTTTACATATAATAAGTCTTGTAAGTCTACTCTCAAGAGTTGATAAAGGTACAAACGAGTAAAATGTTTATATATCACATTTTCAAATATCTATTATTCTCCATTTTACTCGATCTCCTAAACGGTTAAAGATAGGACATCGCGGTTTTCACCAGTGGATTTAGCACCTTATTTTACATAAAATATGTCCTATAAAACTACTCTCAAGAGTTGATAAAGGTACAAACGAGTAAAATGTTTATATATCACATTTTCAAATATCTATTATTTTCCAATTTACTCGATCTCCTAAACGGATAAAGATAGGACTTCGTGGTTTTCACTTGTGGATATAGCACCTCATTTTACATAAAATAAGTCCTATAAGTCTACTCTCAAGTGTTGATAAAGGTACAAACCAATAAAATGTATATATATCACGTTTTCCAATATCTATTATTCTCCATTTTACTCGATCTCCTAAACGGTTAAAGATAAGACATCGCGGTTTTCATTAGTGGATTTAGAACCTTATTTTACATATAATAAGTCTTATAAGTCTACTCTCAAGAGTTGATAAAGGTACAAACGAATAAAATGTTTATATATCACATTTTCAAATATCTATTATTCTCCATTTTACACGATCTCCTAAACGGATAAAGATAGGACATCGCTGTTTTTACCAGTGGATTTAGCACCTCATTTTACATAAAATATGTCCTATAAGTCTACTCTCAAGAGTTGATAAAGGTACAAACGAATAAAATGTTTATATATCACATTTTCAAATATCTATTATTCTCCATTTTACACGATCTCCTAAACGGATAAAGATAGGACATCGCGGTTTTTACCAATGGATTTAGCATCTCATTTTACATAAAATAAGTCCTATAAGTCTACTCTCAAGAGTTGATAAAGGTATAAACCAATAAAATGTATATATATCACATTTTCAAATATCTATTATTCTCCAATTTACTCGATCTCCTTAACGGTTAAAGATAGGACATCGCGGTTTTCACCAGTGAATCTAGCACCTTATTTTACATAAAATAAGTCAAATAAGTCTACTCTCAAGAGTTGATAAAGGTACAAACGAATAAAATGTTTATATATCACATTTTCAAATATCTATTATTCTCCATTTTACTCGATCTCCTAAACGGTTAAAAATAGGACTTCGCGGTTTTCACCAGTGGATTGGCACCTCATTTTACATAAAATATGTCCTATAAGTCTACTCTCAAGAGTTAATAAAGGTACAAACCAATAAAATGTATATATATCACATTTTCAAATATCTATTATTCTCCATTTTACTCGATCACCTAAACGGTTAAAGATGGGAATTCTCGGTATTCACCAGTGGATTTAGCACCTCATTTTACATAAAATAAGTCCTATAAGTTTACTCTCAAGAGTTGATAAAGGTACAAACGAGTAAAATGTTTATATATAACATTTTCAAATAACTATTATTCTCCAATTTACTCGATCTCCTAAACGGATAAAGATTGGACATCGCGGTTTTTACCAATGGATCTAGCACCTTATTTTACATAAAATAAGTCTTGTAAGTCTACTCTCAAGAGTTGATAAAGGTACAAACGAATAAAATGTTTATATATAACATTTTCAAATAACTATTATTCTCCAATTTACTCGATCTCCTAAACGGATAAAGATAGGACATCGCGGTTTTTACCAATGGATCTAGCACCTTATTTTACATAAAATAAGTCTTATAAGTCTACTCTTAAGAGTTGATAAAGGTACAAACGAATAAAATGTTTATATATCACATTTTCAAATATCTATTATTCTCCATTTTACTCGATCTCCTAAACGGTTAAAGATAGGACTTCGCGGTTTTCACCAGTGGATTTAGCACCTCATTTTACATAAAATAAGTCCTATAAGTCTACTCTCAAGAGTTGATAAAGGTACAAACGAATAAAATGTTTATATATCACATTTTCAAATATCTATTATTCTCCATTTTACTCGATCTCCTAAACGGATAAAGATAGGACATCGCGGTTTTTACCAATGGATCTAGCACCTCATTTTACATAAAATAAGCCCTATAAGTCTACTCTCAAGAGTTGATGAAGTTACCAACCAATAAAATGTATATATATCACATTTTCAAATATCTATTATTCTCCATTTTACTCGATCACCTAAACGCTTAAAGATAAGACATCGCGGTTTTCATTAGTGGATTTAGCACCTTATTTTACATATAATAAGTCTTATAAGTCTACTCTCAAGAGTTGATAAAGGTACAAACAAATAAAATGTTTATATATCACATTTTCAAATATCTATTGTTCTCCATTTTACTCGATCTCCTAAACGGTTAAAGATAGGACATCGCGGTTTTCACCAGTGGATTTAGCACCTCATTTTACATAAAATAAGTCCTATAAGTCTACTCTCAAGAGTTGATAAAGGTACAAACGAGTAAAATGTTTATATATCACATTTTCAAATATCTATTATTTTCCAATTTACTCGATCTCCTAAACGAATAAAGATAGGACATCGCGGTTTTCACCAGTGGATTTAGCACCTTTTTATACACAAAATAAGTCCAATAAGTCTACTCTCAAGAGTTGATAAAGGTACAAACGAATAAAATGTTTATATATCACATTTTCAAATATCTATTATTCTCCATTTTACTCGATCTCCTAAACGAATAAAGATAGGACATCGCGGTTTTCACCAGTGGATTTAGCACCTTTTTATACACAAAATAAGTCCAATAAGTCTACTCTCAAGAGTTGATAAAGGTACAAACGAATAAAATGTTTATATATCACATTTTCAAATATCTATTATTCTCCATTTTACTCGATCTCCTAAACGGTTAAAGATAGGACATCGCGGTTTTTACCAGTGGATTAATCACCTTATTTTACATATAATAAGTCTTGTAAGTCTACTCTCAAGAGTTGATAAAGGTACAAACGAGTAAAATGTTTATATATCACATTTTCAAATATCTATTATTCTCCATTTTACTCGATCTCCTAAACGGTTAAAGATAGGACATCGCGGTTTTCACCAGTGGATTTAGCACCTTATTTTACATAAAATATGTCCTATAAAACTACTCTCAAGAGTTGATAAAGGTACAAACGAGTAAAATGTTTATATATCACATTTTCAAATATCTATTATTTTCCAATTTACTCGATCTCCTAAACGGATAAAGATAGGACTTCGTGGTTTTCACTTGTGGATATAGCACCTCATTTTACATAAAATAAGTCCTATAAGTCTACTCTCAAGTGTTGATAAAGGTACAAACCAATAAAATGTATATATATCACGTTTTCCAATATCTATTATTCTCCATTTTACTCGATCTCCTAAACGGTTAAAGATAAGACATCGCGGTTTTCATTAGTGGATTTAGAACCTTATTTTACATATAATAAGTCTTATAAGTCTACTCTCAAGAGTTGATAAAGGTACAAACGAATAAAATGTTTATATATCACATTTTCAAATATCTATTATTCTCCATTTTACACGATCTCCTAAACGGATAAAGATAGGACATCGCTGTTTTTACCAGTGGATTTAGCACCTCATTTTACATAAAATATGTCCTATAAGTCTACTCTCAAGAGTTGATAAAGGTACAAACGAATAAAATGTTTATATATCACATTTTCAAATATCTATTATTCTCCATTTTACACGATCTCCTAAACGGATAAAGATAGGACATCGCGGTTTTTACCAATGGATTTAGCATCTCATTTTACATAAAATAAGTCCTATAAGTCTACTCTCAAGAGTTGATAAAGGTATAAACCAATAAAATGTATATATATCACATTTTCAAATATCTATTATTCTCCAATTTACTCGATCTCCTTAACGGTTAAAGATAGGACATCGCGGTTTTCACCAGTGAATTTAGCACCTTATTTTACATAAAATAAGTCAAATAAGTCTACTCTCAAGAGTTGATAAAGGTACAAACGAATAAAATGTTTATATATCACATTTTCAAATATCTATTATTCTCCATTTTACTCGATCTCCTAAACGGTTAAAGATAGGACTTCGCGGTTTTCACCAGTGGATTGGCACCTCATTTTACATAAAATATGTCCTATAAGTCTACTCTCAAGAGTTGATAAAGGTACAAACCAATAAAATGTATATATATCACATTTTCAAATATCTATTATTCTCCATTTTACTCGATCACCTAAACGGTTAAAGATGGGAATTCTCGGTATTCACCAGTGGATTTAGCACCTCATTTTACATAAAATAAGTCCTATAAGTTTACTCTCAAGAGTTGATAAAGGTACAAACGAGTAAAATGTTTATATATAACATTTTCAAATAACTATTATTCTCCAATTTACTCGATCTCCTAAACGGATAAAGATTGGACATCGCGGTTTTTACCAATGGATCTAGCACCTTATTTTACATAAAATAAGTTCTGTAAGTCTACTCTCAAGAGTTGATAAAGGTACAAACGAATAAAATGTTTATATATAACATTTTCAAATAACTATTATTCTCCAATTTACTCGATCTCCTAAACGGATAAAGATAGGACATCGCGGTTTTTACCAATGGATCTAGCACCTTATTTTACATAAAATAAGTCTTATAAGTCTACTCTTAAGAGTTGATAAAGGTACAAACGAATAAAATGTTTATATATCACATTTTCAAATATCTATTATTCTCCATTTTACTCGATCTCCTAAACGGATAAAGATAGGACATCGCGGTTTTTACCAATGGATCTAGCACCTCATTTTACATAAAATAAGCCCTATAAGTCTACTCTCAAGAGTTGATGAAGTTACCAACCAATAAAATGTATATATATCACATTTTCAAATATCTATTATTCTCCATTTTACTCGATCACCTAAACGCTTAAAGATAAGACATCGCGGTTTTCATTAGTGGATTTAGCACCTTATTTTACATATAATAAGTCTTATAAGTCTACTCTCAAGAGTTGATAAAGGTACAAACAAATAAAATGTTTATATATCACATTTTCAAATATCTATTGTTCTCCATTTTACTCGATCTCCTAAACGGTTAAAGATAGGACATCGCGGTTTTCACCAGTGGATTTAGCACCTCATTTTACATAAAATAAGTCCTATAAGTCTACTCTCAAGAGTTGATAAAGGTACAAACCAATAAAATGTATATATATCACATTTTTTAATATCTATTATTCTCCATTTTACTCGATCTCCTAAACGCTTAAAGATAAGACATCGCGGTTTTCATTAGTGGATTTGGCACCTTATTTTACATATAATAAGTCTTATAAGTCTACTCTCAAGAGTTGATAAAGGTACAAAACGAATAAAATGTTTATATATCACATTTTCAAATATCTATTATTTTCCAATTTACTCGATCTCCTAAACGGATAAAGATAGGACATCGTGGATTTTACTAGTGGATTTAGCACCTCATTTTACATAAAATAAGTCCTATAAGTCTACTCTCAAGAGTTGATAAAGGTACAAACCAATAAAATGTATATATATCACATTTTCCAATATCTATTATTCTCCATTTTACTCGATCTCCTAAACGCTTAAAGATAAGACATCGCGGTTTTCATTAGTGGATTTAGCACTTTATTTTACATATAATAAGTCTTATAAGTCTACTCTCAAGAGTTGATAAAGGTACAAACGAATAAAATGTTTATATATCACATTTTCAAATATCTATTATTTTCCAATTTACTCGATCTCCTAAACGGATAAAGATAGGACATCGTGGATTTTACTAGTGGATTTAGCACCTCATTTTACATAAAATATGTTCTATAAGTCTACTCTCAAGAGTTGATAAAAGTACAAACGAATAAAATGTTTATATATCACATTTTCAAATATCTATTATTCTCCATTTTACACGATCTCCTAAACGGATAAAGATAGGACATCGCGGTTTTTACCAGTGGATTTAGCACCTCATTTTACATAAAATAAGTCCTATAAGTCTACTCTCAAGAGTTGATAAAGGTACAAACGAATAAAATGATTATATATCACATATTCAAATATCTATTATTCTCCATTTTACTCGAACTCATAAACGGATAAAGATAGGACATCGCGGTTTTCACCAGTGGATTTAGCACCTTTTTATACACAAAATAAGTCCAATAAGTCTACTCTCAAGAGTTGATAAAGGTACAAACGAATAAAATGTTTATATATCACATTTTCAAATATCTATTATTCTCCATTTTACTCGATCTCCTAAACGGTTAAAGATAGGACTTCGCGGTATTCACCAGTGGATTTAGCACCTCATTTTACATAAAATAAGTCCTATAAGTCTACTCTCAAGAGTTGATAAAGGTACAAATGAATAAAATGTTTATATATCACATTTTCAAACATCTATTATTCTCCATTTTACTCAATCTCCTAAACGGATAAAGATAGGACATCGCGGTTTTTACCAGTGGATTTAGCACCTTTTTATACACAAAATAAGTCCAATAAGTCTACTCTCAAGAGTTGATAACGGTACAAACGAATAAAATGTTTATATATCACATTTTCAAATATCTATTATTCTCCATTTTACTCGATCTCCTAAACGGTTAAAGATAGGACATCGCGGTTTTTACCAGTGGATTTAGCACCTTATTTTACATATAATAAGTCTTATAAGTCTACTCTTAAGAGTTGATAAAGGTACAAACGAGTAAAATGTTTATATATCACATTTTCAAATATCTATTATTCTCCATTTTACTCGATCTCCTAAACGGTTAAAGATAGGACATCGCGGTTTTCACCAGTGGATTTAGCACCTCATTTTACATAAAATATGTCCTATAAGTCTACTCTCAAGAGTTGATAAAGGTTCAAACGAATAAAATGTTTATATATCACATTTTCAAATATCTATTATTCTCCATTTTACACGATCTCCTAAACGGATAAAGATAGGACATCGCGGTTTTTACCAATGGATTTAGCACCTCATTTAATATAAAATAAGTCCTATAAGTCTACTCTCAAGAGTTGATAAAGGTATAAACCAATAAAATGTATATATATCACATTTTCAAATATCTATTATTCTCCATTTTACTCGATCTCCTAAACGGTTAAAGATAGGACATCGCGGTTTTTACCAGTGGATTTAGCACCTCATTTTACATAAAATTAGTCGTATAAGTCTACTCTCAAGAGTTGATAAAGGTAAAAACGAATAAAATGTTTATATATCACATTTTCTAATTCCAATTTTTCTCAATTTTACTTTTTCTCCTAAACGGTTAGATATAGGACATTGCGGTTTTTACCAGTGGATTTAGCACCTCATTTTACATAAAATTAGTCGTATAAGTCTACTCTCAAGAGTTGATAAAGGTACAAACGAATAAAATGTTTATATATCACATTTTCAAATATCTATTATTCTCCATTTTACTCGATCTCCTAAACGGTTAAAAATAGGACATCGCGGTTTTTACCAGTGGATTTAGCACCTCATTTTACATAAAATTAGTCGTATAAGTCTACTCTCAAGAGTTGATAAAAATACAAACGAATAAAATGTTTATATATCACATTTTCAAATATCTGTTATTATCAATTTTACTCGATCTCTTAAACGGTTAAAGATAGGACATCGCGGTTATCAGTCAATTTAGCATACCATTTTATATAAAATTAGTTATATAACAACTGTCATTTTTAGACATCTGTCATTCTTGAAATCTATGATTTTTTGACAGCTGTCATTTTTGACGTCTGTCATTTTTTGACAGTTGTCAATCTTGACATTTTTCATTTTTTGACATCTGTTATTATTGACATCTGTCACTCTTGACATCTGTCACTCTTGACATCTGTCATTCTTGACATCTGTCACTCTTGACATTTGTCATTTTTGACATTTGTCATTTTTGACATCTGTCATTTTTTGACAGCTGTCACTCTTGACATCTGTTATCCTTGACATCTGTCATTTTTGACATCTGTCATCCTTGACAGCTGTCACTCTTGACATTTGTCATCCTTGACAGCTGTCATTCTTGACATCTGTCATTCTTGACAGCTGTTACTCTTGACATCTGTTATCCTTGACATCTGTCATTTTTGACATCTGTCATCCTTGACAGCTGTCACTCTTGACATCTGTCATTTTCGACATCTGTCATTCTTGACAACTGTCACTCATGACAGCTGTCACTCTTGACATCTGTCATTCTTGACATCTGTTATCCTTGAAATCTGTCATTTTTGACATCTGTCATCTTTGACATCTGTCATTCTTGACATCTGACATTTTTTCCATCTGTCATATTTTGACATTTGTCATTTTTTGACATTTGTCGTTTATTGACATCTCTCATTTTTTGACAGCTGTCTTTCTTGTCAGCTCATTTTTTTCAATTTTACTCTATCGCCATAACGGATTGAGATAGAACATTGGGGTTTCAACCAGTGGATTCAGCACCATATTTAAGATAGGATTAGTAATATATGGCCATTCTTAAGAGTTGATAAAGGTACAAACGAATAAAATATTAATATATCACATTTTCTAATTCCAATTTTTCTCAATTTTACTTTTTCTCCTAAACGGTTAGAGATAGGACATTGCGGTTTAAACCAGTGGATTAAGCACCTCATTTTACGTAAAATGAGTCCTATACGTTCATTCTTAGGAGTTGATAATGGTACAAACGATTAAAATGTTTATATATCACATTCTCAAATTTCTATTTTTCTCAATTTTACTCTATCTCCTAAACGGTTAAAGATAGGACATCGCGGTTTTTACCAGTGGATTTAGCACCTCATTTTACATAAAATTAGTCGTATAAGTCTACTCTCAAGAGTTGATAAAGGTACAAACGAATAAAATGTTTATATATCACATTATCAAATATCTATTATTCTCTATTTTACTCGATCTCCTAAACGGTTAATGATAGGACATCGCGGTTTTCACCAGTGGATTTAGCACCTCATTTTACATAAAATAACTCCTATAAGTCTACTCTCAAGAGTGTATAAAGGTACAAACGAATAAAATGTTTATATATCACATTTTCAAATATCTGTTATTATCAATTTTACTCGATCTCTTAAACGGTTATAGATAGGACATCGCGGTTATCAGTCAATTTAGCATACCATTTTATATAAAATTAGTTATATAACAACTTTCATTTTTAGACATCTGTCATTCTTGACATCTATGATTTTTTGGAAGCTGTCATTTTTGACATCTGTCATTTTTTGACAGTTGTCAATCTTGACATTTTTCATTTTTTGACATCTGTTATTATTGACATCTGTCACTCTTGACATCTGTCACTCTTGACATCTGTCATTCTTGACATCTGTCACTCTTGACATCTGTCATTCTTGACATTTGTCATTATTGACATCTGTCATTTTTTGCCAGCTGTCATTTTTGACATCTGTCATTTTTGACATTTGTCATTTTTTGACATCTGTCATTCTTGACATCTGTCATTTTTTGACAGTTGACATTTTTGACAGCCGTCATTCTTTGACAACTGAATAAAATGTTTATATATCACATTTTCAAATATTTATTATTCTCCATTTTACTCGATCTCCTAAACGGTTAAAGATAGTACATCGCTGTTTTTACCAGTGGATTTAGCACCTTATTTTACATAAAATAAGTCCTATAAGTCTACTCTCAAGAGTTAATAAAGGTACAAACAAATAAAATGTTTATATATCACATTTTCAAATATCTATTATTCTCCATTTTACTCGATCTCCTAAACGGTTAAAGATAGGACATCGCGGTTTTTACCAGTGGATTTAACACCTCATTTTACATAAAATAAGTCCTATAAGTCTACTCTCAAGAGTTGATAAAGGTACAAACGAATAAAATATTTATGTGTGTGAATGTCCGCAAATGTGGGTGAGAAAAATAAACTACAGGTCTTGTTGCTCGAATAGTTCCCAATTTTATTCACGGGTCACAACCATTATTAAAAGATGCGTTTTGCAGTACATACAGATAAAGTAACAGAGTTAAAAGAAAACTTGGATAAAAACTTTTGAATATTGAACGTACGTGTAACCGGTATCGTGTCTTGCAAGAGAGAGAGATTTTTGTAACAATTTTTGAAAGGTTGAAAAATGTACAGGTTTTTGTCACCTCAAATCCAGTTTAAAAACATAACATAGTGAAACACTTATTGACGGTAGACAAGGAACAATACAACAATAAATGATAACAATTTAAACATGGTCACAGATTTGTCAAGGGCTCTAACATACCGCCCATCTTGAAATAACTACTTTCAACAGATGAATCAAAGGGCTAATTTATGTTGATTTCTTCCTTTTCAATTTAAAGTGGTAGCACACACAATTTATTAATTGCCCTTTTAATTTCACTGTTCACTGTTTTTAATGAAACCACTCGTAGAATGTTGTCGGGCCCTGGGTGCAGTTTTGTAACTCGAGCGAGCTTCCATTGCATCGGAGGCAAATTATCATCTTTCACGAGCACCAAACTTCCAATTTGAAGCAACGATGTGTGATTTTGTTTCCACCTTTGTCTGGTCTGTAAATTACTGATGTATTCTTTATACCATCTTGCCCAAAAATGTTGAACTGATTGCTGAAGTTGGTGGAAGTGCTTAAGTCGATTTGCTGGCTGGTTCGTATAATCTTGTGAAGGTATTCCATTTAATGGACGTCCAATCAGGAAGTGACCTGGAGTTAAAGGTTGGATATCGTTTGGGTCTGAGGAAAGTGGGCTTAGTGGCCGCGAATTAAGAATTGCTTCTATTTGCGTTAAGATAGTATAAAATTCCTCAAAAGTAACTTTAATGTTTCCCAATACGCGGCGAAGATGGTGCTTAACAAGACGCACCCGCCGGATTCCCATAACCCCCCAAATGACGGTGATGAAGAAGGAATAAAATGCCATTCAATGCATTCCGAAACAAACGATTCGTTTAGTGCTGATTGATTTGCTGACGAAGTCAGAAAGGTGTAGAGTTCTTTGATTTCGCGATTGGCTCCCACGAAATTCGTGCCGTTATCTGAATATACATTTTTCGGTTTTCCTCTACGCGAAACAAAACGACGAAATGTTGCAATGAAAGCCTCGGTGGTGAGCTCGGAAACCAGTTCTAAGTGGAGTGCTTTAGTTGTCAAACAAACAAAGACTGCGATCCAGCATTTTGTGAATTTAGCTCCTCGCAACTTATGCGTTTTTATTAGAAATGGTCCCGCATAGTCAACCCCAACATTTTGGAAAACAGAAAATTGCTCAAGACGTTTTGCTGGCAAATCGCCCATCAGCGGAACTGGGTCAACTGATGGTTTTACTCTGAAACAAGTGATACAGCTACGTACGATCTTTCGAGCTAGATTTCGTCCATTTATCGGCCAATATTGCTGCCGTGTTGCGTACAACAGCGCTTGTGGACCGCAATGAAATTGAATCTCGTGTTCATGACGCATTACGAGCTTAGTGAATGGGTGTTTATCGCAAAGTACAATTTGATGCTTAACGTCATAAGGAAACGATGAATTGTTCAACCTACCCCCAACCCTTAAAATCCGACTTTCATCTAACAATGGACTTAATGACAACAGTTTGCTGTTCGATTTAAGCTGTTGGTGTTTTTCTAAAGAATGAATTTCTTGTCCGAAACTTTGCTGTTGCGCTAATTTTACTAAAGTACCTTTAGCGGCTGTTAATTCGAATTGAGATAGGTAAGAAGTACGGTTAACTTCACCGCCCTGCTTTAAAACTCGCCTTCTCCAGCGCAGCATATATGCAACAACACGCAACAATTTAGAGAAACTTGAATAACGAGAGAATAAGTCAAATACGTGATCAGTCACTTGTGCATTTGTCATTACGCAACACAAACTTTCAATCCGTCTTTCAGGTAACTCAATTTCGTCTGAAGTGTTTGTTTGCGACTTTGGTACGTCAACTTGCAGCAAAAACTTAGGACCGTGCCACCATAACGATGACTTAATCAGAGCAACCGGATTGACTCCTCTGCTCACTAAGTCTGCAGGATTATTTTTTGTATCTATATGTCGCCAATCACCGATTTCTGTTAATTCCTGAATCGCTGCCACTCTATTTGCTACGAAAGTTTTCCACCGGTTTGGTGAAGCCCTTATCCATCCGAGCGCAATTGTTGAATCCGACCAGTAAAATTTTCGCGATATGTTTAAGTTTGGCATAGACGTTTGAACCTTTTTCGAAAGATTTGCTAATAAATAGGCCCCACATAGCTCCAATCTTGGTAATGACACTTTTCGTAATGGCGCTACTTTGGACTTTGCAATTAGTAAGTGAGAAACGACGTTATTCAAGGCATCGATTGAGCGCACGTAAATACACGCCCCGTAGGCCCTTTCACTCGCATCGGAAAAACCGTGTAGTTCAATTATTGTCGGATTTGCAATTGTAACTTGTCGTGGAATGCAGCATGCGTTTAACGAGTGCCACTCCTTGTGAATATCAGCCCACGTTCTTTCCAGCGATTCTGGAATCTAATCATCCCAATCTAGTTTTAAATCCCAAAGCGATTGAATTAGTATTTTAGCAACAATTATGACTGGACTTACAAGTCCGAGTGGGTCAAAAACGGATGACGTCACTGACAATATGTTACGTTTTGTAGATTTTATTTGAGTGTTTGCAGTGTCGCTAATAATGAATTGGATTTGGTCTCTATATGAATTCCAACCAACCCCTAACGTCTTATAATTTTCGTTTTCCCCGAAATTTAGTACTTGGAATTTATCCCCCGATTGAATGTTGTTGTCTAACAATTCGACTCTGTTCGACCGAAATTTTCGTAATTCCAACTGAGCTGAACTTAAAATTGACACGACTTCGTTCCGCAATTCGACTAGTTCACTTAATGAGTCCGATCCTGTGATCAAATCGTCTACGTAGAAATCATTCACGATTGCCTTTGACGCTAATGGATTCGAAGTTTTACAGGCCTCCGAAAATTTTTGTAAACATTTAGTTGCTAAATAAGGCGCTGCGGCGGTACCGTATGTGACGGTATTGAGTTCGAATGTTTTTAATGGTTCGTTTACGTTGTTCCGCCAAAATATACGTTGATATTTACGTTGACTCTTTTCGACTAAAATTTGTCTGTACATCATTTTGATGTCTCCTGTGAATACATGCGAATATTGTCGAAAGCGAAGAATGATCGACAGCAACTCGTTTTGTACAACCGGACCTACGTATTGTGTCTGGTTCAGCGATATACCCGACGTGGTTTGCATACTTGCATCAAATACTACTCGAAGTCGAGTTGAAACCGAATTGCTAATGACAGAGTGGTGTGGGATATAATATCCGTTAGAAGGTTGGTTGTTTGAGACCTCAGTCATGTGACCCAGCGACAAATATTCTTGCATAAACGCAGTGTATTGTTCTTTGAGAACTGGGGACTGGGACAACCGTTTTTCCATGAGAAAAAAGCGACGCATGGCCATTGCCTTTGACTCTCCTAATTGAACTAGTTTTTCGTTAAAAGGAATGGAAACTATAAATCTACCTGATGAATCACGACGCGTATTTAGTTCAAAATGACGTTCGCATTCCTTTTCCTCAAACGAGAGGATTGCCTTGCTTATTCGCGGCTCTTCGAGTTGCCAAAACCGAATTACAACGTCGTTAGTGAGCGCATCTAATTGGAAGTGACAAGACTGACGAGGAAAAGATGGTAAAAGCGGTAATGGACCGGAAACCACCCAACCTAACTTTGTTTCTTGGAGTACCGGACGATTTCTACCTAATTTCATGCGACCCGGACTTAAAATCTCCCAAAAGAGTGTAGCACCGATCAGCACATCGATTTTATTCGAAATGTGAAACTGTGGATCCGCCAATACGATCGATTTTGGGATATTGAAGCCTTCACAGTTAAACGACACTGAAGGAAGTTTAGATGTAATTAGTGGTAAGACTAGACAAGATAATCGGTAATTGAAGTGTGTATATTGCGACGAAATATCTATTTCTGCTTTAGCCGAACTACACGTTGTAGATTTACTTATACCCTCTATCTTAAAATTGATTGTTGACAGTTCAAGTCCCAATTGATTGGCAAATTGTTCAGTAATAAAATTCGACTGTGACGCGGAATCTAACAAACATCGACACGAATGCAGTTTCCCGAATGCATCATTAATTTTTACTACTGCGGTTGCTAAAAGAGTTTGCGAATTTACTATGTTTGTTGTTAAAGCTGTAGATGATTCTTGACTGTCAACGATTGAACTAGAAGTCTGTGTTTGAACAATGCGCGGTTTGGGCGCCTCAAAATGCAACAAAGTGTGGTGTCTCTGATTGCACGATTTGCAGTTGAATTTCGAAGGACACTTTTTCACAAAGTGACCTTTCAAACAGTTATTACAAAGTTTAAGATCACGAATTTTTTGATGACGTTCATTTGGTGTTAATTGCAAAAAAGTTGGACAGTGGTGGATGGGGTGCGTTTGCTTACAAATTGCACAGTTTTGATCAAGGCCAACCGTTACAGAATGGACTTTTACCACTCGTTGATTTGTTAAAGGAAATTTTGATTTATTATCTAAAGAAATTGGTTTGAGGGTTGTTTTAACATTGATGCGAGCTAATGCACCGCTATGTTGAATAACAAACGATTTTAATTGTTCAAATGTCGGAATTGCTTTAGTGTTCGTATATTGTTTTTCAAAGGCTTTCTTGGTCTCGATGTCCAATTTGTCAAGCAAAAGATTAAATAAAACAAAATCCCAACCCTCTGTCTTCAATCCTAACAAATCTAAAGCGGAAATATTCTTAGTGAACGTATCTAAAGTCCTTTGGAGATGCTCTGCTGACTCTACTACAAGCATCGGAGCTTGTTGAATTGCTCGCCAATGTTCTTGAGCCAATAAACGAGTATTTTGATATCTATTCATAAGCGCTTCATACGCGATTGGATAATTTGCATGATTAATTGGTAAAGCACTGACTATACTTAATGGGACACCTGCTAATGAGCTATTTAAATACTGAAATTTCTCTACATTTGTGATTGACTCGTTTTCGTGTATCATCGAATTGAACATGTCGCGAAATGTTTGCCATGTTCGCAAATTTCCATCAAAGGTAGGTAAATTAAGTTTCGGTAATTTAATATTATTTGATTGAGACCCTGAACCAGTGTCACTAGCAGTTGATGAACCCCCCTGAGTGGGAAATAGTTGCTCAAATAAAGAACCGCACGTGAAGAAAGCTTCGTCCGCTAACTTACTTTTTGCTTCAGCATCCGCGAATTCGTTATTTGCTAAGAGTTTAATTAAATTTTTATGAGCTTCTGTAAATTCGTTATAATGCGTTTCTAGTAACAAGCATCTACCTCGAAATTACGAACGTACCGACCGACTTCTATCTGACTCTGCACTCTGTGCTAAATTAAATGTTGTTCGAAGCTTGTCTAAAGCAGCATCACGTTTATAAGTAGCAAGTTCCTTTTCTGTAGCCATCGTCGCCAAATCAATGAACCCAGCAATGAATTTAACGTTGTGAGCACTACAAGTAAATTAATGGAAATAATGCACTAAATGGCGATTTTATTAAGTTAACAAGTTACTATCCGAAATAAATTACTGCTAGCTTTTTCAGCTGATCACGGATCAAGCGTTTTTATAAGAAACAACTGCGTCACTTGCAAAGAATTTGATTTATTGTAAAAACAAACCGACAATGTAATAATTCACGGCCACTATTGGGACTTTTCAAAGGAAATTGAGTAATTAAGGGATAAATACCTTGGACATCTGCTTGATGAGATGCAAGATCGACACATCCAATGCACTGTAGTACCAATTGAAGGGCGAATCCACTTCCAATCTGGCTCGAAGGACCAAAATTATGTGTGTGAATGTCCGCAAATGTGGGTGAGAAAAATAAACTACAGGTCTTGTTGCTCGAATAGTTCCCAATTTTATTCACGGGTCACAACCATTATTAAAAGATGCGTTTTGCAGTACATACAGATAAAGTAACAGAGTTAAAAGAAAACTTGGATAAAAACTTTTGAATATTGAACGTACGTGTAACCGGTATCGTGTCTTGCAAGAGAGAGAGATTTTTGTAACAATTTTTGAAAGGTTGAAAAATGTACAGGTTTTTGTCACCTCAAATCCAGTTTAAAAACATAACATAGTGAAACACTTATTGACGGTAGACAAGGAACAATACAACAATAAATGATAACAATTTAAACATGGTCACAGATTTGTCAAGGGCTCTAACAATTTATATATCACATTTTCAAATATCCATTATTCTCCATTTTACTCGATCTCCTAAACGGTTAAAGATATTACATCGCGGTTTTCACCAGTAGATTTAGAACCTCATTTTACATAAAATAGGTCCTATAAGTCTACTCTCAAGAGTTGATAAAGGTAAAAACGAATAAAATGTTTATATATCACATTTTCAAATATCTATTATTCTCCATTTTACTCGATCTCCTAAACGGTTAAAGATATCACATCGCGGTTTTCACCAGTGGATTAAGCACCTCTTTTTACATAAAATAGGTAATATAGGTCTACCCTCATGAGTTGATAAAGGTACAAACGAATAAAATGTTTATATATCACATTTTCAAATATCTATTATTCTCCATTTTACTCGATCTCCTAAACGGTTAAAGATAGGACATCGCGGTTATCACCAGTGGATTTAGCACCTCATTTTACACAAAATAAGACCTATAAGTCTACTCTCAAGAGTTGATAAAGGTACAAACGAATAAAATGTTTATATATCACATTTTCAAATATCTATTATTCTCCATTTTACTCGATCTCCTAAACGGTTAAAGATAGGACATCGCGGTTTTCACCAGTGGATTTAGCACCTCATTTGACATAAAATAAGTCCTATAAGTCTACTCTCAAGAGTTGATAAAGGTACAAACGAATAAAATGTTTATATTTCACATTTTCAAATATCTATTATTCTCCATTTTACTCGATCTCCTAAACGGTGAAGGATAGGACATCGCGGTTTTCACCAGTGGATTTAGCACCTCATTTTACATAAAATAAGTCCTATAAGTCTACTCTCAAGAGTTGATAAAGGAACAAACGAATAAAATGTTTATATATCATATTAACAAATATCTATTATTCTCCATTTTACTCGATCTCCTAAACGGTTAAAGATATCACATCGCGGTTTTCACCAGTGGATTTAGCACCTCATTTTACATAAAATAAGTCCTATAAGTCTACTCTCAAGAGTTGATAAGGGTACAAACGAATAAAATGTTTATATACCACATTATCAAATATCTATTATTCTCCATTTTACTCGATCTCCTAAACGGTTAAAGGTATCACATCGCGGTTTTCACCAGTGGATTTAGCACCGTATTTTACATAAAATAAGTCTTATAAGTCTACTCTCAAGAGTTGATAAAGGTACAAACGAATAAAATGTTTATATTTCACATATTCAAATATCTATTTTTCTCCATTTTACTCGATCTCCTAAACGGTTAAAGATAGGACATCGCGGTTTTCACCAGTGGATTTAGCACCTCATTTTACATAAAATAAGTCTTATAAGTCTACTCTCAAGAGTTGATAAAGGTACAAACGAATAAAATATTTATATATCACATTTTCAAATATCCATTATTCTCCATTTTACTCGATCTCCTAAACGGTTAAAGATATTACATCGCGGTTTTCACCAGTAGATTTAGAACCTCATTTTACATAAAATAGGTCCTATAAGTCTACTCTCAAGAGTTGATAAAGGTAAAAACGAATAAAATGTTTATATATCACATTTTCAAATATCTATTATTCTCCATTTTACTCGATCTCCTAAACGGTTAAAGATATCACATCGCGGTTTTCACCAGTGGATTTAGCACCTCTTTTTACATAAAATAGGTAATATAGGTCTACCCTCATGAGTTGATCAAGGTACAAACGAATAAAATGTTAATATATCACATTTTCAAATATCTATTATTCTCCATTTTACTCGATCTCCTAAACGGTTAAAGATAGGACATCGCGGTTTTCACCAGTGGATTTAGAACCTCATTTTACATAAAATAAGTCCTATAAGTCTACCCTCAAGAGTTGATCAAGGTACAAACGAATAAAATGTTTATATATCACATTTTCAAATATCCATTATTCTCCATTTAACTCG
The DNA here is from genome assembly GCA_963930825.1 of Silvanus unidentatus. NCBI lineage: Eukaryota > Metazoa > Arthropoda > Insecta > Coleoptera > Silvanidae > Silvanus > Silvanus unidentatus. The sequence continues at coordinate 15,290,282 of OZ005758.1, read as the reverse complement.
ATCTCCTAAACGGTTAAAGATAGGACATCGCGGTTTTCACCAGTGGATTAAGCACCTCATTTTACATAAAATAAGTCCTATAAGTCTACTCTCAAGAGTTGATAAAGGTACAAACGAATAAAATGTTTATATATCACATTTTCAAATATCTATTATTCTCCATTTTACTCGATCTCCTAAACGGTTAAAGATAGGACATCGCGGTTTTCACCAGTGGATTAAGCACCTCATTTTACATAAAATAGGTCCTATAAGTCTACCCTCAAGAGTTGATCAAGGTACAAACGAATAAAATGTTTATATATCACATTCTCAAATATCTATTATTCTCCATTTTACTCGATCTCCTAAACAATTAAAGATAGGACATCGCGGTTTTCACCAGTGGATTTAGCACCTCATTTTACATAAAATATGTACTAAAAGTCTACACTCAAGGGTTGATAAAGGTACAAACGAATAAAATGTTTATATATCACATTTTCAAATATCTATTATTTTCTATTTTACTCGATCTCCTAAACGGTAAAAGATAGGACATCGCGGTTTTCACCAGTGGATTTAGCACCTCATTTAACATAAAATAAGTCTTATAAGTCTACTCTCAAGAGTTGATAAAGATACAAACGAATAAAATGTTTATATATCACATTATCAAATATCTATTATTCTCCATTTTACTCGATCTCCAAAACGGTTAAAGATAGGACATCGCGGTTTTCACCAGTGGATTTAGCACCTTATTTTACATAAAATAGGTCCTATAAATCTACCCTCAAGAGTTGATCAAGGTACAAACGAATAAAATGTTTATATATCACATTATCAAATATCTATTTATATCCATTTTACTCGATCTCCAAAACGGTTAAAGATAGGACATCGCGGTTTTCACCAGTGGATTTAGCACCTCATTCTACATAAATTAAGTCCTATAAGTCTACTCTCAAGAGTTGATCATGGTTCAAACGAACAAATTGTTTATATATCACATTTGCAAATATCTATTATTCTCCATTTTACTCGATCTCCTAAACGGTTCAAGATAGGACATCGCGGTTTTCACCAGTGGATTTAGCACCTCATTTTACATAAAATAAGTCCTATAAGTCTACTCTCAAGAGTTGATAAAGGTACAAACGAATAAAATGTTTATATATCACATTTTCAAATATCTATTATTCTCCATTTTACTTGATCTCCTAAACGGTTAAAGATAGGACATTGCGGTTTTCACCAGTGGATTTAGCACCTCATTTTACATAAAATAAGTCCTATAAGTCTACTCTCAAGAGTTGATAAAGGTACAAACGAATAAAATGTTTATATATCTCATTTTCAAATATCTATTATTTTCTAATTTACTCGATCTCCTAAACGGTTAAAGATAGGACATCGCGGTTTTCACCAGTGGATTTAGCACCTCATTTTACATAAAATAAGTCCTATAAGTCTACTCTCAAGAGTTGATAAAGGTACCAAAGAATAAAATGTTTATATCTCACATTTTCAAATATCTATTATTCTCCATTTTACTTGATCTCCTAAACGGTTAAAGATAGGACATCGCGGTTTTCACCAGTGGATTTAGCACCTCATTTTACATAAAATAAGTCCTATAAGTCTACTCTTAAAAGTTGATAAAGGTACAAACGAATATAATGTTTATATATCACATTTTCAAATATCTATTATTCTTCATTTTACTCCATCTCCTAAACAGTTAAAGATAGGACATCGCGGTTTTCATCAGTGGATTAAGCACCCCATTTTACATAAAATAAGTCCTATAAGTCTATTCTCAAGAGTTGATAAAGGTAAAAACGAATAAAATGTTTATATATCACAATTTCATATATCTATTATTCTCCATTTTACTCGATCTCCTAAACGGTTAAAGATAGGACATCGTGGTTTTCACCAGTGGATTTAGCACCTCATTTTACATAAAATAGGTCCTATAAGTCTACTCTCAAATGTTGATAAAGGTACAAACGAATAAAATGTTTATATATCACATTTTCAAATATCTATTATTCTCCATTTTACTCGATCTCCTAAACGGTTAAAGATAGGATATCGAGGCTTTCACCAGTGGATTTAGCACCTCATTTTACATAAAATAGGTCCTATAAGTCTTATCGCAAGAGTTGATAAAGGTAAAAACGAATTAAATGTTTATATTTCACATTTTCAAATTTCTATTATTCTCCATTTTACTCCATCTCCTAAACGGTTAAAGATAGGACATCGTGACTTTCACCAGTGGATTTAGCACCTCATTTTACATAAAATAAGTCCTATAAGTCTACTCTTAAGAGTTGATAAAGGTAAAAACGAATAAAATGTTTATATATCACATTTTCAAATATCTATTATTCTCCATTTTACTCGATCTCCTAAACGGTTAAAGATAGGACATCGTGACTTTCACCAGTGGATTTAGCACCTCATTTTACATAAAATAGGTCCTATAAGTCTACTCTCAAATGTTGATAAAGGTACAAACAAATAAAATGTTTATATATCACATTTTCAAATATCTATTATTTTCTATTTCACTCGATCTCCTAAACGGTTATAGATAGGGCACCGCGGTTTTCACCAGTGGATTTAGCACTATATTTTACATAAAATAAGTCCTATAAGTCTACTCTCAAGAGTCGATAAAGGTACAAACGAATAAAATGTTTATATATCACATTTTCAAATATCTATTATTCTCCATTTTACTCGATCTCCTAAACGGTTAAAGATAGGACATCGCGGTTTTCACCAGTGGATTTAGCACCTCACTTTACATAAAATAAGTCCTTTTAAGTCTACTCTTAAGAGTTGATAATGGTACAAACGAATAAAATGTTTATATATCACATTTTCAAATATCTATTATTCTCCATTTTACTCGATCTCCTAAACGGTTAAAGATAGGACATCGCGGTTTTCACCAGTAAATCTAGCACTATATTTTACATAAAATAAGTCCTATAAGTCTACTCTCAAGAGTCGATAAAGGTACAAACGAATAAAATGTTTATATATCACATTTTCAAATATCTATTATTCTCCATTTTACTCGATCTCCTAAACCGTGAAAGATAGGACATCGTAGTTTTCACCAGTGGATTTAGCACCTCATTTTACATAAAATAGGTCCTATAAGTCTACTCTCAAATGTTGATAAAGGTACAAACGAATAAAATGTTTATATATCACATTTTCAAATATCTATTATTCTCCATTTTACTCGATCTCCTAAACGGTTAAAGATAGGACATCGTGACTTTCACCAGTGGATTTAGCACCTTATTTTACATAAAATAAGTCCTATAAGTCTACTCTTAAGTGTTGATAAAGGTAAAAACGAATAAAATGTTTATATATCACATTTTCAAATATCTATTATTCTCCATTTTACTCGATCTCCTAAACCGTGAAAGATAGGACATCGTAGTTTTCACCAGTGGATTTAGCACCTCATTTTACATAAAATAGGTCCTATAAGTCTACTCTCAAATGTTGATAAAGGTAAAAACGAATAAAATGTTTATATATCACATTTTCATATATCTATTATTCTCCATTTTACTCGATCTCCTAAACGGTTAAAGATAGGACATCGCGAATTTCACCAGTGGATTTAGCACCTTATTTTACATTAAATAAGTCCTATAAGTCTACTCTCAAGAGTTGATAATGGTACAAACGAATAAAATGTTTATATATCACATTTTCAAATATCTATTATTTTCTATTTCACTCGATCTCCTAAACGGTTATAGATAGGGCACCGCGGTTTTCACCAGTGGATTTAGCACTATATTTTACATAAAATAAGTCCTATAAGTCTACTCTCAAGAGTCGATAAAGGTACAAACGAATAAAATGTTTATATATCACATTTTCAAATATCTATTATTCTCCATTTTACTCGATCTCCTAAACGGTTAAAGATAGGACATCGCGGTTTTCACCAGTGGATTTAGCACCTCACTTTACATAAAATAAGTCCTTTTAAGTCTACTCTTAAGAGTTGATAATGGTACAAACGAATAAAATGTTTATATATCACATTTTCAAATATCTATTATTCTCCATTTTACTCGATCTCCTAAACGGTTAAAGATAGGACATCGCGGTTTTCACCAGTAAATCTAGCACTATATTTTACATAAAATAAGTCCTATAAGTCTACTCTCAAGAGTCGATAAAGGTACAAACGAATAAAATGTTTATATATCACATTTACAAATATCTATTATTCTCCATTTTACTCGATCTCCTAAACGGTTAATGATAGGACATCGCGGTTTCCACAAGAGGATTTAGCACCTCATTTTACATAAAATAGGTCCTATAAGTCTACTCTCAAAAGTTGATAAAGGTACAAACGAATAAAATGTTTATATATCACATTTTCAAATATCTATTATCTTCCATTTTACTCGATCTCCTAAACGGTTAAAAATAGAACATCGCGGTTTTCACCAGTGGATTTAGCACCTCATTTTACATAAAATATGTCCTATAAGTCTACTCTTAAGAGTTGATAAAGGTACAAACGAATAAAATGTTTATATATCACATTTTCAAATATCTATTATTCTCCAATTTACTCGATCTCCTAAACGGTTAAAGATAGGACATCGCGGTTTCCACCAGTGGATTTAGCACTATATTTTACATAAAATAACTCCTATAAGTCTACTCTCAAGAGTTGATAAAGGTACAAACGAATAAAATGTTTATATATCACATTTTCAAATATCTATTATTCTCCATTTTACTCCATCTCCTAAACGATTAAAGATATTACATCGCGGTTTTCACCAGTGGATTTAGCACCTCATTTTACATAAAATAGGTCCTATAAGTCTACTCTTAAGAGTTGATAAAGGTAAAAACGAATAAAATGTTTATATATCACATTTTCAAATATCAATTTTTCTCCATTTTACTCGATCTCCTAAACGGTTCAAGATAGGACATCGCGGTTTTCACCAGTGGATTTAGCACCTCATATTACATAAAATAGGTCCTATAAGTCTATTCTCAAGAGTTGATAAAGGTACAAACGAATAAAATGTTTATATATCACATTTTCAAATATCTATTATTCTCCATTTTACTCGATCTCCTAAACGGTTAAAGATAGGACATCGCGAATTTCACCAGTGGATTTAACACTATATTTTATATAAAATAACTCCTATAAGTCAACTCTCAAGAGTTGATAAAGGTACAAACGAATAAAATGTTTATATATCACATTTTCAAATATCTATTATTCTCCATTTTACTCGATCTCCTAAACGGTTAAAGATAGGACATCGCGGTTTTCACCAGTAAATCTAGCACTATATTTTACATAAAATAAGTCCTATAAGTCTACTCTCAAGAGTCGATAAAGGTACAAACGAATAAAATGTTTATATATCACATTTTCAAATATCTATTATTCTCCATTTAACTCGATCTCCTAAACCGTGAAAGATAGGACATCGTAGTTTTCACCAGTGGATTTAGCACCTCATTTTACATAAAATAGGTCCTATAAGTCTACTCTCAAATGTTGATAAAGGTACAAACGAATAAAATGTTTATATATCACATTTTCAAATATCTATTATTCTCCATTTTACTCGATCTCCTAAACGGTTAAAGATAGGACATCGTGACTTTCACCAGTGGATTTAGCACCTTATTTTACATAAAATAAGTCCTATAAGTCTACTCTTAAGAGTTGATAAAGGTAAAAACGAATAAAATGTTTATATATCACATTTTCAAATATCTATTATTCTCCATTTTACTCGATCTCCTAAACCGTGAAAGATAGGACATCGTAGTTTTCACCAGTGGATTTAGCACCTCATTTTACATAAAATAAGTCCTATAAGTCTACTCTTAAGAGTTGATAAAGGTAAAAACGAATAAAATGTTTATATATCACATTTTCATATATCTATTATTCTCCATTTTACTCGATCTCCTAAACGGTTAAAGATAGGACATCGCGAATTTCACCAGTGGATTTAGCACCTTATTTTACATTTAATAAGTCCTATAAGTCTACTCTCAAGAGTTGATAATGGTACAAACGAATAAAATGTTTATATATCACATTTTCAAATATCTATTATTTTCTATTTCACTCGATCTCCTAAACGGTTATAGATAGGGCACCGCGGTTTTCACCAGTGGATTTAGCACTATATTTTACATAAAATAAGTCCTATAAGTCTACTCTCAAGAGTCGATAAAGGTACAAACGAATAAAATGTTTATATATCACATTTTCAAATATCTATTATTCTCCATTTTACTCGATCTCCTAAACGGTTAAAGATAGGACATCGCGGTTTTCACCAGTGGATTTAGCACCTCACTTTACATAAAATAAGTCCTTTTAAGTCTACTCTTAAGAGTTGATAATGGTACAAACGAATAAAATGTTTATATATCACATTTTCAAATATCTATTATTCTCCATTTTACTCGATCTCCTAAACGGTTAAAGATAGGACATCGCGGTTTTCACCAGTAAATCTAGCACTATATTTTACATAAAATAAGTCCTATAAGTCTACTCTCAAGAGTCGATAAAGGTACAAACGAATAAAATGTTTATATATCACATTTACAAATATCTATTATTCTCCATTTTACTCGATCTCCTAAACGGTTAATGATAGGACATCGCGGTTTCCACAAGAGGATTTAGCACCTCATTTTACATAAAATAACTCCTATAAGTCTACTCTCAAGAGTTGATAAAGGTACAAACGAATAAAATGTTTATATATCACATTTTCAAATATCTATTTTTCTCCATTTTACTCGATCTCCTAAACGGTTCAAGATAGGACATCGCGGTTTTCACCAGTGGATTTAGCACCTCATTTTACATAAAATAGGTCCTATAAGTCTACTCTCAAAAGTTGATAAAGGTACAAACGAATAAAATGTTTATATATCACATTTTCAAATATCTATTATCTTCCATTTTACTCGATCTCCTAAACGGTTAAAAATAGAACATCGCGGTTTTCACCAGTGGATTTAGCACCTCATTTTACATAAAATATGTCCTATAAGTCTACTCTTAAGAGTTGATAAAGGTACAAACGAATAAAATGTTTATATATCACATTTTCAAATATCTATTATTCTCCATTTTACTCCATCTCCTAAACGATTAAAGATATTACATCGCGGTTTTCACCAGTAAATTTAGCACCTCATTTTACATAAAATAGGTCCTATAAGTCTACTCTTAAGAGTTGATAAAGGTAAAAACGAATAAAATGTTTATATATCACATTTTCAAATATCAATTTTTCTCCATTTTACTCGATCTCCTAAACGGTTCAAGATAGGACATCGCGGTTTTCACCAGTGGATTTAGCACCTCATATTACATAAAATAGGTCCTATAAGTCTATTCTCAAGAGTTGATAAAGGTACAAACGAATAAAATGTTTATATATCACATTTTCAAATATCTATTATTCTCCATTTTACTCGATCTCCTAAACGGTTAAAGATAGGACATCGCGAATTTCACCAGTGGATTTAGCACCTTATTTTACATTAAATAAGTCCTATAAGTCTACTCTCAAGAGTTGATAATGGTACAAACGAATAAAATGTTTATATATCACATTTTCAAATATCTATTATTTTCTATTTCACTCGATCTCCTAAACGGTTATAGATAGGGCACCGCGGTTTTCACCAGTGGATTTAGCACTATATTTTACATAAAATAAGTCCTATAAGTCTACTCTCAAGAGTCGATAAAGGTACAAACGAATAAAATGTTTATATATCACATTTTCAAATATCTATTATTCTCCATTTTACTCGATCTCCTAAACGGTTAAAGATAGGACATCGCGGTTTTCACCAGTGGATTTAGCACCTCACTTTACATAAAATAAGTCCTTTTAAGTCTACTCTTAAGAGTTGATAATGGTACAAACGAATAAAATGTTTATATATCACATTTTCAAATATCTATTATTCTCCATTTTACTCGATCTCCTAAACGGTTAAAGATAGGACATCGCGGTTTTCACCAGTAAATCTAGCACTATATTTTACATAAAATAAGTCCTATAAGTCTACTCTCAAGAGTCGATAAAGGTACAAACGAATAAAATGTTTATATATCACATTTACAAATATCTATTATTCTCCATTTTACTCGATCTCCTAAACGGTTAATGATAGGACATCGCGGTTTCCACAAGAGGATTTAGCACCTCATTTTACATAAAATAGGTCCTATAAGTCTACTCTCAAAGGTTGATAAAGGTACAAACGAATAAAATGTTTATATATCACATTTTCAAATATCTATTATCTTCCATTTTACTCGATCTCCTAAACGGTTAAAAATAGAACATCGCGGTTTTCACCAGTGGATTTAGCACCTCATTTTACATAAAATATGTCCTATAAGTCTACTCTTAAGAGTTGATAAAGGTACAAACGAATAAAATGTTTATATATCACATTTTCAAATATCTATTATTCTCCAATTTACTCGATCTCCTAAACGGTTAAAGATAGGACATCGCGGTTTCCACCAGTGGATTTAGCACTATATTTTACATAAAATAACTCCTATAAGTCTACTCTCAAGAGTTGATAAAGGTACAAACGAATAAAATGTTTATATATCACATTTTCAAATATCTATTATTCTCCATTTTACTCCATCTCCTAAACGATTAAAGATATTACATCGCGGTTTTCACCAGTGGATTTAGCACCTCATTTTACATAAAATAGGTCCTATAAGTCTACTCTTAAGAGTTGATAAAGGTAAAAACGAATAAAATGTTTATATATCACATTTTCAAATATCAATTTTTCTCCATTTTACTCGATCTCCTAAACGGTTCAAGATAGGACATCGCGGTTTTCACCAGTGGATTTAGCACTTCATATTACATAAAATAGGTCCTATAAGTCTATTCTCAAGAGTTGATAAAGGTACAAACGAATAAAATGTTTATATATCACATTTTCAAATATCTATTATTCTCCATTTTACTCGATCTCCTAAACGGTTAAAGATAGGACATCGCGAATTTCACCAGTGGATTTAACACTATATTTTATATAAAATAACTCCTATAAGTCAACTCTCAAGAGTTGATAAAGGTACAAACGAATAAAATGTTTATATATCACATTTTCAAATATCTATTATTCTCCATTTTACTCGATCTCCTAAACGGTTAAAGATAGGACATCGCGGTTTTCACCAGTAAATCTAGCACTATATTTTACATAAAATAAGTCCTATAAGTCTACTCTCAAGAGTCGATAAAGGTACAAACGAATAAAATGTTTATATATCACATTTTCAAATATCTATTATTCTCCATTTTACTCGATCTCCTAAACCGTGAAAGATAGGACATCGTAGTTTTCACCAGTGGATTTAGCACCTCATTTTACATAAAATAGGTCCTATAAGTCTACTCTCAAATGTTGATAAAGGTACAAACGAATAAAATGTTTATATATCACATTTTCAAATATCTATTATTCTCCATTTTACTCGATCTCCTAAACGGTTAAAGATAGGACATCGTGACTTTCACCAGTGGATTTAGCACCTTATTTTACATAAAATAAGTCCTATAAGTCTACTCTTAAGAGTTGATAAAGGTAAAAACGAATAAAATGTTTATATATCACATTTTCAAATATCTATTATTCTCCATTTTACTCGATCTCCTAAACCGTGAAAGATAGGACATCGTAGTTTTCACCAGTGGATTTAGCACCTCATTTTACATAAAATAAGTCCTATAAGTCTACTCTTAAGAGTTGATAAAGGTAAAAACGAATAAAATGTTTATATATCACATTTTCATATATCTATTATTCTCCATTTTACTCGATCTCCTAAACGGTTAAAGATAGGACATCGCGAATTTCACCAGTGGATTTAGCACCTTATTTTACATTTAATAAGTCCTATAAGTCTACTCTCAAGAGTTGATAATGGTACAAACGAATAAAATGTTTATATATCACATTTTCAAATATCTATTATTTTCTATTTCACTCGATCTCCTAAACGGTTATAGATAGGGCACCGCGGTTTTCACCAGTGGATTTAGCACTATATTTTACATAAAATAAGTCCTATAAGTCTACTCTCAAGAGTCGATAAAGGTACAAACGAATAAAATGTTTATATATCACATTTTCAAATATCTATTATTCTCCATTTTACTCGATCTCCTAAACGGTTAAAGATAGGACATCGCGGTTTTCACCAGTGGATTTAGCACCTCACTTTACATAAAATAAGTCCTTTTAAGTCTACTCTTAAGAGTTGATAATGGTACAAACGAATAAAATGTTTATATATCACATTTTCAAATATCTATTATTCTCCATTTTACTCGATCTCCTAAACGGTTAAAGATAGGACATCGCGGTTTTCACCAGTAAATCTAGCACTATATTTTACATAAAATAAGTCCTATAAGTCTACTCTCAAGAGTCGATAAAGGTACAAACGAATAAAATGTTTATATATCACATTTACAAATATCTATTATTCTCCATTTTACTCGATCTCCTAAACGGTTAATGATAGGACATCGCGGTTTCCACAAGAGGATTTAGCACCTCATTTTACATAAAATAACTCCTATAAGTCTACTCTCAAGAGTTGATAAAGGTACAAACGAATAAAATGTTTATATATCACATTTTCAAATATCTATTTTTCTCCATTTTACTCGATCTCCTAAACGGTTCAAGATAGGACATCGCGGTTTTCACCAGTAGATTTAGCACCTCATTTTACATAAAATAGGTCCTATAAGTCTACTCTCAAAAGTTGATAAAGGTACAAACGAATAAAATGTTTATATATCACATTTTCAAATATCTATTATCTTCCATTTTACTCGATCTCCTAAACGGTTAAAAATAGAACATCGCGGTTTTCACCAGTGGATTTAGCACCTCATTTTACATAAAATATGTCCTATAAGTCTACTCTTAAGAGTTGATAAAGGTACAAACGAATAAAATGTTTATATATCACATTTTCAAATATCTATTATTCTCCATTTTACTCCATCTCCTAAACGATTAAAGATATTACATCGCGGTTTTCACCAGTGGATTTAGCACCTCATTTTACATAAAATAGGTCCTATAAGTCTACTCTTAAGAGTTGATAAAGGTAAAAACGAATAAAATGTTTATATATCACATTTTCAAATATCAATTTTTCTCCATTTTACTCGATCTCCTAAACGGTTCAAGATAGGACATCGCGGTTTTCACCAGTGGATTTAGCACCTCATATTACATAAAATAGGTCCTATAAGTCTATTCTCAAGAGTTGATAAAGGTACAAACGAATAAAATGTTTATATATCACATTTTCAAATATCTATTATTCTCCATTTTACTCGATCTCCTAAACGGTTAAAGATAGGACATCGCGAATTTCACCAGTGGATTTAGCACCTTATTTTACATTAAATAAGTCCTATAAGTCTACTCTCAAGAATTGATAAAGGTACAAACGAATAAAATGTTTATATATCACATTTTCAAATATCTATTATTTTCTATTTCACTCGATCTCCTAAACGGTTATAGATAGGACACCGCGGTTTTCACCAGTGGATTTAGCACTATATTTTTCATAAAATAAGTCCTATAAGTCTACTCTCAAGAGTCGATAAAGGTACAAACGAATAAAATGTTTATATATCACATTTTCAAATATCTATTATTCTCCATTTTACTCGATCTCCTAAACGGTTAAAGATAGGACATCGCGGTTTCCACAAAAGGATTTAGCACCTCATTTTACATAAAATAACTCCTATAAGTCTACTCTCAAGAGTTGATAAAGCTACAAACGAATAAAATGTTTATATATCACATTTTCAAATATCCATTTTTCTTTATTTTACTCGATCTCCTAAACGGTTCAAGATAGGACATCGCGGTTTTCACCAGTGGATTAAGCACCTCATTTTACATAAAATAGGTCCTATAAGTCTACTTTCAAATGTTGATAAAGGTACAAACGAATAAAATGTTTATATATCACATTTTCAAATATCTATTATTCTCCATTTTACTCGATCTCCTAAACGGTTAAAAATAGGACATCGCGGTTTTCACCAGTGGATTTAGCACCTCATTTTACATAAATTAAGTCCTATAAGTCTACTCATAAAAGTTGATAAAGGTACAAACGAATAAAATGTTTATATATCACATTTTCAAATATCTATTATTCTCCATTTTACTCGATCTCCTAAACGGTTAAAGATAGAACATCGCGGTTTCCACAAAAAGATTTAGCACCTCATTTTACATAAAATAACTCCTATAAGTCTACTCTCAAAAGTTGATAAAGGTACAAACGAATAAAATGTTTATATATCACATTTTCTAATATCTATTATTCTTCATTTTACTCCATCTCCTAAACGGTTAAAGATAGGACATCGCGGTTTTTATCAGTGGATTAAGCACCCCATTTTACATAAAATAAGTCCTATAAGTCTACTCTTAAGAGTTGATAAAGGTAAAAACGAATAAAATGTTTATATATCACATTTTCAAATATCTATTATTCTCCATTTTACTCGATCTCCTAAACGGTTAAAGATAGGACATCGTGGTTTTCACCAGTGAATTTAGCACCTCATTTTACATAAAATAGGTCCTATAAGTCTACTCTCAAGAGTTGATAAAGGTACAAACGAATAAAACGTTTATATATCACATTTTCAAATATCTATTATTCTCCATTTCACTCGATCTCCTAAACGGTTAAAGATAGGACATCGTGGTTTTCACCAGTGAATTTAGCACCTCATTTTACATAAAATAGGTCCTATAAGTCTACTCTCAAGAGTTGATATAGGTACAAACGAATTAAATGTTTATATATCACATTTTCAAATATCTATTATTCTCCATTTTACTAGATCTCCTAAACGGTTAAAGATAGGATATCGCGGTTTCCACAATAGGATTTAGCAACTTATTTTACATAAAATAACTCCTATAAGTCTACTCTCAAGAGTTGATAAAGGTACAAACGAATAAAACGTTTATATATCACATTTTCAAATATCTATTATTCTCCATTTCACTCGATCTCCTAAACGGTTAAAGATAGGACATCGCGGTTTTTATCAGTGGATTAAGCACCCCATTTTACATAAAATAAGTCCTATAAGTCTACTCTTAAGAGTTGATAAAGGTAAAAACGAATAAAATGTTTATATATCACATTTTCAAATATCTATTATTCTCCATTTTACTCGATCTCCTAAACGGTTAAAGATAGGACATCGTGGTTTTCACCAGTGGATTTAGCACCTCACTTTACATAAAATAAGTCCTTTTAAGTCTACTCTTAAGAGTTGATAATGGTACAAACGAATAAAATGTTTATATATCACATTTTCAAATATCTATTATTCTCCAATTTACTCGATCTCCTAAACGGTTAAAGATAGGACATCGCAATTTTCACCAGTAAATCTAGCACTATATTTTACATAAAATAAGTCCTATAAGTCTACTCTCAAGAGTCGATAAAGGTACAAACGAATAAAATGTTTATATATCACATTTACAAATATCTATTATCTTCCATTTTACTCGATCTCCTAAACGGTTAAAAATAGAACATCGCGGTTTTCACCAGTGGATTTAGCACCTCATTTTACATAAAATATGTCCTATAAGTCTACTCTTAAGAGTTGATAAAGGTACAAACGAATAAAATGTTTATATATCACATTTTCAAATATCTATTATTCTCCAATTTACTCGATCTCCTAAACGGTTAAAGATTGGACATCGCGATTTCCACCAGTGGATTTAGCACTATATTTTACATAAAATAACTCCTATAAGTCTACTCTCAAGAGTTGATAAAGGTACAAACGAATAAAATGTTTATATATCACATTTTCAAATATCTATTATTCTCCATTTTACTCCATCTCCTAAACGATTAAAGATATTACATCGCGGTTTTCACCAGTGGATTTAGCACCTCATTTTACATAAAATAGCTCCTATAAGTCTACTCTTAAGAGTTGATAAAGGTAAAAACGAATAAAATGTTTATATATCACATTTTCAAATATCAATTTTTCTCCATTTTACTCGATCTCCTAAACGGTTCAAGATAGGACATCGCGGTTTTCACCAGTGGATTTAGCACCGCATATTACATAAAATAGGTCCTATAAGTCTATTCTCAAGAGTTGATAAAGGCACAAACGAATAAAATGTTTATATATCACATTTTCAAATATCTATTATTCTCCATTTTACTCGATCTCCTAAACGGTTAAAGATAGGACATCGCGAATTTCACCAGTGGATTTAGCACCTTATTTTACATTAAATAAGTCCTATAAGTCTACTCTCAAGAATTGATAAAGGTACAAACGAATAAAATGTTTATATATCACATTTTCAAATATCTATTATTTTCTATTTCACTCGATCTATTAAACGGTTATAGATAGGACACCGCGGTTTTCACCAGTGGATTTAGCACTATATTTTACATAAAATAAGTGCTATAAGTCTACTCTCAAGAGTCGATAAAGGTACAAACGAATAAAATGTTTATATATCACATTTTCAAATATCTATTATTCTCCATTTTACTCGATCTCCTAAACGGTTAAAGATAGGACATCGCGGTTTCCACAAAAGGATTTAGCACCTCATTTTACATAAAATAACTCCTATAAGTCTACTCTCAAGAGTTGATAAAGGTACAAACGAATAAAATGTTTATATATCACATTTTCAAATATCTATTTTTCTTTATTTTACTCGATCTCCTAAACGGTTCAAGATAGGACATCGCGGTTTTCACCAGTGGATTTAGCACCTCATTTTACATAAAATAGGTCCTATAAGTCTACTTTCAAATGTTGATAAAGGTACAAACGAATAAAATGTTTATATATCACATTTTCAAATATCTATTATTCTCCATTTTACTCGATCTCCTAAACGGTTAAAAATAGGACATCGCGGTTTTCACCAGTGGATTTAGCACCTCATTTTACATAAATTAAGTCTTATAAGTCTACTCATAAAAGTTGATAAAGGTACAAACGAATAAAATGTTTATATATCACATTTTCAAATATCTATTATTCTCCATTTTACTCGATCTCCTAAACGGTTAAAGATAGAACATCGCGGTTTCCACAAAAGGATTTAGCACCTCATTTTACATAAAATAACTCCTATAAGTCTACTCTCTAAAGTTGATAAAGGTACAAACGAATAAAATGTTTATATATCACATTTTCAAATATCTATTACTCTCCATTTTACTCCATCTCCTAAACGGTTAAAGATAGGACATCGCGGTTTTCACCAGTGGATTTAGCACCTCATTTTACATAAAATAAGTCCTATAAGTCTACTCTCAAAAGTTGATAAAGGTACAAACGAATAAAATGTTTATATATCACATTTTCTAATATCTATTATTCTTCATTTTACTCCATCTCCTAAACGGTTAAAGATAGGACATCGCGGTTTTTATCAGTGGATTAAGCACCCCATTTTACATAAAATAAGTCCTATAAGTCTACTCTTAAGAGTTGATAAAGGTAAAAACGAATAAAATGTTTATATATCACATTTTCAAATATCTATTATTCTCCATTTTACTCGATCTCCTAAACGGTTAAAGATAGGACATCGTGGTTTTCACCAGTGAATTTAGCACCTCATTTTACATAAAATAGGTCCTATAAGTCTACTCTCAAGAGTTGATAAAGGTACAAACGAATAAAACGTTTATATATCACATTTTCAAATATCTATTATTCTCCATTTCACTCGATCTCCTATACGGTTAAAGATAGGACATCGCGGTTTACACCAGTGGATTTAGCACCTCATTTTACATAAAATAAGTCCTATAAGTCTACTCTCAAGAGTTGATATAGGTACAAACGAATTAAATGTTTATATATCACATTTTCAAATATCTATTATTCTCCATTTTACTAGATCTCCTAAACGGTTAAAGATAGGACATCGCGGTTTCCACAATAGGATTTAGCAACTTATTTTACATAAAATAACTAATATAAGTCTACTCTCAAGAGTTGATAAAGGTACAAACGAATAAAACGTTTATATATCACATTTTCAAATATCTATTATTCTCCATTTCACTCGATCTCCTAAACGGTTAAAGATAGGACATCGCGGTTTTTATCAGTGGATTAAGCACCCCATTTTACATAAAATAAGTCCTATAAGTCTACTCTTAAGAGTTGATAAAGGTAAAAACGAATAAAGTGTTTATATATCACATTTTCAAATATCTATTATTCTCCATTTTACTCGATCTCCTATACGGTTAAAGATAGGACATCGTGGTTTTCACCAGTGGATTTAGCACCTCACTTTACATAAAATAAGTCCTTTTAAGTCTACTCTTAAGAGTTGATAATGGTACAAACGAATAAAATGTTTATATATCACATTTTCAAATATCTATTATTTTCTATTTTACTCGATCTCCTAAACGGTTAAATATAGGACATCGCGGTTTACACCAGTGGATTTAGCACCTTATTTTACTTAAAATAAGTCCTATAAGTCTACTCTTAAGAGTTGATAAAGGTCCAAACATATAAAATGTTTATATATCACATTTTAAAATATCTATTATTCTCCATTTCACTCGATCTCCTAAACGGTTAAAGATAGGACATCGCGGTTTTCACCAGTAGATTTAGCACCTCATTTTACATATAAAAAGTCCTATAAGTCTACTCTCAAAAGTTGATAAAGGTACAAACGAATAAAATGTTTATATATCACATTTTCAAATATCTATTATTCTCCATTTCACTCGATCTCCTATACGGTTAAAGATAGGACATCGCGGTTTTCACCAGTGGATTTAGCACCTCATTTTACATAAAATAAGTCCTATAAGTCTACTCTCAAGAGTTGATATAGGTACAAACGAATTAAATGTTTATATATCACATTTTCAAATATCTATTATTCTCCATTTTACTAGATCTCCTAAACGGTTAAAGATAGGACATCGCGGTTTCCACAATAGGATTTAGCAACTTATTTTACATAAAATAACTCCTATAAGTCTACTCTCAAGAGTTGATAAAGGTACAAACGAATAAAACGTTTATATATCACATTTTCAAATATCTATTATTCTCCATTTCACTCGATCTCCTAAACGGTTAAAGATAGGACATCGCGGTTTTTATCAGTGGATTAAGCACCCCATTTTACATAAAATAAGTCCTATAAGTCTACTCTTAAGAGTTGATAAAGGTAAAAACGAATAAAATGTTTATATATCACATTTTCAAATATCTATTATTCTCCATTTTACTCGATCTCCTAAACGGTTAAAGATAGGACATCGTGGTTTTCACCAGTGGATTTAGCACCTCACTTTACATAAAATAAGTCCTTTTAAGTCTACTCTTAAGAGTTGATAATGGTACAAACGAATAAAATGTTTATATATCACATTTTCAAATATCTATTATTCTCCAATTTACTCGATCTCCTAAACGGTTAAAGATAGGACATCGCAATTTTCACCAGTAAATCTAGCACTATATTTTACATAAAATAAGTCCTATAAGTCTACTCTCAAGAGTCGATAAAGGTACAAACGAATAAAATGTTTATATATCACATTTACAAATATCTATTATTCTCCATTTTACTCGATCTCCTAAACGGTTAATGATAGGACATCGCCGTTTTCACCAGTCGATTTAGCACCTCATTTTACATAAAATAGGTCCTATAAGTCTACTCTCAAAAGTTGATAAAGGTACAAACGAATAAAATGTTTATATATCACATTTTCAAATATCTATTATTCTCCATTTTACTCGATCTCCTAAACGGTTAAAGATAGGACATCGCGGTTTTTACCAGTGGATTTAACACCTCATTTTACATAAAATAAGTCCTATAAGTCTACTCTCAAGAGTTGATAAAGGTACAAACGAATAAAATGCTTATATATCACATTTTCAAATATCTATTATTTTCTATTTTACTCGATCTCCTAAACGGTTAAATATAGGACATCGCGGTTTACACCAGTGGATTTAGCACCTTATTTTACTTAAAATAAGTCCTATAAGTCTACTCTTAAGAGTTGATAAAGGTACAAACATATAAAATGTTTATATATCACATTTTAAAATATCTATTATTCTCCATTTCACTCGATCTCCTAAACGGTTAAAGATAGGACATCGCGGTTTTCACCAGTAGATTTAGCACCTCATTTTACATATAAAAAGTCCTATAAGTCTACTCTCAAAAGTTGATAAAGGTACAAACGAATAAAATGTTTATATATCACATTTTCAAATATCTATTATTCTCCATTTTACTCGATCTCCTAAACGGTTAAAGATAGGACATCGCGGTTTTTACCAGTGGATTTAGCACCTCATTTTACGTAAAATTAGTCGTATAAGTCTACTCTCAAGTGTTGATAAAGGTAAAAACGAATAAAATGTTTATATATCACATTTTCAAATATCTAATATTTTCAATTTTACTCGATCTCCTAAACGGTTGAAGATAGGACATCGCGGTTTACACCAGTGGAATTAGCACCTCATTTTACATAAAATTAGTCGTATAAGTCTACTCTCAAGAGTTGATAAAGGTACAAACGACTAAAATGTTTATATATCACATTTTCAAATATCTATTATTCTCCATTTTACTCGATCTCCTAAACGGTTAAAGATAGGACATCGCAGTTTTTACCAGTGGATTTAGCACCTCATTTTACATAAAATAAGTCCTATAAGTCTACTCTTAAGAGTTGATAAAGGTACAAACGAATAAAATTTTTAAATATCACATTTTCAAATATCTATTATTCTCCATTTTACTCGATCTCCTAAACGGTTAATGACAGGACATCGCGGATTTCACCAGTGGATTTAGCACCTCATTTTACATAAAATAAGTCCTATAAGTCTACTCTCAAGAGTTGATAAAGGTACAAACGACTAAAATGTTAATATATCACATTTTCAAATATCTATTATTCTCCATTTTACTCGATCTCCTAAACGGTTAAAGATAGGACATCGCGGTTTTCACCAGTAGATTTAGCACCTCATTTTACATATAAAAAGTCCTATAAGTCTACTCTCAAAAGTTGATAAAGGTACAAACGAATAAAATGTTTATATATCACATTTTCAAATATCTATTAATATCCATTTTACTCGATCTCCTAAACGGTTAAAGATAAAACATCGCGGTTTTCTCCAGAGGATTTAGTACCTCATTTTACATAAAATAAGACCTATAAGTCTACTCTCAAGAGTTGATAAAGGTACAAACGAAAAAAATGTTTATATATCACATTTTCAAATATCTATTATTCTCCATTTTACTCGATCTCCTAAACGGTTAAAGATAGGACATCGCGGTTTTTACCAGTGGATTTAGCACCTCATTTAACATAAAAAATGTCCTATAAGTCTACTCTCAAGAGTTGATAAAGGTACAAACGAATAAAATGTTTATATATCACATTTTCAAATATCTATTATTTTCTAGTTTACTCGATCTCCTAAACGGTTAAAGATAGGACATCGCGGTTTTCACCAGTGGATTTAGCACCTTATTTTGTATAAAATGAGTCCTATAAGTCTACTCTCAAGAGTTGATAAAGGTACAAACGAATAAAACGTTTATATATCACATTTTCAAATATCTATTATTCTCCATTTCACTCGATCTCCTAAACGGTTAAAGATAGGACATCGCGGTTTTTATCAGTGGATTAAGCACCCCATTTTACATAAAATAAGTCCTATAAGTCTACTCTTAAGAGTTGATAAAGGTAAAAACGAATAAAATGTTTATATATCACATTTTCAAATATCTATTATTCTCCATTTTACTCGATCTCCTATACGGTTAAAGATAGGACATCGTGGTTTTCACCAGTGGATTTAGCACCTCACTTTACATAAAATAAGTCCTTTTAAGTCTACTCTTAAGAGTTGATAATGGTACAAACGAATAAAATGTTTATATATCACATTTTCAAATATCTATTATTTTCTATTTTACTCGATCTCCTAAACGGTTAAATATAGGACATCGCGGTTTACACCAGTGGATTTAGCACCTTATTTTACTTAAAATAAGTCCTATAAGTCTACTCTTAAGAGTTGATAAAGGTACAAACATATAAAATGTTTATATATCACATTTTAAAATATCTATTATTCTCCATTTCACTCGATCTCCTAAACGGTTAAAGATAGGACATCGCGGTTTTCACCAGTAGATTTAGCACCTCATTTTACATATAAAAAGTCCTATAAGTCTACTCTCAAAAGTTGATAAAGGTACAAACGAATAAAATGTTTATATATCACATTTTCAAATATCTATTATTCTCCATTTCACTCGATCTCCTATACGGTTAAAGATAGGACATCGCGGTTTTCACCAGTGGATTTAGCACCTCATTTTACATAAAATAAGTCCTATAAGTCTACTCTCAAGAGTTGATATAGGTACAAACGAATTAAATGTTTATATATCACATTTTCAAATATCTATTATTCTCCATTTCACTCGATCTCCTAAACGGTTAAAGATAGGACATCGCGGTTTCCACAATAGGATTTAGCAACTTATTTTACATAAAATAACTCCTATAAGTCTACTCTCAAGAGTTGATAAAGGTACAAACGAATAAAACGTTTATATATCACATTTTCAAATATCTATTATTCTCCATTTCACTCGATCTCCTAAACGGTTAAAGATAGGACATCGCGGTTTTTATCAGTGGATTAAGCACCCCATTTTACATAAAATAAGTCCTATAAGTCTACTCTTAAGAGTTGATAAAGGTAAAAACGAATAAAATGTTTATATATCACATTTTCAAATATCTATTATTCTCCATTTTACTCGATCTCCTAAACGGTTAAAGATAGGACATCGTGGTTTTCACCAGTGGATTTAGCACCTCACTTTACATAAAATAAGTCCTTTTAAGTCTACTCTTAAGAGTTGATAATGGTACAAACGAATAAAATGTTTATATATCACATTTTCAAATATCTATTATTCTCCAATTTACTCGATCTCCTAAACGGTTAAAGATAGGACATCGCAATTTTCACCAGTAAATCTAGCACTATATTTTACATAAAATAAGTCCTATAAGTCTACTCTCAAGAGTTGATAAAGGTACAAACGAATAAAATGCTTATATATCACATTTTCAAATATCTATTATTTTCTATTTTACTCGATCTCCTAAACGGTTAAATATAAGACATCGCGGTTTACACCAGTGGATTTAGCACCTTATTTTACTTAAAATAAGTCCTATAAGTCTACTCTTAAGAGTTGATAAAGGTACAAACATATAAAATGTTTATATATCACATTTTAAAATATCTATTATTCTCCATTTCACTCGATCTCCTAAACGGTTAAAGATAGGACATCGCGGTTTTCACCAGTAGATTTAGCACCTCATTTTACATATAAAAAGTCCTATAAGTCTACTCTCAAAAGTTGATAAAGGTACAAACGAATAAAATGTTTATATATCACATTTTCAAATATCTATTATTCTCCATTTTACTCGATCTCCTAAACGGTTAAAGATAGGACATCGCGGTTTTTACCAGTGGATTTAGCACCTCATTTTACGTAAAATTAGTCGTATAAGTCTACTCTCAAGTGTTGATAAAGGTAAAAACGAATAAAATGTTTATATATCACATTTTCAAATATCTAATATTTTCAATTTTACTCGATCTCCTAAACGGTTGAAGATAGGACATCGCGGTTTACACCAGTGGAATTAGCACCTCATTTTACATAAAATTAGTCGTATAAGTCTACTCTCAAGAGTTGATAAAGGTACAAACGACTAAAATGTTTATATATCACATTTTCAAATATCTATTATTCTCCATTTTACTCGATCTCCTAAACGGTTAAAGATAGGACATCGCGGTTTTCACCAGTGGATTTAGCACCTCATTTTACATAAAATAAGTCCTATAAGTCTACTCTCAAGAGTTGATATAGGTACAAACGAATTAAATGTTTATATATCACATTTTCAAATATCTATTATTCTCCATTTTACTAGATCTCCTAAACGGTTAAAGATAGGACATCGCGGTTTCCACAATAGGATTTAGCAACTTATTTTACATAAAATAACTCCTATAAGTCTACTCTCAAGAGTTGATAAAGGTACAAACGAATAAAACGTTTATATATCACATTTTCAAATATATATTATTCTCCATTTCACTCGATCTCCTAAACGGTTAAAGATAGGACATCGCGGTTTTTATCAGTGGATTAAGCACCCCATTTTACATAAAATAAGTCCTATAAGTCTACTCTTAAGAGTTGATAAAGGTAAAAACGAATAAAATGTTTATATATCACATTTTCAAATATCTATTATTCTCCATTTTACTCGATCTCCTAAACGGTTAAAGATAGGACATCGTGGTTTTCACCAGTGGATTTAGCACCTCACTTTACATAAAATAAGTCCTTTTAAGTCTACTCTTAAGAGTTGATAATGGTACAAACGAATAAAATGTTTATATATCACATTTTCAAATACCTATTATTCTCCAATTTACTCGATCTCCTAAACGGTTAAAGATAGGACATCGCAATTTTCACCAGTAAATCTAGCACTATATTTTACATAAAATAAGTCCTATAAGTCTACTCTCAAGAGTCGATAAAGGTACAAACGAATAAAATGTTTATATATCACATTTACAAATATCTATTATTCTCCATTTTACTCGATCTCCTAAACGGTTAATGATAGGACATCGCGGTTTTCACCAGTCGATTTAGCACCTCATTTTACATAAAATAGGTCCTATAAGTCTACTCTCAAAAGTTGATAAAGGTACAAACGAATAAAATGTTTATATATCACATTTTCAAATATCTATTATTCTCCATTTTACTCGATCTCCTAAACGGTTAAAGATAGGACATCGCGGTTTTTACCAGTGGATTTAACACCTCATTTTACATAAAATAAGTCCTATAAGTCTACTCTCAAGAGTTGATAAAGGTACAAACGAATAAAATGCTTATATATCACATTTTCAAATATCTATTATTTTCTATTTTACTCGATCTCCTAAACGGTTAAATATAGGACATCGCGGTTTACACCAGTGGATTTAGCACCTTATTTTACTTAGAATAAGTCCTATAAGTCTACTCTTAAGAGTTGATAAAGGTACAAACATATAAAATGTTTATATATCACATTTTAAAATATCTATTATTCTCCATTTCACTCGATCTCCTAAACGGTTAAAGATAGGACATCGCGGTTTTCACCAGTAGATTTAGCACCTCATTTTACATATAAAAAGTCCTATAAGTCTACTCTCAAAAGTTGATAAAGGTACAAACGAATAAAATGTTTATATATCACATTTTCAAATATCTATTATTCTCCATTTTACTCGATCTCCTAAACGGTTAAAGATAGGACATCGCGGTTTTTACCAGTGGATTTAGCACCTCATTTTACGTAAAATTAGTCGTATAAGTCTACTCTCAAGTGTTGATAAAGGTAAAAACGAATAAAATGTTTATATATCACATTTTCAAATATCTAATATTTTCAATTTTACTCGATCTCCTAAACGGTTGAAGATAGGACATCGCGGTTTACACCAGTGGAATTAGCACCTCATTTTACATAAAATTAGTCGTATAAGTCTACTCTCAAGAGTTGATAAAGGTACAAACGACTAAAATGTTTATATATCACATTTTCAAATATCTATTATTCTCCATTTTACTCGATCTCCTAAACGGTTAAAGATAGGACATCGCAGTTTTTACCAGTGGATTTAGCACCTCATTTTACATAAAATAAGTCCTATAAGTCTACTCTTAAGAGTTGATAAAGGTACAAACGAATAAAATTTTTAAATATCACATTTTCAAATATCTATTATTCTCCATTTTACTCGATCTCCTAAACGGTTAATGACAGGACATCGCGGATTTCACCAGTGGATTTAGCACCTCATTTTACATAAAATAAGTCCTATAAGTCTACTCTCAAGAGTTGATAAAGGTACAAACGACTAAAATGTTAATATATCACATTTTCAAATATCTATTATTCTCCATTTTACTCGATCTCCTAAACGGTTAAAGATAGGACATCGCGGTTTTCACCAGTAGATTTAGCACCTCATTTTACATATAAAAAGTCCTATAAGTCTACTCTCAAAAGTTGATAAAGGTACAAACGAATAAAATGTTTATATATCACATTTTCAAATATCTATTAATATCCATTTTACTCGATCTCCTAAACGGTTAAAGATAAAACATCGCGGTTTTCTCCAGAGGATTTAGTACCTCATTTTACATAAAATAAGACCTATAAGTCTACTCTCAAGAGTTGATAAAGGTACAAACGAAAAAAATGTTTATATATCACATTTTCAAATATCTATTATTCTCCATTTTACTCGATCTCCTAAACGGTTAAAGATAGGACATCGCGGTTTTTACCAGTGGATTTAGCACCTCATTTAACATAAAAAATGTCCTATAAGTCTACTCTCAAGAGTTGATAAAGGTACAAACGAATAAAATGTTTATATATCACATTTTCAAATATCTATTATTTTCTAGTTTACTCGATCTCCTAAACGGTTAAAGATAGGACATCGCGGTTTTCACCAGTGGATTTAGCACCTTATTTTGTATAAAATGAGTATTATAAGTCTACTCTCAAGAGTTGATAAAGGTACAAACGAATAAAACGTTTATATATCACATTTTCAAATATCTATTATTCTCCATTTCACTCGATCTCCTAAACGGTTAAAGATAGGACATCGCGGTTTTTATCAGTGGATTAAGCACCCCATTTTACATAAAATAAGTCCTATAAGTCTACTCTTAAGAGTTGATAAAGGTAAAAACGAATAAAATGTTTATATATCACATTTTCAAATATCTATTATTCTCCATTTTACTCGATCTCCTATACGGTTAAAGATAGGACATCGTGGTTTTCACCAGTGGATTTAGCACCTCACTTTACATAAAATAAGTCCTTTTAAGTCTACTCTTAAGAGTTGATAATGGTACAAACGAATAAAATGTTTATATATCACATTTTCAAATATCTATTATTTTCTATTTTACTCGATCTCCTAAACGGTTAAATATAGGACATCGCGGTTTACACCAGTGGATTTAGCACCTTATTTTACTTAAAATAAGTCCTATAAGTCTACTCTTAAGAGTTGATAAAGGTACAAACATATAAAATGTTTATATATCACATTTTAAAATATCTATTATTCTCCATTTCACTCGATCTCCTAAACGGTTAAAGATAGGACATCGCGGTTTTCACCAGTAGATTTAGCACCTCATTTTACATATAAAAAGTCCTATAAGTCTACTCTCAAAAGTTGATAAAGGTACAAACGAATAAAATGTTTATATATCACATTTTCAAATATCTATTATTCTCCATTTCACTCGATCTCCTATACGGTTAAAGATAGGACATCGCGGTTTTCACCAGTGGATTTAGCACCTCATTTTACATAAAATAAGTCCTATAAGTCTACTCTCAAGAGTTGATATAGGTACAAACGAATTAAATGTTTATATATCACATTTTCAAATATCTATTATTCTCCATTTTACTAGATCTCCTAAACGGTTAAAGATAGGACATCGCGGTTTCCACAATAGGATTTAGCAACTTATTTTACATAAAATAACTCCTATAAGTCTACTCTCAAGAGTTGATAAAGGTACAAACGAATAAAACGTTTATATATCACATTTTCAAATATCTATTATTCTCCATTTCACTCGATCTCCTAAACGGTTAAAGATAGGACATCGCGGTTTTTATCAGTGGATTAAGCACCCCATTTTACATAAAATAAGTCCTATAAGTCTACTCTTAAGAGTTGATAAAGGTAAAAACGAATAAAATGTTTATATATCACATTTTCAAATATCTATTATTCTCCATTTTACTCGATCTCCTAAACGGTTAAAGATAGGACATCGTGGTTTTCACCAGTGGATTTAGCACCTCACTTTACATAAAATAAGTCCTTTTAAGTCTACTCTTAAGAGTTGATAATGGTACAAACGAATAAAATGTTTATATATCACATTTTCAAATATCTATTATTCTCCAATTTACTCGATCTCCTAAACGGTTAAAGATAGGACATCGCAATTTTCACCAGTAAATCTAGCACTATATTTTACATAAAATAAGTCCTATAAGTCTACTCTCAAGAGTCGATAAAGGTACAAACGAATAAAATGTTTATATATCACATTTACAAATATCTATTATTCTCCATTTTACTCGATCTCCTAAACGGTTAATGATAGGACATCGCGGTTTTCACCAGTCGATTTAGCACCTCATTTTACATAAAATAGGTCCTATAAGTCTACTCTCAAAAGTTGATAAAGGTACAAACGAATAAAATGTTTATATATCACATTTTCAAATATCTATTATTCTCCATTTTACTCGATCTCCTAAACGGTTAAAGATAGGACATCGCGGTTTTTACCAGTGGATTTAACACCTCATTTTACATAAAATAAGTCCTATAAGTCTACTCTCAAGAGTTGATAAAGGTACAAACGAATAAAATGCTTATATATCACATTTTCAAATATCTATTATTTTCTATTTTACTCGATCTCCTAAACGGTTAAATATAGGACATCGCGGTTTACACCAGTGGATTTAGCACCTTATTTTACTTAAAATATGTCCTATAAGTCTACTCTTAAGAGTTGATAAAGGTACAAACATATAAAATGTTTATATATCACATTTTAAAATATCTATTATTCTCCATTTCACTCGATCTCCTAAACGGTTAAAGATAGGACATCGCGGTTTTCACCAGTAGATTTAGCACCTCATTTTACATATAAAAAGTCCTATAAGTCTACTCTCAAAAGTTGATTAAGGTACAAACGAATAAAATGTTTATATATCACATTTTCAAATATCTATTATTCTCCATTTTACTCGATCTCCTAAACGGTTAAAGATAGGACATCGCGGTTTTTACCAGTGGATTTAGCACCTCATTTTACGTAAAATTAGTCGTATAAGTCTACTCTCAAGTGTTGATAAAGGTAAAAACGAATAAAATGTTTATATATCACATTTTCAAATATCTAATATTTTCAATTTTACTCGATCTCCTAAACGGTTGAAGATAGGACATCGCGGTTTACACCAGTGGAATTAGCACCTCATTTTACATAAAATTAGTCGTATAAGTCTACTCTCAAGAGTTGATAAAGGTACAAACGACTAAAATGTTTATATATCACATTTTCAAATATCTATTATTCTCCATTTTACTCGATCTCCTAAACGGTTAAAGATAGGACATCGCAGTTTTTACCAGTGGATTTAGCACCTCATTTTACATAAAATAAGTCCTATAAGTCTACTCTTAAGAGTTGATAAAGGTACAAACGAATAAAATTTTTAAATATCACATTTTCAAATATCTATTATTCTCCATTTTACTCGATCTCCTAAACGGTTAATGACAGGACATCGCGGATTTCACCAGTGGATTTAGCACCTCATTTTACATAAAATAAGTCCTATAAGTCTACTCTCAAGAGTTGATAAAGGTACAAACGACTAAAATGTTAATATATCACATTTTCAAATATCTATTATTCTCCATTTTACTCGATCTCCTAAACGGTTAAAGATAGGACATCGCGGTTTTCACCAGTAGATTTAGCACCTCATTTTACATATAAAAAGTCCTATAAGTCTACTCTCAAAAGTTGATAAAGGTACAAACGAATAAAATGTTTATATATCACATTTTCAAAAATCTATTAATATCCATTTTACTCGATCTCCTAAACGGTTAAAGATAAAACATCGCGGTTTTCTCCAGAGGATTTAGTACCTCATTTTACATAAAATAAGACCTATAAGTCTACTCTCAAGAGTTGATAAAGGTACAAACGAAAAAAATGTTTATATATCACATTTTCAAATATCTATTATTCTCCATTTTACTCGATCTCCTAAACGGTTAAAGATAGGACATCGCGGTTTTTACCAGTGGATTTAGCACCTCATTTAACATAAAAAATGTCCTATAAGTCTACTCTCAAGAGTTGATAAAGGTACAAACGAATAAAATGTTTATATATCACATTTTCAAATATCTATTATTTTCTAGTTTACTCGATCTCCTAAACGGTTAAAGATAGGACATCGCGGTTTTCACCAGTGGATTTAGCACCTTATTTTGTATAAAATGAGTCCTATAAGTCTACTCTCAAGAGTTGATAAAGGTACAAACGAATAAAATGTATATATATCACATTTTCAAATATCTATTATTCTCCATTTTACTCGATCTCCTAATCGGTTAAAGATAGGACATCGCGGTTTTTACCAGTGGATTTAGCACCTCATTTTACATAAAATAAGTCCTATAAGTCTACTCTCAAGAGTTGATAAAAGTACAAACGAATAAAATGTTTATGTATCACATTTTCAAATATCTATTATTCTCCATTTTACTCGATCTCCTAAACGGTTAAAGATAGGACATCGCGGTTTTCACCAGTGGATTAAGCACCTCATTTTACATAAAATAAGTCCTATAAGTCTACTCTCAAGAGTTGATAAAGGTACAAACGACTAAAATGTTTATATATCACATTTTCAAATATCTATTATTCTCCATTTTACTCGATCTCCTAAACGGTTAAAGATAGGACATTGCGGTTTTCACCAGTGGATTTAGAACCTCATTTTACATAAAATAAGTCCTATAAGTCTACCCTCAAGAGTTGATCAAGGTACAAACGAATAAAATGTTTATATATCACATTTTCAAATATCCATTATTCTCCATTTTACTCGATCTCCTAAACGGTTAAAGATAGGACATCGCGGTTTTCACCAGTGGATTAAGCACCTCATTTTACATAAAATAAGTCCTATAAGTCTACTCTCAAGAGTTGATAAAGGTACAAACGACTAAAATGTTTATATATCACATTTTCAAATATCTATTATTCTCCATTTTACTCGATCTCCTAAACGGTTAAAGATAGGACATCGCGGTTTTCACCAGTGGATTAAGCACCTCATTTTACATAAAATAGGTCCTATAAGTCTACCCTCAAGAGTTGATCAAGGTACAAACGAATAAAATGTTTATATATCACATTTTCAAATATCTATTATTCTCCATTTTACTCGATCTCCTAAACGGTTAAAGATAGGACATCGCGGTTTTCACCAGTGGATTAAGCACCTTATTTTACATAAAATAGGTCCTATAAGTCTACCCTCAAGAGTTGATCAAGGTACAAACGAATAAAACGTTTATATATCACATTTTCAAATATCTATTATTCTCCATTTTACTCGATCTCCTAAACGGTTAAAGATAGGACATCGCGGTTTTCACCAGTGGATTAAGCACCTTATTTTACATAAAATAGGTCCTATAAGTCTACTCTCAAGAGTTGATAAAGGTAAAAACGAATAAAATGTTTATATATCACATTTTTAAATATCTATTATTCTCCATTTTACTCGATCTCCTAAACGGTTAAAGATAGGACATCGCGGTTTTCACCAGTGGATTTAGCACCTCATTTTACATAAAATAGGTCCTATAAATCTACCCTCAAGAGTTGATCAAGGTACAAACGAATAAAATGTTTATATATCACATTATCAAATATCTATTTATATCCATTTTACTCGATCTCCAAAACGGTTAAAGATAGGACATCGCGGTTTTCACCAGTGGATTTAGCACCTCATTCTACATAAATTAAGTCCTATAAGTCTACTCTCAAGAGTTGATAAAGGTACAAACAAATAAAATGTTTATATATCACATTTTCAAATATCTATTATTTTCTAGTTTACTCGATCTCCTAAACGGTTAAAGATAGGACATCGCGGTTTTCGCCAGTGGATTTAAAACCTCATTTTACAGAAAATAGGTCCTATAAGTCTACTCTCAAGAGATGATAAAGGTAAAAACGAATAAAATGTTTATATATCACATTTTCAAATATCTATTATTCTCCATTTTACTCGATCTCCTAAACGGTCAAAGATATCACATCGCAATTTTCACCAGTGGATTTAGCACCTCATTTTACATAAAATAAGTCCTATAAGTCTATTTTCAAGAGTTGATAAGGGTACAAACGAATAAAATGTTAATATACCACATTTTCAAATATCTATTATTCTCCATTTTACTCGATCTCCTAAACGGTTAAAGATAGGACATCGCGGATTTCACCAGTGGATTTAGCACCTCATTTTACATAAAATAAGTCCTATAAGTCTACTCTCAAGAGTTGATAAAGGTACAAACGACTAAAATGTTTATACATCACATTTTTAAATATCTATTATTCTCCATTTTACTCGATCTCCTAAACGGTTAAAGATAGGACATCGCGGTTTTCACCAGTGGATTTAGCACCTCATTTTACATAAATTAAGTCCTATAAGTCTACTCTCAAGAGTTGATAAAGGTACAAACGAATAAAATGTTTATATATCACATTTTCAAATTTCTATTATTTTCTAGTTTACTCGATCTCCTAAACGGTTAAAGATAGGACATCGCGGTTTTCACCAGTGGATTTAAAACCTCATTTTACAGAAAATAGGTCCTATTAGTCTACTCTCAAGAGATGATAAAGGTAAAAACGAATAAAATGTTTATATATCACATTTTCAAATATCTATTATTCTCCATTTTACTCGATCTCCTAAACGGCTAAAGATATCACATCGCGGTTTTCACCAGTGGATTTAGCACCTCATTTTACATAAAATAAGTCCTATAAGTCTATTTTCAAGAGTTGATAAGGATACAAACGAATAAAATGTTAATATACCACATTATCAAATATCTAGTATTTTCCATTTTACTCGATCTCCTAAACGGTTAAAGATAGGACATCGCGGTTTTCACCAGTGGATTTAGCACCTCATTTTGTATAAAATGAGTCCTATAAGTCTACTCTCAAGAGTTGATAAAGGTACAAACGAATAAAATGTTTATATATCACATTTTCAAATATCTATTATTCTCCATTTTACTCGATCTCCTAATCGGTTAAAGATAGGACATCGCGGTTTTTACCAGTGGATTTAGCACCTCATTTTACATAAAATAAGTCCTATAAGTCTACTCTCAAGAGTTGATAAAGGTACAAACGAATAAAATGTTTATATATCACATTTTCAAATATCTATTATTCTCCATTTTACTCGATCTCCTAAACGGTTAAAGATAGGACATCGCGGTTTTTACCAGTGGATTTAGCACCTCATTTTACATAAAATTAGTCGTATAAGTCTACTCTCAAGAGTTGATAAAGGTACAAACGAATAAAATGTTTATATATCACATTTTCAAATATCCATTATTCTCCATTTTACTCGATCTCCTAAACGGTTAAAGATAGGACATCGCGGTTTTCACCAGTGGATTAAGCACCTCATTTTACATAAAATAAGTCCTATAAGTCTACTCTAAAGAGTTGATAAAGGTACAAACGACTAAAATGTTTATATATCACATTTTCAAATATCTATTATTCTCCATTTTACTCGATCTCCTAAACGGTTAAAGATAGGACATCGCGGTTTTCACCAGAGGATTAAGCACCTCATTTTACATAAAATAGGTCCTATAAGTCTACCCTCAAGAGTTGATCAAGGTACAAACGAATAAAATGTTTATATATCACATTTTCAAATATCTATTATTCTCCATTTTACTCGATCTCCTAAACAATTAAAGATAGGACATCGCGGTTTTCACCAGTTGATTAAGCACCTTATTTTACATAAAATAGGTCCTATAAGTCTACTCTCAAGAGTTGATAAAGGTAAAAACGAATAAAATGTTTATATATCACATTTTCAAATATCTATTATTTTCTATTTTACTCGATCTCCTAAACGGTAAAAGATAGGACATCGCGGTTTTCACCAGTGGATTTAGCACCTCATTTTACATAAAATAGGTTCTATAAGTCTACTCTCAACAGTTGATAAAGGTACAAACGAATAAAATGTTTATATATCACATTTTCAAATATCTATTATTCTCCATTTTACTCGATCTCCTAAACGGTTAGAGATAGGACATCGCGGTTTCCACAAGAGGATTTAGCACCTCATTTTACATAAAATAACTCCTTTAAGTCTACTCTCAAGAGTTGATAAAGGTACAAACGAATAAAATGTTTATATATCACATTTATAAATATCTATTTTTCTCCATTTTACTCGATCTCCTAAACGGTTAAAGATAGGAAATCGCGGTTTTCACCAGAGGATTTAGTACCTCATTTTACATGAAATAAGACCTAGAATTCTACTCTCAAGAGTTGATAAAGGTACAAGTGAATAAAATGTTTAATCATCACATTTTCAAATATCTATTATTCTCCATTTTACTCGATCTCCTAAACGGTTAAAGATAGGACATCGCGGTTTTTACCAGTGGATTTAGCACCTCACTTAACATATAATAAGTCCTATAAGTCTACTCTCAAAAGTTGATAAAGGTACAAACGAATAAAATGTTTATATATCACATTTTCAAATATCTATTATTCTCCATTTTACTCGATCTCCTAAACGGTTAGAGATAGGACATCGCGGTTTTCACCAGTGGATTTAGCACCTCATTTTACATAAAATAAGTCCTATATGTCTACTCTCAAGAGTTGATAAAGGTACAAACGAATAAAATGTTTATATATCACATTTTCAAAAATCTATTATCATCCATTTTACTCGATCTCCTAAACGGTTAAAAATAGAACATCGCGGTTTTCACCAGTGGATTTAGCACCTCATTTTACATAAAATAAGTCCTATAAGTCTACTCTTAAGAGTTGATAAAGGTACAAACGAATAAAATGTTTATATATCACATTTTCAAATATCTATTATTCTCCATTTTACTCCATCTCCTAAACGGCTAAAGATGGGACATCGCGGTTTTCATCAGTGGATTAAGCACCCCATTTTACATAAAATATGTCCTATAAGTCTATTCTCAAGAGTTGATAAATGTAAAAACGAATAAAATGTTTATATATCACATTTTCAAATATCTATTATTCTCCATTTTACTCGATCTCCTAAACGGTTCAAGATAGGACATCGCGGTTTTTACCAGTGAATTTAGCCCTCATTTTACATAAAATAAGTCCTATAAGTCTACTCTTAAGAGTTGATAAAGGTTCAAACGAATAAAATGTTTATATATCACATTTTCAAATATCTATTATTCTCCATTTTACTCGATCTCCTAAACGGTTAAAGATAGGACATCGAGGTTTTCACCAGTGGATTTAGCACCTCATTTTACATAAAATAGGTCCTATAAGTCTACTCTTAAGAGTTGATAATGGTACAAACGAATAAAATGTTTATATATCACATTTTCAAATATCTATTATTCTCCATTAAACTCGATCTCCTAAACGGTTAAAGATAGGACATCGCGGTTTTCACCAGTAAATTTAGCACAATATTTTACATAAAATAACTCCTATAAGTCTACTCTCAAGAGTTGATAAAGGTACAAACGAATAAAATGATTATATATCACATTTTCAAATATCTATTATTCTCCATTTTACTCGATCTGCTAAACGGTTAGAGATAGGACATCGCGGTTTCCACAAGAGGATTTAGCACCTCATTTTACATAAAATAACTCCTATAAGACTACTCTCAAAAGTTGATAAAGGTACAAACGAACAATATGTTTATATATCACATTTTCAAATATCTATTTTTCTCCATTTTACTCGATCTCCTAAACGGTTAAAGATAGGACATCGCGGTTTTCACCAGTGGATTTAGCACCTCACTTTACATAAAATAAGTCCTTTTAAGTCTACTCTTAAGAGTTGATAATGGTACAAACGAATAAAATGTTTATATATCACATTTTCAAATATCTATTATTCTCCATTTTACTCGATCTCCTAAACGGTTAAAGATAGGACATCGCGGTTTTCACCAGTGGATCTAGCACTATATTTTACATAAAATAAGTCCTATAAGTCTACTCTCAAGAGTCGATAAAGGTACAAACGAATAAAATGTTTATATATCACATTTACAAATATCTATTATTCTCCATTTTACTCGATCTCCTAAACGGTTAATGATAGGACATCGCGGTTTCCACAAGAGGATTTAGCACCTCATTTTACATAAAATAACTCCTATAAGTCTACTCTCAAGAGTTGATAAAGGTACAAACGAATAAAATGTTTATATATCACATTTTCAAATATCTATTTTTCTCCATTTTACTCGATCTCCTAAACGGTTCAAGATAGGACATCGCGGTTTTTACCAGTGGATTTAGCACCTCATTTTACATAAAATAGGTCCTATAAGTCTACTCTCAAAAGTTGATAAAGTTACAAACGAATAAAATGTTTATATATCACATTTTCAAATATCTATTATCCTCCATTTTACTCGATCTCCTAAACGGTTAAAAATAGGACATCGCTGTTTTCACCAGTGGATTTAGCACCTCATTTCACATAAAATAAGTCCTATAAGTCTACTCTTAAGAATTGATAAAGGTACAAACGAATAAAATGTTTATATATCACATTTTCAAATATCTATTATTCTCCAATTTACTCGATCTCCTAAACGGTTAAAGATAGGACATCGCGGTTTTCACCAGTGGATTTAGCACTATATTTTACATAAAATAACTCCTATAAGTCTACTTTCAAGAGTTGATAAAGGTACAAACGAATAAAATGTTTATATATCACATTTTCAAATATCTATTATTCTCCATTTTACTCCATCTCCTTAACGGTTAAAGATAGGACATCGCGGTTTTCATCAGTGGATTAAGCACCCCATTTTACATAAAATAAGTCCTATAAGTCTATTCTCAAGAGTTGATAAAGGTAAAAACGAATAAAATGTTTATATATCACATTTTCAAATATCTATTATTCTCCATTTTACTCGATCTCCTAAACGGTTAAAGATAGGACATCGTGGTTTTCACCAGTGGATTTAGCACCTCATTTTACATAAAATAAGTCCTATAAGTCTACTCTTAAGAGTTGATAAAGGTAAAAACGAATTATATGTTTATATATCACATTTTCAAATATCTATTATTCTCCATTTTACTCGATCTCCTAAACCGTGAAAGATAGGACATCGTAGTTTTCACCAGTGGATTTAGCACCTCATTTTACATAAAATAGGTCCTATAAGTCTACTCTCAAATGTTGATAAAGGTACAAACGAATAAAATGTTTATATATCACATTTTCAAATATCTATTATTCTCCATTTTACTCGATCTCCTAAACGGTTAAAGATAGGACATCGTGGTTTTCACCAGTGGATTTAGCACCTCATTTTACATAAAATAAGTCCTATAAGTCTACTCTTAAGAGTTGATAAAGGTAAAAACGAATAAAATGATTATATATCACATTTTCAAATATCTATTATTCTCCATTTTACTCGATCTCCTAAACGGTTAAAGATAGGACATCGCGAATTTCACCAGTGGATTTAGCACCTTATTTTACATTAAATAAGTCCTATAAGTCTACTCTCAAGAGTTGATAAAGGTACAAACGAATAAAATGTTTATATATCACATTTTCAAATATCTATTATTTTCTATTTCACTCGATCTCCTAAACGGTTATAGATAGGGCACCGCGGTTTTCACCAGTGGATTTAGCACTATATTTTACATAAAATAAGTCCTATAAGTCTACTCTCAAGAGTCGATAAAGGTACAAACGAATAAAATGTTTATATATCACATTTTCAAATATCTATTATTCTCCATTTTACTCGATCTCCTAAACGGTTAAAGATAGGACATCGCGGTTTTCACCAGTGGATTTAGCACCTCACTTTACATAAAATAAGTCCTTTTAAGTCTACTCTTAAGAGTTGATAATGGTACAAACGAATAAAATGTTTATATATCACATTTTCAAATATCTATTATTCTCCATTTTACTCGATCTCCTAAACGGTTAAAGATAGCACATCGCGGTTTTCACCAGTAAATCTAGCACTATATTTTACATAAAATAAGTCCTATAAGTCTACTCTCAAGAGTCGATAAAGGTACAAACGAATAAAATGTTTATATATCACATTTACAAATATCTATTATTCTCCATTTTACTCGATCTCCTAAACGGTTAATGATAGGACATCGCGGTTTCCACAAGAGGATTTAGCACCTCATTTTACATAAAATAACTCCTATAAGTCTACTCTCAAGAGTTGATAAAGGTACAAACGAATAAAATGTTTATATATCACATTTTCAAATATCTATTATTCTCCATTTTACTCGATCTCCTAAACGGTTAAAGATAGGACATCGTGGTTTTCACCAGTGGATTTAGCACTATATTTTACATAAAATAAGTCCTATAAGTCTACTCTCAAAAGTCGATAAAGGTACAAACGAATAAAATGTTTATATATCACATTTACAAATATCTATTATTCTCCATTTTACTCGATCTCCTAAACGGTTAAAGATAGAACATCGCGGTTTCCACAAGATTATTTAGCACCTCATTTTACATAAAATAACTCCTATAAGTCTACTCTTAAAAGTTGATAAAGGTACAAACGAATAAAATGTTTATATATCACATTTACAAATATCTATTATTCTCCATTTTACTCGATCTCCTAAACGGTTAATGATAGGACATCGCGGTTTTCACCAGTCGATTTAGCACCTCATTTTACATAAAATAGGTCCTATAAGTCTACTCTCAAAAGTTGATAAAGGTACAAACGAATAAAATGTTTATATATCACATTTTCAAATATCTATTATTCTCCATTTTACTCGATCTCCTAAACGGTTAAAGATAGGACATCGTGGTCTTCACCAGTGGATTTAGCACCTCATTCTACATAAAATAAGTCCTATAAGTCTACTCTTAAGAGTCGATAAAGGTACAAACGAATAAAATGTTTATATATCACATTTACAAATATCTATTATTCTCCATTTTACTCGATCTCCTAAACGGTTAATGATAGGACATCGCGGTTTCCACAAGAGGATTTAGCACCTCATTTTACATAAAATAACTCCTATAAGTCTACTCTCAAGAGTTGATAAAGGTACAAACGAATAAAATGTTTATATATCACATTTTCAAATATCTATTATTCTCCATTTTACTCGATCTCCTAAACGGTTAAAGATAGGACATCGTGGTTTTCACCAGTGGATTTAGCACTATATTTTACATAAAATAAGTCCTATAAGTCTACTCTCAAGAGTCGATAAAGGTACAAACGAATAAAATGTTTATATATCACATTTACAAATATCTATTATTCTCCATTTTACTCGATCTCCTAAACGGTTAATGATAGGACATCGTAGTTTTCACCAGTGGATTTAGCACCTCATTTTACATAAAATAGGTCCTATAAGTCTACTCTCAAAAGTTGATAAAGGTACAAACGAATAAAATGTTTATATATCACATTTTCAAATATCTATTATTCTCCATTTTACTCGATCTCCTAAACGGTTAAAGATAGAACATCGCGGTTTCCACAAGAGGATTTAGCACCTCATTTTACATAAAATAACTCCTATAAGTCTACTCTTAAAAGTTGATAAAGGTACAAACGAATAAAATGTTTATATATCACATTTACAAATATCTATTATTCTCCATTTTACTCGATCTCCTAAACGGTTAATGATAGGACATCGCGGTTTTCACCAGTCGATTTAGCACCTCATTTTACATAAAATAGGTCCTATAAGTCTACTCTCAAAAGTTGATAAAGGTACAAACGAATAAAATGTTTATATATCACATTTTCAAATATCTATTATTCTCCATTTTACTCGATCTCCTAAACGGTTAAAGATAGAACATCGCGGTTTTCACCAGTCGATTTAGCACCTCATTTTACATAAAATAGGTCCTATAAGTCTACTCTCAAAAGTTGATAAAGGTACAAACGAATAAAATGTTTATATATCACATTTTCAAATATCTATTATTCTCCATTTTACTCGATCTCCTAAACGGTTAAAGATAGAACATCGCGGTTTCCACAAGAGGATTTAGCACCTCATTTTACATAAAATAACTCCTATAAGTCTACTCTTAAAAGTTGATAAAGGTACAAACGAATAAAATGTTTATATATCACATTTTCAAATATCTATTATTCTCCATTTTACTCGATCTCCTAAACGGTTAAAGATAGAACATCGCGGTTTCCACAAAAGGATTTAGCACCTCATTTTACATAAAATAACTCCTATAAGTCTACTCTCTAAAGTTGATAAAGGTACAAACGAATAAAATGTTTATATATCACATTTTCAAATATCTATTATTCTCCATTTTACTAGATCTCCTAAACGGTTAAAGATAGGACATCGCGGCTTCCACAATAGGATTTAGCAACTTATTTTACATAAAATAACTCCTATAAGTCTACTCTCAAGAGTTGATAAAGGTACAAACGAATAAAATGTTTATATATCACATTTTCAAATATCTATTATTCTCCATTTCACTC
The DNA here is from genome assembly GCA_963930825.1 of Silvanus unidentatus. Taxonomy (NCBI): domain Eukaryota; kingdom Metazoa; phylum Arthropoda; class Insecta; order Coleoptera; family Silvanidae; genus Silvanus; species Silvanus unidentatus. The sequence continues at coordinate 15,251,452 of OZ005758.1, read as the reverse complement.
GATCTCCTAAACGGTTAAAGATAGGACATCGCGGTTTTTATCAGTGGATTAAGCACCCCATTTTACATAAAATAAGTCCTATAAGTCTACTCTTAAGAGTTGATAAAGGTAAAAACGAATAAAATGTTTATATATCACATTTTCAAATATCTATTATTCTCCATTTTACTCGATCTCCTAAACGGTTAAAGATAGGACATCGTGGTTTTCACCAGTGAATTTAGCACCTCATTTTACATAAAATAGGTCCTATAAGTCTACTCTCAAATGTTGATGAAGGTACAAACGAATAAAATATTTATATATCACATTTTCAAATATCTATTATTCTTCGTTTTACTCGATCTCCTAAACGGTTAAAGATAGGACATCGCGGTTTCCAGAATAGGATTTAGCAACTTATTTTACATAAAATAACTCCTATAAGTCTACTCTCAAGAGTTGATAAAGGTACAAACGAATAAAACGTTTATATATCACATTTTCAAATATCTATTACTCTCCATTTCACTCGATCTCCTATACGGTTAAAGATAGGACATCGCGGTTTTCACCAGTGGATTTAGCACCTCATTTTACATAAAATAAGTCCTATTAGTCTACTCTCAAGAGTTGATATAGGTACAAACGAATTAAATGTTTATATATCACATTTTCAAATAACTATTATTCTCCATTTTACTAGATCTCCTAAACGGTTAAAGATAGGACATCGCGGTTTTCACCAGTGGATTTAGCACCTCATTTTACTTAAAATAAGTCTTATATGTCTACTCTCAAGAGTTGATAAAGGTACAAACGAATAAAATGTTTAAATATCACATTATCAAATATCTATTATTCTCCATTTTACTCGATCTCCTAAACGGTTAAAGATAGGACATCGCGGTTTTCACCAGTGGATTTAGCACCTCATTTTACATAAAATAAGTCCTATAAGTCTACTCATAAGAGTTGATAAAGGTACAAACGAATAAAATTTTTAAATATCACATTTTCAAATATCTATTATTCTCCATTTTACTCGATCTCCTAAACGGTTAAAAATAGGACATCGCGGTTTTCACCAGTGGATTTAGCACCTCATTTTACATAAATTAAGTCCTATAAGTCTACTCTTAAAAGTTAATAAAGGTACAAACGAATAAAATGTTTATATATCACATTTTCAAATATCTATTATTCTCCATTTTACTCGATCTCCTAAACGGTTAAAGATAGGACATCGCGGTTTCCACAAAAGGATTTAGCACCTCATTTTACATAAAATAACTCCTATAAGTCTACTCTCTAAAGTTGATAAAGGTACAAACGAATAAAATGTTTATATATCACATTTTCAAATATCTATTATTCTCCATTTTACTCGATCTCCTAAACGGTTAAAGATAGGACATCGTGGTTTTCACCAGTGAATTTAGCACCTCATTTTACATAAAATAGGTCCTATAAGTCTACTCTCAAATGTTAATGAAGGTACAAACGAATAAAATGTTTATATATCACATTTTCAAATATCTATTATCCTCCTTTTTACTCGATCTCCTAAACGGTTAAAAATAGGACATCGCGGTTTTCACCAGTGGATTTAGCACTTCATTTTACATAAAATAAGTCCTATAAGTCTACTCTTAAGAGTTGATAAAGGTACAAACGAATAAAATGTTTATATATCACATTTTCAAATATCTATTATTCTCCATTTTACTCGATCTCCTAAACGGTTAAAGATAGAACATCGCGGTTTCCACAAGAGGATTTAGCACCTCATTTTACATAAAATAACTCCTATAAGTCTACTCTTAAAAGTTGATAAAGGTACAAACGAATAAAATGTTTATATATCACATTTACAAATATCTATTATTCTCCATTTTACTCGATCTCCTAAACGGTTAATGATAGGACATCGCGGTTTTCACCAGTCGATTTAGCACCTCATTTTACATAAAATAGGTCCTATAAGTCTACTCTCAAATGTTGATGAAGGTACAAACGAATAAAATGTTTATATATCACATTTTCAAATATCTATTATCCTCCTTTTTACTCGATCTCCTAAACGGTTAAAAATAGGACATCGCGGTTTTCACCAGTGGATTTAGCACTTTATTTTACATAAAATAAGTCCTATAAGTCTACTCTTAAGAGTTGATAAAGGTACAAACGAATAAAATGTTTATATATCACATTTTCAAATATCTATTATTCTTCATTTTACTCGATCTCCTAAACGGTTAAAGATAGGACATCGCGGATTCCACAATAGGATTTAGCAACTTATTTTACATAAAATAACTCCTATAAGTCTACTCTCAAGAGTTGATAAAGGTACAAACGAATAAAACGTTTATATATCACATTTTCAAATATCTATTACTCTCCATTTCACTCGATCTCCTATACGGTTAAAGATAGGACATCGCGGTTTTCACCAGTGGATTTAGCACCTCATTTTACATAAAATAAGTCCTATAAGTCTACTCTCAAGAGTTGATATAGGTACAAACGAATTAAATGTTTATATATCACATTTTCAAATATCTATTATTCTCCATTTTACTAGATCTCCTAAACGGTTAAAGATAGGACATCGCGGTTTCCACAAGAGGTATTAGCACCTCATTTTACATAAAATAACTAATATAAGTCTACTCTTAAGAGTTGATAAAGGTACAAACGAATTAAATGTTTACATATCACATTTTCAAATATCTATTATCCTCCATTTCACTCGATCTCCTAAACGGTTAAAGATAGGACATCGCGGATTTCACCAGTGGATTTAGCACCTTATTTTACATGAAATAAGTCCTATAAGTCTACTCTCAAGAGTTGATAAAGGTACAAACGAATAAAATGTTTATATATCACATTTTCAAATATCTATTATTATCCATTTCACTCGATCTCCTAAACGGTTAAAGATAGGACATCGCGGTTTTCACCAGTGGATTTAGCACCTCATTTTACATAAAATAAGTCCTATAAGTCTACTCTTAAGAGTTGATAAAGGTACAAACGAATAAAATTTTTAAATATCACATTTTCAAATATCTATTATTCTCCATTTTACTCGATCTCCTAAACGGTTAAAAATAGGACATCGCGGTTTTCACCAGTGGATTTAGCACCTCATTTTACATAAATTAAGTCCTATAAGTCTACTCTTAAAAGTTAATAAAGGTACAAACGAATAAAATGTTTATATATCACATTTTCAAATATCTATTATTCTCCATTTTACTCGATCTCCTAAACGGTTAAAGATAGGACATCGCGGTTTCCACAAAAGGATTTAGCACCTCATTTTACATAAAATAACTCCTATAAGTCTACTCTCTAAAGTTGATAAAGGTACAAACGAATAAAATGTTTATATATCACATTTTCAAATATCTATTATTCTCCATTTTACTCGATCTCCTAAACGGTTAAAGATAGGACATCGTGGTTTTCACCAGTGAATTTAGCACCTCATTTTACATAAAATAGGTCCTATAAGTCTACTCTCAAATGTTAATGAAGGTACAAACGAATAAAATGTTTATATATCACATTTTCAAATATCTATTATCCTCCTTTTTACTCGATCTCCTAAACGGTTAAAAATAGGACATCGCGGTTTTCACCAGTGGATTTAGCACTTCATTTTACATAAAATAAGTCCTATAAGTCTACTCTTAAGAGTTGATAAAGGTACAAACGAATAAAATGTTTATATATCACATTTTCAAATATCTATTATTCTCCATTTTACTCGATCTCCTAAACGGTTAAAGATAGAACATCGCGGTTTCCACAAGAGGATTTAGCACCTCATTTTACATAAAATAACTCCTATAAGTCTACTCTTAAAAGTTGATAAAGGTACAAACGAATAAAATGTTTATATATCACATTTACAAATATCTATTATTCTCCATTTTACTCGATCTCCTAAACGGTTAATGATAGGACATCGCGGTTTTCACCAGTCGATTTAGCACCTCATTTTACATAAAATAGGTCCTATAAGTCTACTCTCAAATGTTGATGAAGGTACAAACGAATAAAATGTTTATATATCACATTTTCAAATATCTATTATCCTCCTTTTTACTCGATCTCCTAAACGGTTAAAAATAGGACATCGCGGTTTTCACCAGTGGATTTAGCACTTTATTTTACATAAAATAAGTCCTATAAGTCTACTCTTAAGAGTTGATAAAGGTACAAACGAATAAAATGTTTATATATCACATTTTCAAATATCTATTATTCTTCATTTTACTCGATCTCCTAAACGGTTAAAGATAGGACATCGCGGATTCCACAATAGGATTTAGCAACTTATTTTACATAAAATAACTCCTATAAGTCTACTCTCAAGAGTTGATAAAGGTACAAACGAATAAAACGTTTATATATCACATTTTCAAATATCTATTACTCTCCATTTCACTCGATCTCCTATACGGTTAAAGATAGGACATCGCGGTTTTCACCAGTGGATTTAGCACCTCATTTTACATAAAATAAGTCCTATAAGTCTACTCTCAAGAGTTGATATAGGTACAAACGAATTAAATGTTTATATATCACATTTTCAAATATCTATTATTCTCCATTTTACTAGATCTCCTAAACGGTTAAAGATAGGACATCGCGGTTTCCACAAGAGGTATTAGCACCTCATTTTACATAAAATAACTAATATAAGTCTACTCTTAAGAGTTGATAAAGGTACAAACGAATTAAATGTTTACATATCACATTTTCAAATATCTATTATCCTCCATTTCACTCGATCTCCTAAACGGTTAAAGATAGGACATCGCGGATTTCACCAGTGGATTTAGCACCTTATTTTACATGAAATAAGTCCTATAAGTCTACTCTCAAGAGTTGATAAAGGTACAAACGAATAAAATGTTTATATATCACATTTTCAAATATCTATTATTATCCATTTCACTCGATCTCCTAAACGGTTAAAGATAGGACATCGCGGTTTTCACCAGTGGATTTAGCACCTCATTTTACATAAAATAAGTCCTATAAGTCTACTCTTAAGAGTTGATAAAGGTACAAACGAATAAAATTTTTAAATATCACATTTTCAAATATCTATTATTCTCCATTTTACTCGATCTCCTAAACGGTTAAAAATAGGACATCGCGGTTTTCACCAGTGGATTTAGCACCTCATTTTACATAAATTAAGTCCTATAAGTCTACTCTTAAAAGTTGATAAAGGTACAAACGAATAAAATGTTTATATATCACATTTTCAAATATCTATTATTCTCCATTTTACTCGATCTCCTAAACGGTTAAAGATAGGACATCGCGGTTTCCACAAAAGGATTTAGCACCTCATTTTACATAAAATAACTCCTATAAGTCTACTCTCTAAAGTTGATAAAGGTACAAACGAATAAAATGTTTATATATCACATTTTCAAATATCTATTATTCTCCATTTTACTCGATCTCCTAAACGGTTAAAGATAGGACATCGTGGTTTTCACCAGTAAATTTAGCACCTCATTTTACATAAAATAGGTCCTATAAGTCTACTCTCAAATGTTAATGAAGGTACAAACGAATAAAATGTTTATATATCACATTTTCAAATATTTATTATCCTCCTTTTTACTCGATCTCCTAAACGGTTAAAAATAGGACATCGCGGTTTTCACCAGTGGATTTAGCACTTCATTTTACATAAAATAAGTCCTATAAGTCTACTCTTAAGAGTTGATAAAGGTACAAACGAATAAAATGTTTAAATATCACATTTTCAAATATCTATTATTCTTCATTTTACTCGATCTCCTAAACGGTTAAAGATAGGACATCGCGGTTTCCACAATAGGATTTAGCAACTTATTTTACATAAAATAACTCCTATAAGTCTACTCTCAAGAGTTGATAAAGGTACAAACGAATAAAACGTTTATATATCACATTTTCAAATATCTATTATTCTCCATTTCACTCGATCTCCTATACGGTTAAAGATAGGACATCGCGGTTTTCACCAGTGGATTTAGCACCTCATTTTACATAAAATAAGTCCTATAAGTCTACTCACAAGAGTTGATATAGGTACAAACGAATTAAATGTTTATATATCACATTTTCAAATATCTATTATTCTCCATTTTACTAGATCTCCTAAACGGTTAAAGATAGGACATCGCGGTTTCCACAAGAGGTTTTAGCACCTCATTTTACATAAAATAAGTCCTATAAGTCTACTCTTAAGAGTTGATAAAGGTACAAACGAATAAAATTTTTAAATATCACATTTTCAAATTTCTATTATTCTCCATTTTACTCGATCTCCTAAACTATTAAAGATAGGACATCGCGGATTTCACCAGTGGATTTAGCACCTCATTTTACATATAAAAAGTCCTATAAGTCTACTCTCAAAAGTTGATAAAGGTACAAACGAATAAAATGTTTATATATCACATTTTCAAATATCTATAAATATTCATTTTACTCGATCTCCTAAACGGTTAAAGATAGGACATCGCGGTTTTCACCAGTGGATTTAGCACCTTATTTTACATAAAATAAGTTCTATAAGTCTACCCTCAAGAGTTGATCAAGGTACAAACGAATAAAATGTTTATATATCACATTATCAAATATCTATTATTCTCCATTTTACTCGATCTCCTAAACGGTTAAAGATAGGACATCGCGGTTTTTACCAGTGGATTTAGCACCTCATTTTACATAAAATAACTCCTATAAGTCTACTCTCTAAAGTTGATAAAGGTACAAACGAATAAAATGTTTATATATCACATTTTCAAATATCTATTATTCTCCATTTTACTCGATCTCCTAAACGGTTAAAGATAGGACATCGCGGTTTCCACAAGAGGTTTTAGCACCTCATTTTACATAAAATAACTCCTATAAGTCTACTCTTAAGAGTTGATAAAGGTACAAACGAATTAAATGTTTACATATCACATTTTCAAATATCTATTATCCTCCATTTCACTCGATCTCCTAAACGGTTAAAGATAGGACATCGCGGATTTCACCAGTGGATTTAGCACCTTATTTTACATAAAATAAGTCCTATAAGTCTACTCTCAAGAGTTGATAAAGGTACAAACGAATAAAATGTTTATATATCACATTTTCAAATATCTATTATTATCCATTTCACTCGATCTCCTAAACGGTTAAAGATAGGACATCGCGGTTTTTACCAGTGGATTTAGCACCTCATTTTACTTAAAATAAGTCTTATATGTCTACTCTCAAGAGTTGATAAAGGTACAAACGAATAAAATGTTTAAATATCACATTATCAAATATCTATTATTCTCCATTTTACTCGATCTCCTAAACGGTTAAAGATAGGACATCGCGGTTTTCACCAGTGGATTTAGCACCTCATTTTACATAAAATAAGTCCTATAAGTCTACTCTTAAGAGTTGATAAAGGTACAAACGAATAAAATTTTTAAATATCACATTTTCAAATATCTATTATTCTCCATTTTACTCGATCTCCTAAACGGTTAAAAATAGGACATCGCGGTTTTCACCAGTGGATTTAGCACCTCATTTTACATAAATTAAGTCCTATAAGTCTACTCTTAAAAGTTGATAAAGGTACAAACGAATAAAATGTTTATATATCACATTTTCAAATATCTATTATTCTCCATTTTACTCGATCTCCTAAACGGTTAAAGATAGGACATCGCGGTTTCCACAAAAGGATTTAGCACCTCATTTTACATAAAATAACTCCTATAAGTCTACTCTCTAAAGTTGATAAAGGTACAAACGAATAAAATGTTTATATATCACATTTTCAAATATCTATTATTCTCCATTTTACTCGATCTCCTAAACGGTTAAAGATAGGACATCGTGGTTTTCACCAGTGAATTTAGCACCTCATTTTACATAAAATAGGTCCTATAAGTCTACTCTCAAATGTTAATGAAGGTACAAACGAATAAAATGTTTATATATCACATTTTCAAATATTTATTATCCTCCTTTTTACTCGATCTCCTAAACGGTTAAAAATAGGACATCGCGGTTTTCACCAGTGGATTTAGCACTTCATTTTACATAAAATAAGTCCTATAAGTCTACTCTTAAGAGTTGATAAAGGTACAAACGAATAAAATGTTTAAATATCACATTTTCAAATATCTATTATTCTTCATTTTACTCGATCTCCTAAACGGTTAAAGATAGGACATCGCGGTTTCCACAATAGGATTTAGCAACTTATTTTACATAAAATAACTCCTATAAGTCTACTCTCAAGAGTTGATAAAGGTACAAACGAATAAAACGTTTATATATCACATTTTCAAATATCTATTATTCTCCATTTCACTCGATCTCCTATACGGTTAAAGATAGGACATCGCGGTTTTCACCAGTGGATTTAGCACCTCATTTTACATAAAATAAGTCCTATAAGTCTACTCTCAAGAGTTGATATAGGTACAAACGAATTAAATGTTTATATATCACATTTTCAAATATCTATTATTCTCCATTTTACTAGATCTCCTAAACGGTTAAAGATAGGACATCGCGGTTTCCACAAGAGGTTTTAGCACCTCATTTTACATAAAATAAGTCCTATAAGTCTTCTCTTAAGAGTTGATAAAGGTACAAACGAATAAAATTTTTAAATTTCACATTTTCAAATATCTATTATTCTCCATTTTACTCGATCTCCTAAACTATTAAAGATAGGACATCGCGGTTTTCACCAGTGGATTTAGCACCTCATTTTACATATAAAAAGTCCTATAAGTCTACTCTCAAAAGTTGATAAAGGTACAAACGAATAAAATGTTTATATATCACATTTTCAAATATCTATAAATATTCATTTTACTCGATCTCCTAAACGGTTAAAGATAGGACATCGCGGTTTTCTCCAGAGGATTTAGTACCTCATTTTACATAAAATAAGACCTATAAGTCTACTGTCAAGAGTTGATAAAGGTACAAACGAATAAAATGTTTATATATCACATTTTCAAATATCTATTATTCTCCATTTTACTCGATCTCCTAAACGGTTAAAGATAGGACATCGCGGTTTTTACCAGTGGATTTAGCACCTCATTTTACATAAAATAACTCCTATAAGTCTACTCTCTAAAGTTGATAAAGGTACAAACGAATAAAATGTTTATATATCACATTTTCAAATATCTATTATTCTCCATTTTACTCGATCTCCTAAACGGTTAAAGATAGGACATCGTGGTTTTCACCAGTGAATTTAGCACCTCATTTTACATAAAATAGGTCCTATAAGTCTACTCTCAAATGTTAATGAAGGTACAAACGAATAAAATGTTTATATATCACATTTTCAAATATTTATTATCCTCCTTTTTACTCGATCTCCTAAACGGTTAAAAATAGGACATCGCGGTTTTCACCAGTGGATTTAGCACTTCATTTTACATAAAATAAGTCCTATAAGTCTACTCTTAAGAGTTGATAAAGGTACAAACGAATAAAATGTTTAAATATCACATTTTCAAATATCTATTATTCTTCATTTTACTCGATCTCCTAAACGGTTAAAGATAGGACATCGCGGTTTCCACCAGTGGATTTAGCACCTCATTTTACATAAAATAAGTCCTATAAGTCTACTCTCAAGAGTTGATATAGGTACAAACGAATTAAATGTTTATATATCACATTTTCAAATATCTATTATTCTCCATTTTACTAGATCTCCTAAACGGTTAAAGATAGGACATCGCGGTTTCCACAAGAGGTTTTAGCACCTCATTTTACATAAAATAAGTTCAATAAGTCTACCCTCAAGAGTTGATCAAGGTACAAACGAATAAAATGTTTATATATCACATTGTCAAATATCTATTATTCTCCATTTTACTCGATCTCCTAAACGGTTAATGATAGGACATCGCGGTTTTCACTAGTGGATTGAGCACCTTATTTTACATAAAATAAGTTCTATAAGTCTACCCTCAAGAGTTGATCAAGGTACAAACGAATAAAATGTTTATATATCACATTATCAAATATCTATTATTCTCCATTTTACTCGATCTCCTAAACGGTTAAAGATAGGACATCGCGGTTTTCACTAGTGGATTGAGCACCTTATTTTACATAAAACAACTCCTATAAGTCTACTCTCAAGAGTTGATAAAGGTACAAACGAATAAAATGTTTATATATCACATTTTCAAATATCTATTATTATCAATTTTACTCGATCTCTTAAACCGTTAAAGATAAGACATCGCGGTTTTTATCAGTGGATTTAGCACCTTATTTTACATAAAATTAGTCCTATAAGTCTACCCTCAAGAGTTGATCAAGGTACAAACGAATAAAATGTTTATATATCACATTTTCAAATATCTATTATTATCAATTTTACTCGATCTCTTAAACCGTTAAAGATAAGACATCGCGGTTTTTATCAGTGGATTTAGCACCTTATTTTACATAAAATTAGTCCTATAAGTCTACCCTCAAGAGTTGATCAAGGTACAAACGAATAAAATGTTTATATATCACATTGTCAAATATCTATTATTCTCCATTATACTCGATCTCCTAAACGGTTAAAGATAGGACATCGCGGTCTTCACCAGTGGATTTAGCACCTCATTTTACATAAAATAAGTCCTATAAGTCTACTCTCAAGGGTTGATAAAGGTACAAACGAATAAAATGTTTATATATCACAGTTTCAAATATCCATTATTCTCCATTTTACTCGATCTCCTAAACGGTTTAAGATAGGACATCGCGGTTTTCACCAGTGGATTTAGCACCTCATTTTACATAAAATAAGTTTTATAAGTCTACCCTCAAGAGTTGATCAAGGTACAAACGGATTAAATGTTTATATATCACATTTTCAAATATCTATTATTCTCCATTTTACTCGATCTCCTAAACGGTTAAAGATAGGACATCGCGGTTTTCACCAGTGGATTTAGCATCTCATTTTACATAAAATATGTCCTATAAGTCTATTCTTAAGGGTGGATAAAGGTACAAACGAATAAAATGGTTATATATCACATTTTCAAATATCCATTATTCTCCATTTTACTCGATCTCCTAAACGGTTAAAGATACTACATCGCGGTTTTCACCAGTGGATTTAACACCTCATTTTACATAAAATAAGTCCTATAAGTGTACTCTCAAGAGTTGATAAAGGTACAAACGAATAAAATGTTTATATATCACATTATCAAATATCTATTATTCTCCATTTTACTCGATCTCCTAAACGGTTAAAGATACGACATCGCGGTCTTCACTAGTGGATTGAGCACCTTATTTTACATAAAATAAGTCCTATAAGTCTACCCTCAAGAGTTGATCAAGGTACAAACGAATAAAATGTTTATATATCACATTGTCAAATATCTATTATTCTCCATTTTACTCGATCTCCTAAACGGTTAAAGATAGGACATCGCGGTTTTCACTAGTGGATTGAGCACCTTATTTTACATAAAATAAGTTCTATAAGTCTACCCTCAAGAGTTGATCAAGGTACAAACGAATTAAATGTTTATATATCACATTTTCAAATATCTATTATTCTCCATTTTACTCGATCTCCTAAACGGTTAAAGATAGGACATCGCGGTTTTCACCAGTGGATTTAGCACCTCATTTTACATAAAATATGTCCTATAAGTCTACTCTTAAGGGTTGATAAAGGTACAAACGAATAAAATGGTTATATATCACATTTTCAAATATCCATTATTCTCCATTTTACTCGATCTCCTAAACGGTTAAAGATAAGACATCGCGGTTTTCACCAGTGGATTTAGCACCTCATTTTACATAAAATATGTCCTATAAGTCTACTCTCATGAGTTGATAAAGGTACAAACGAATAAAATGTTTATATATCACATTATCAAATATCTATTATTTTCCATTTTACTCGATCTCCTAAACGGTTAAAGATACGACATCGCGGTTTTCACTAGTGGATTGAGCACCTTATTTTACATAAAATAAGTCCTATAAGTCTACCCTCAAGAGTTGATCAAGGTACAAACGAATAAAATGTTTATATATCACATTGTCAAATATCTATTATTCTCCATTTTACTCGATCTCCTAAACGGTTAAAGATAGGACATCGCGGTTTTCACTAGTGGATTGAGCACCTTATTTTACATAAAATAAGTTCTATAAGTCTACCCTCAAGAGTTGATCAAGGTACAAACGAATAAAATGTTTATATATCACATTGTCAAATATCTATTATTCTCCATTTTACTCGATCTCCTAAACGGTTAAAAATAGGACATCGTGGTTTTCACCAGTGAATTTAGCACCTCATTTTACATAAAATAGGTCCTATAAGTCTACTCTCAAATGTTAATGAAGGTACAAACGAATAAAATGTTTATATATCACATTTTCAAATATCTATTATTCTCCATTTTACTAGATCTCCTAAACGGTTAAAGATAGGACATTGCGGCTTCCACAATAGGATTTAGCAACTTATTTTACATAAAATAACTCCTATAAGTCTACTCTCAAGAGTTGATAAAGGTACAAACGAATAAAACGTTTATATATCACATTTTCAAATATCTATTATTCTCCATTTCACTCGATCTCCTAAACGGTTAAAGATAGGACATCGCGGTTTTTATCAGTGGATTAAGCACTCCATTTTACATAAAATAAGTCCTATAAGTCTACTCTTAAAAGTTGATAAAGGTAAAAACGAATAAAATGTTTATATATCACATTTTCAAATATCTATTATTCTCCATTTTACTCGATCTCCTAAACGGTTAAAGATAGGACATCGTGGTTTTCACCAGTGGATTTAGCACCTCACTTTACATAAAATAAGTCCTTTTAAGTCTACTCTTAAGAGTTGATAATGGTGCAAACGAATAAAATGTTTATATATCACATTTTCAAATATCTATTATTCTCCAATTTACTCGATCTCCTAAACGGTTAAAGATAGGACATCGCGGTTTTCACCAGTAAATCTAGCACTATATTTTACATAAAATAAGTCCTATAAGTCTACTCTCAAGAGTCGATAAAGGTACAAACGAATAAAATGTTTATATATCACATTTACAAATATCTATTATTCTCCATTTTACTCGATCTCCTAAACGGTTAATGATAGGACATCGCGGTTTTCACCAGTCGATTTAGCACCTCATTTTACATAAAATAGGTCCTATAAGTCTACTCTCAAAAGTTGATAAAGGTACAAACGAATAAAATGTTTATATATCACATTTTCAAATATCTATTATTCTCCATTTTACTCGATCTCCTAAACGGTTAAAGATAGGACATCGTGGTTTTCACCAGTGAATTTAGCACCTCATTTTACATAAAATAGGTCCTATAAGTCTACTCTCAAATGTTGATGAAGGTACAAACGAATAAAATGTTTATATATCACATTTTCAAATATCTATTATCCTCCTTTTTACTCGATCTCCTAAACGGTTAAAAATAGGACATCGCGGTTTTCACCAGTGGATTTAGCACTTCATTTTACATAAAATAAGTCCTATAAGTCTACTCTTAAGAGTTGATAAAGGTACAAACGAATAAAATGTTTATATATCACATTTTCAAATATCTATTATTCTTCATTTTACTCGATCTCCTAAACGGTTAAAGATAGGACATCGCGGTTTCCTCAATAGGATTTAGCAACTTATTTTACATAAAATAACTCCTATAAGTCTACTCTCAAGAGTTGATAAAGGTACAAACGAATAAAACGTTTATATATCACATTTTCAAATATCTATTACTCTCCATTTCACTCGATCTCCTATACGGTTAAAGATAGGACATCGCGGTTTTCACCAGTGGATTTAGCACCTCATTTTACATAAAATAAGTCCTATAAGTCTACTCTCAAGAGTTGATATAGGTACAAACGAATTAAATGTTTATATATCACATTTTCAAATATCTATTATTCTCCATTTTACTAGATCTCCTAAACGGTTAAAGATAGGACATCGCGGTTTCCACAAGAGGTTTTAGCACCTCATTTTACATAAAATAACTCCTATAAGTCTACTCTTAAGAGTTGATAAAGGTACAAACGAATTAAATGTTTACATATCACAATTTCAAATATCTATTATCCTCCATTTCACTCGATCTCCTAAACGGTTAAAGATAGGACATCGCGGATTTCACCAGTGGATTTAGCACCTTATTTTACATGAAATAAGTCCTATAAGTCTACTCTCAAGAGTTGATAAAGGTACAAACGAATAAAATGTTTATATATCACATTTTCAAATATCTATTATTATCCATTTCACTCGATCTCCTAAACGGTTAAAGATAGGACATCGCGGTTTTTACCAGTGGATTTAGCACCTCATTTTACTTAAAATAAGTCTTATATGTCTACTCTCAAGAGTTGATAAAGGTACAAACGAATAAAATGTTTAAATATCACATTATCAAATATCTATTATTCTCCATTTTACTCGATCTCCTAAACGGTTAAAGATAGGACATCGCGGTTTTCACCAGTGGATTTAGCACCTCATTTTACATAAAATAAGTCCTATAAGTCTACTCTTAAGAGTTGATAAAGGTACAAACGAATAAAATTTTTAAATATCACATTTTCAAATATCTATTATTCTCCATTTTACTCGATCTCCTAAACGGTTAAAAATAGGACATCGCGGTTTTCACCAGTGGATTTAGCACCTCATTTTACATAAATTAAGTCCTATAAGTCTACTCTCAAGAGTTGATAAAGGTACAAACGAATAAAACGTTTATATATCACATTTTCAAATATCTATTATTCTCCATTTCACTCGATCTCCTATACGGTTAAAGATAGGACATCGCGGTTTTCACCAGTGGATTTAGCACCTCATTTTACATAAAATAAGTCCTATAAGTCTACTCACAAGAGTTGATATAGGTACAAACGAATTAAATGTTTATATATCACATTTTCAAATATCTATTATTCTCCATTTTACTAGATCTCCTAAACGGTTAAAGATAGGACATCGCGGTTTCCACAAGAGGTTTTAGCACCTCATTTTACATAAAATAAGTCCTATAAGTCTACTCTTAAGAGTTGATAAAGGTACAAACGAATAAAATTTTTAAATATCACATTTTCAAATTTCTATTATTCTCCATTTTACTCGATCTCCTAAACTATTAAAGATAGGACATCGCGGTTTTCACCAGTGGATTTAGCACCTCATTTTACATATAAAAAGTCCTATAAGTCTACTCTCAAAAGTTGATAAAGGTACAAACGAATAAAATGTTTATATATCACATTTTCAAATATCTATAAATATTCATTTTACTCGATCTCCTAAACGGTTAAAGATAGGACATCGCGGTTTTCACCAGTGGATTTAGCACCTTATTTTACATAAAATAAGTTCTATAAGTCTACCCTCAAGAGTTGATCAAGGTACAAACGAATAAAATGTTTATATATCACATTATCAAATATCTATTATTCTCCATTTTACTCGATCTCCTAAACGGTTAAAGATAGGACATCGCGGTTTCCACAAGAGGTTTTAGCACCTCATTTTACATAAAATAACTCCTATAAGTCTACTCTTAAGAGTTGATAAAGGTACAAACGAATTAAATGTTTACATATCACATTTTCAAATATCTATTATCCTCCATTTCACTCGATCTCCTAAACGGTTAAAGATAGGACATCGCGGATTTCACCAGTGGATTTAGCACCTTATTTTACATAAAATAAGTCCTATAAGTCTACTCTCAAGAGTTGATAAAGGTACAAACGAATAAAATGTTTATATATCACATTTTCAAATATCTATTATTATCCATTTCACTCGATCTCCTAAACGGTTAAAGATAGGACATCGCGGTTTTTACCAGTGGATTTAGCACCTCATTTTACTTAAAATAAGTCTTATATGTCTACTCTCAAGAGTTGATAAAGGTACAAACGAATAAAATGTTTAAATATCACATTATCAAATATCTATTATTCTCCATTTTACTCGATCTCCTAAACGGTTAAAGATAGGACATCGCGGTTTTCACCAGTGGATTTAGCACCTCATTTTACATAAATTAAGTCCTATAAGTCTACTCTTAAAAGTTGATAAAGGTACAAACGAATAAAATGTTTATATATCACATTTTCAAATATCTATTATTCTCCATTTTACTCGATCTCCTAAACGGTTAAAGATAGGACATCGCGGTTTCCACAAAAGGATTTAGCACCTCATTTTACATAAAATAACTCCTATAAGTCTACTCTCTAAAGTTGATAAAGGTACAAACGAATAAAATGTTTATATATCACATTTTCAAATATCTATTATTCTCCATTTTACTCGATCTCCTAAACGGTTAAAGATAGGACATCGTGGTTTTCACCAGTGAATTTAGCACCTCATTTTACATAAAATAGGTCCTATAAGTCTACTCTCAAATGTTAATGAAGGTACAAACGAATAAAATGTTTATATATCACATTTTCAAATATTTATTATCCTCCTTTTTACTCGATCTCCTAAACGGTTAAAAATAGGACATCGCGGTTTTCACCAGTGGATTTAGCACTTCATTTTACATAAAATAAGTCCTATAAGTCTACTCTTAAGAGTTGATAAAGGTACAAACGAATAAAATGTTTAAATATCACATTTTCAAATATCTATTATTCTTCATTTTACTCGATCTCCTAAACGGTTAAAGATAGGACATCGCGGTTTCCACAATAGGATTTAGCAACTTATTTTACATAAAATAACTCCTATAAGTCTACTCTCAAGAGTTGATAAAGGTACAAACGAATAAAACGTTTATATATCACATTTTCAAATATCTATTATTCTCCATTTCACTCGATCTCCTATACGGTTAAAGATAGGACATCGCGGTTTTCACCAGTGGATTTAGCACCTCATTTTACATAAAATAAGTCCTATAAGTCTACTCTCAAGAGTTGATATAGGTACAAACGAATTAAATGTTTATATATCACATTTTCAAATATCTATTATTCTCCATTTTACTAGATCTCCTAAACGGTTAAAGATAGGACATCGCGGTTTCCACAAGAGGTTTTAGCACCTCATTTTACATAAAATAAGTCCTATAAGTCTTCTCTTAAGAGTTGATAAAGGTACAAACGAATAAAATTTTTAAATTTCACATTTTCAAATATCTATTATTCTCCATTTTACTCGATCTCCTAAACTATTAAAGATAGGACATCGCGGTTTTCACCAGTGGATTTAGCACCTCATTTTACATATAAAAAGTCCTATAAGTCTACTCTCAAAAGTTGATAAAGGTACAAACGAATAAAATGTTTATATATCACATTTTCAAATATCTATAAATATTCATTTTAGTCGATCTCCTAAACGGTTAAAGATAGGACATCGCGGTTTTCTCCAGAGGATTTAGTACCTCATTTTACATAAAATAAGACCTATAAGTCTACTGTCAAGAGTTGATAAAGGTACAAACGAATAAAATGTTTATATATCACATTTTCAAATATCTATTATTCTCCATTTTACTCGATCTCCTAAACGGTTAAAGATAGGACATCGCGGTTTTTACCAGTGGATTTAGCACCTCATTTTACATAAAATAACTCCTATAAGTCTACTCTCTAAAGTTGATAAAGGTACAAACGAATAAAATGTTTATATATCACATTTTCAAATATCTATTATTCTCCATTTTACTCGATCTCCTAAACGGTTAAAGATAGGACATCGTGGTTTTCACCAGTGAATTTAGCACCTCATTTTACATAAAATAGGTCCTATAAGTCTACTCTCAAATGTTAATGAAGGTACAAACGAATAAAATGTTTATATATCACATTTTCAAATATTTATTATCCTCCTTTTTACTCGATCTCCTAAACGGTTAAAAATAGGACATCGCGGTTTTCACCAGTGGATTTAGCACTTCATTTTACATAAAATAAGTCCTATAAGTCTACTCTTAAGAGTTGATAAAGGTACAAACGAATAAAATGTTTAAATATCACATTTTCAAATATCTATTATTCTTCATTTTACTCGATCTCCTAAACGGTTAAAGATAGGACATCGCGGTTTCCACCAGTGGATTTAGCACCTCATTTTACATAAAATAAGTCCTATAAGTCTACTCTCAAGAGTTGATATAGGTACAAACGAATTAAATGTTTATATATCACATTTTCAAATATCTATTATTCTCCATTTTACTAGATCTCCTAAACGGTTAAAGATAGGACATCGCGGTTTCCACAAGAGGTTTTAGCACCTCATTTTACATAAAATAAGTTCTATAAGTCTACCCTCAAGAGTTGATCAAGGTACAAACGAATAAAATGTTTATATATCACATTGTCAAATATCTATTATTCTCCATTTTACTCGATCTCCTAAACGGTTAATGATAGGACATCGCGGTTTTCACTAGTGGATTGAGCACCTTATTTTACATAAAATAAGTTCTATAAGTCTACCCTCAAGAGTTGATCAAGGTACAAACGAATAAAATGTTTATATATCACATTATCAAATATCTATTATTCTCCATTTTACTCGATCTCCTAAACGGTTAAAGATAGGACATCGCGGTTTTCACTAGTGGATTGAGCACCTTATTTTACATAAAACAACTCCTATAAGTCTACTCTCAAGAGTTGATAAAGGTACAAACGAATAAAATGTTTATATATCACATTTTCAAATATCTATTATTATCAATTTTACTCGATCTCTTAAACCGTTAAAGATAAGACATCGCGGTTTTTATCAGTGGATTTAGCACCTTATTTTACATAAAATTAGTCCTATAAGTCTACCCTCAAGAGTTGATCAAGGTACAAACGAATAAAATGTTTATATATCACATTTTCAAATATCTATTATTATCAATTTTACTCGATCTCTTAAACCGTTAAAGATAAGACATCGCGGTTTTTATCAGTGGATTTAGCACCTTATTTTACATAAAATTAGTCCTATAAGTCTACCCTCAAGAGTTGATCAAGGTACAAACGAATAAAATGTTTATATATCACATTGTCAAATATCTATTATTCTCCATTATACTCGATCTCCTAAACGGTTAAAGATAGGACATCGCGGTCTTCACCAGTGGATTTAGCACCTCATTTTACATAAAATAAGTCCTATAAGTCTACTCTCAAGGGTTGATAAAGGTACAAACGAATAAAATGTTTATATATCACAGTTTCAAATATCCATTATTCTCCATTTTACTCGATCTCCTAAACGGTTTAAGATAGGACATCGCGGTTTTCACCAGTGGATTTAGCACCTCATTTTACATAAAATAAGTTTTATAAGTCTACCCTCAAGAGTTGATCAAGGTACAAACGGATTAAATGTTTATATATCACATTTTCAAATATCTATTATTCTCCATTTTACTCGATCTCCTAAACGGTTAAAGATAGGACATCGCGGTTTTCACCAGTGGATTTAGCATCTCATTTTACATAAAATATGTCCTATAAGTCTATTCTTAAGGGTGGATAAAGGTACAAACGAATAAAATGGTTATATATCACATTTTCAAATATCCATTATTCTCCATTTTACTCGATCTCCTAAACGGTTAAAGATACTACATCGCGGTTTTCACCAGTGGATTTAACACCTCATTTTACATAAAATAAGTCCTATAAGTGTACTCTCAAGAGTTGATAAAGGTACAAACGAATAAAATGTTTATATATCACATTATCAAATATCTATTATTCTCCATTTTACTCGATCTCCTAAACGGTTAAAGATACGACATCGCGGTCTTCACTAGTGGATTGAGCACCTTATTTTACATAAAATAAGTCCTATAAGTCTACCCTCAAGAGTTGATCAAGGTACAAACGAATAAAATGTTTATATATCACATTGTCAAATATCTATTATTCTCCATTTTACTCGATCTCCTAAACGGTTAAAGATAGGACATCGCGGTTTTCACTAGTGGATTGAGCACCTTATTTTACATAAAATAAGTTCTATAAGTCTACCCTCAAGAGTTGATCAAGGTACAAACGAATTAAATGTTTATATATCACATTTTCAAATATCTATTATTTTCCATTTTACTCGATCTCCTAAACGGTTAAAGATAGGACATCGCGGTTTTCACCAGTGGATTTAGCACCTCATTTTACATAAAATATGTCCTATAAGTCTACTCTTAAGGGTTGATAAAGGTACAAACGAATAAAATGGTTATATATCACATTTTCAAATATCCATTATTCTCCATTTTACTCGATCTCCTAAACGGTTAAAGATAAGACATCGCGGTTTTCACCAGTGGATTTAGCACCTCATTTTACATAAAATATGTCCTATAAGTCTACTCTCATGAGTTGATAAAGGTACAAACGAATAAAATGTTTATATATCACATTATCAAATATCTATTATTTTCCATTTTACTCGATCTCCTAAACGGTTAAAGATACGACATCGCGGTTTTCACTAGTGGATTGAGCACCTTATTTTACATAAAATAAGTCCTATAAGTCTACCCTCAAGAGTTGATCAAGGTACAAACGAATAAAATGTTTATATATCACATTGTCAAATATCTATTATTCTCCATTTTACTCGATCTCCTAAACGGTTAAAGATAGGACATCGCGGTTTTCACTAGTGGATTGAGCACCTTATTTTACATAAAATAAGTTCTATAAGTCTACCCTCAAGAGTTGATCAAGGTACAAACGAATAAAATGTTTATATATCACATTGTCAAATATCTATTATTCTCCATTTTACTCGATCTCCTAAACGGTTAAAGATAGGACATCGCGGTTTTCACCAGTGGATTTAGCACCTTATTTTACATAAAATAAGTCCTATAAGTCTACCCTCAAGAGTTGATCAAGGTACAAACGAATAAAATGTTTATATATCACATTGTCAAGTATCTATTATTCTCCATTTTACTCGATCTCCTAAACGGTTAAAGATAGGACATCGCGGTTTTCACCAGTAGATTAAGCACCTCATTTTACATAAAATAAGTCTTATAAGTCTACTCTCAAGAGTTGATCAAGGTACAAACGAATAAAATGTTTATATATCACATTGTCAAATATCTATTATTCTCCATTATCTATCTATTATCTCCTAAACGGTTAAAGATAGGACATCGCGGTTTTCACCAGTAGATTAAGCACCTCATTTTACATAAAATAAGTCTTATAAGTCTACTCTCAAGAGTTGATCAAGGTACAAACGAATAAAATGTTTATATATCACATTGTCAAATATCTATTATTCTCCATTTTACTCGATCTCCTAAACGGTTAAAGATAGGACATCGCGGTCTTCACCAGTGGATTTAGCATTTCATTTTACATAAAATAAGTCTTATAAGTCTACACTCAAGAGTTGATAAAGGTACAAACGAAAAAAATGTTTATATATCACATTTTCAAATATCTATTATTATCAATTTTACTCGATCTCTTAAACCGTTAAAGATAGGACATCACGGTTTTCACCAGTGGATTTAGCACCTAATTTTACATAAAATATGTCCTATAAGTCTACTCTCATGAGTTGATAAAGGTACAAACGAATAAAATGTTTATATATCACATTTTCAAATATCTATTATTCTCCATTTTACTTGATCTCCTAAACGGTTAAAGATAGGACATCGCGGTTTTCACCTGAGGATTTAGCACCTCATTTTACATAAAATAACTCCTATAAGTCTACTCTCAAGGGTTGATAAAGGTACAAACGAATAAAATGTTTATATATCAAATTTTCAAATATCTATTATTATCAATTTTACTCGATCTCTTAAACCGTTAAAGATAGGACATCACGGTTTTCACCAGTGGATTTAGCACCTAATTTTACATAAAATATGTCCTATAAGTCTACTCTCATGAGTTGATAAAGGTACAAACGAATAAAATGTTTATATATCACATTTTCAAATATCTATTATTCTCCATTTTACTTGATCTCCTAAACGGTTAAAGATAGGACATCGCGGTTTTCACCTGAGGATTTAGCACCTCATTTTACATAAAATAACTCCTATAAGTCTACTCTCAAGGGTTGATAAAGGTACAAACGAATAAAATGTTTATATATCAAATTTTCAAATATCTATTATTATCAATTTTACTCGATCTCTTAAACCGTTAAAGATAGGACATCACGGTTTTCACCAGTCGATTTAGCACCTCATTTTACATAAAATAACTCCTATAAGTCTACTCTCAAGGGTTGATAAAGGTACAAACGAATAAAATGTTTATATATCACATTTTCAAATATCTATTATTCTCCATTTTACTCGATCTCCTAAACGGTTATAGATAGGACATCGCGGTTTTTACCAGTGGATTTAGCGCCTCATTTTACATAAAATAAGTCCTATAAGTCTACTCTCAAGAGTTGATAAAGGTACAAACGATTAAAATGTTTATATATCACATTTTTAAATATCTATTATTTTCCATTTTACTCGATCTCCCAAACGGTTCAAGATAGGACATCTCTGTTTTCACCAGTGGATTTAGCACCTCATTTTACATAAAATAAGTCTTATAAGTCTACTCTCAAGAGTTGATAAAGGTACAAACGAATAAAATGTTTATATATCAAATTTTCAAATATCTATTATTATCAATTTTACTCGATCTCTTAAACCGTTAAAGATAGGACATCACGGTTTTCACCAGTGGATTTAGCACCTCATTTTACATAAAATAAGTCCTATAAGTCAACCCTCAAGAGTTGATCAAGGTACAAACGAATAAAATGTTTATATATCACATTTTCAGATATCTAATATTCTCAATTTTACTCGATCTCCTAAACTGTTAAAGATAGGACATCGCGGTTTTCACCAGAGGATTTAGCACCTCATTTTACATAAAATAACTCCTATAAGTCTACTCTCAAGGGTTGATAAAGGTACAAACGAATAAAATGTTTATATATCAAATTTTCAAATATCTATTATTATCAATTTTACTCGATTTCTTAAACCGTTAAAGATAGGACATCACGGTTTTCACCAGTGGATTTAGCACCTCATTTTACATAAAATAAGTCCTATAAGTCAACCCTCAAGAGTTGATCAAGGTACAAACGAATAAAATGTTTATATATCACATTTTCAAATATCTATTATTCTCCATTTTACTCGATCTCCTAAACGGTTAAAGATAGGACATCTCTGTTTTCACCAGTGGATTTAGCACCTCATTTTACATAAAATAAGTCTTATAAGTCTACTCTCAAGAGTTGATAAAGGTACAAACGAATAAAATGTTTATATATCACATTATCAAATATCTATTATTCTCCATTTTACTCGATCTCCTAAACGGTTAAAGATAGGACATCGCGGTTTTCACCAGTGGATTTAGCACCTCATTTTACATAAAATAAGTCCTATAAGTCTACTCTTAAGAGTTGATAAAGGTACAAACGAATAAAATTTTTAAATATCACATTTTCAAATATCTATTATTCTCCATTTTACTCGATCTCCTAAACGGTTAAAAATAGGACATCGCGGTTTTCACCAGTGGATTTAGCACCTCATTTTACATAAATTAAGTCCTATAAGTCTACTCTTAAAAGTTGATAAAGGTACAAACGAATAAAATGTTTATATATCACATTTTCAAATATCTATTATTCTCCATTTTACTCGATCTCCTAAACGGTTAAAGATAGGACATCGCGGTTTCCACAAAAGGATTTAGCACCTCATTTTACATAAAATAACTCCTATAAGTCTACTCTCTAAAGTTGATAAAGGTACAAACGAATAAAATGTTTATATATCACATTTTCAAATATCTATTATTCTCCATTTTACTCGATCTCCTAAACGGTTAAAGATAGGACATCGTGGTTTTCACCAGTGAATTTAGCACCTCATTTTACATAAAATAGGTCCTATAAGTCTACTCTCAAATGTTAATGAAGGTACAAACGAATAAAATGTTTATATATCACATTTTCAAATATTTATTATCCTCCTTTTTACTCGATCTCCTAAACGGTTAAAAATAGGACATCGCGGTTTTCACCAGTGGATTTAGCACTTCATTTTACATAAAATAAGTCCTATAAGTCTACTCTTAAGAGTTGATAAAGGTACAAACGAATAAAATGTTTAAATATCACATTTTCAAATATCTATTATTCTTCATTTTACTCGATCTCCTAAACGGTTAAAGATAGGACATCGCGGTTTCCACAATAGGATTTAGCAACTTATTTTACATAAAATAACTCCTATAAGTCTACTCTCAAGAGTTGATAAAGGTACAAACGAATAAAACGTTTATATATCACATTTTCAAATATCTATTATTCTCCATTTCACTCGATCTCCTATACGGTTAAAGATAGGACATCGCGGTTTTCACCAGTGGATTTAGCACCTCATTTTACATAAAATAAGTCCTATAAGTCTACTCTCAAGAGTTGATATAGGTACAAACGAATTAAATGTTTATATATCACATTTTCAAATATCTATTATTCTCCATTTTACTAGATCTCCTAAACGGTTAAAGATAGGACATCGCGGTTTTCACCAGTGGATTTAGCACCTCATTTTACATATAAAAAGTCCTATAAGTCTACTCTCAAAAGTTGATAAAGGTACAAACGAATAAAATGTTTATATATCACATTTTCAAATATCTATAAATATTCATTTTACTCGATCTCCTAAACGGTTAAAGATAGGACATCGCGGTTTTCTCCAGAGGATTTAGTACCTCATTTTACATAAAATAAGACCTATAAGTCTACTGTCAAGAGTTGATAAAGGTACAAACGAATAAAATGTTTATATATCACAGTTTCAAATATCCATTATTCTCCATTTTACTCGATCTCCTAAACGGTTTAAGATAGGACATCGCGGTTTTCACCAGTGGATTTAGCACCTCATTTTACATAAAATAAGTTTTATAAGTCTACCCTCAAGAGTTGATCAAGGTACAAACGAATTAAATGTTTATATATCACATTTTCAAATATCTATTATTCTCCATTTTACTCGATCTCCTAAACGGTTAAAGATAGGACATCGCGGTTTTCACCAGTGGATTTAGCATCTCATTTTACATAAAATATGTCCTATAAGTCTATTCTTAAGGGTGGATAAAGGTACAAACGAATAAAATGGTTATATATCACATTTTCAAATATCCATTATTCTCCATTTTACTCGATCTCCTAAACGGTTAAAGATACTACATCGCGGTTTTCACCAGTGGATTTAACACCTCATTTTACATAAAATAAGTCCTATAAGTGTACTCTCAAGAGTTGATAAAGGTACAAACGAATAAAATGTTTATATATCACATTATCAAATATCTATTATTCTCCATTTTACTCGATCTCCTAAACGGTTAAAGATACGACATCGCGGTCTTCACTAGTGGATTGAGCACCTTATTTTACATAAAATAAGTCCTATAAGTCTACCCTCAAGAGTTGATCAAGGTACAAACGAATAAAATGTTTATATATCACATTGTCAAATATCTATTATTCTCCATTTTACTCGATCTCCTAAACGGTTAAAGATAGGACATCGCGGTTTTCACTAGTGGATTGAGCACCTTATTTTACATAAAATAAGTTCTATAAGTCTACCCTCAAGAGTTGATCAAGGTACAAACGAATTAAATGTTTATATATCACATTTTCAAATATCTATTATTCTCCATTTTACTCGATCTCCTAAACGGTTAAAGATAGGACATCGCGGTTTTCACCAGTGGATTTAGCACCTCATTTTACATAAAATATGTCCTATAAGTCTACTCTTAAGGGTTGATAAAGGTACAAACGAATAAAATGGTTATATATCACATTTTCAAATATCCATTATTCTCCATTTTACTCGATCTCCTAAACGGTTAAAGATAAGACATCGCGGTTTTCACCAGTGGATTTAGCACCTCATTTTACATAAAATATGTCCTATAAGTCTACTCTCATGAGTTGATAAAGGTACAAACGAATAAAATGTTTATATATCACATTATCAAATATCTATTATTTTCCATTTTACTCGATCTCCTAAACGGTTAAAGATACGACATCGCGGTTTTCACTAGTGGATTGAGCACCTTATTTTACATAAAATAAGTCCTATAAGTCTACCCTCAAGAGTTGATCAAGGTACAAACGAATAAAATGTTTATATATCACATTGTCAAATATCTATTATTCTCCATTTTACTCGATCTCCTAAACGGTTAAAGATAGGACATCGCGGTTTTCACTAGTGGATTGAGCACCTTATTTTACATAAAATAAGTTCTATAAGTCTACCCTCAAGAGTTGATCAAGGTACAAACGAATAAAATGTTTATATATCACATTGTCAAATATCTATTATTCTCCATTTTACTCGATCTCCTAAACGGTTAAAGATAGGACATCGCGGTTTTCACCAGTGGATTTAGCACCTTATTTTACATAAAATAAGTCCTATAAGTCTACCCTCAAGAGTTGATCAAGGTACAAACGAATAAAATGTTTATATATCACATGGTCAAGTATCTATTATTCTCCATTTTACTCGATCTCCTAAACGGTTAAAGATAGGACATCGCGGTTTTCACCAGTAGATTAAGCACCTCATTTTACATAAAATAAGTCTTATAAGTCTACTCTCAAGAGTTGATCAAGGTACAAACGAATAAAATGTTTATATATCACATTGTCAAATATCTATTATTCTCCATTATCTATCTATTATCTCCTAAACGGTTAAAGATAGGACATCGCGGTTTTCACCAGTAGATTAAGCACCTCATTTTACATAAAATAAGTCTTATAAGTCTACTCTCAAGAGTTGATCAAGGTACAAACGAATAAAATGTTTATATATCACATTGTCAAATATCTATTATTCTCCATTTTACTCGATCTCCTAAACGGTTAAAGATAGGACATCGCGGTCTTCACCAGTGGATTTAGCATTTCATTTTACATAAAATAAGTCTTATAAGTCTACTCTCAAGAGTTGATAAAGGTACAAACGAAAAAAATGTTTATATATCACATTTTCAAATATCTATTATTATCAATTTTACTCGATCTCTTAAACCGTTAAAGATAGGACATCACGGTTTTCACCAGTGGATTTAGCACCTAATTTTACATAAAATATGTCCTATAAGTCTACTCTCATGAGTTGATAAAGGTACAAACGAATAAAATGTTTATATATCACATTTTCAAATATCTATTATTCTCCATTTTACTTGATCTCCTAAACGGTTAAAGATAGGACATCGCGGTTTTCACCTGAGGATTTAGCACCTCATTTTACATAAAATAACTCCTATAAGTCTACTCTCAAGGGTTGATAAAGGTACAAACGAATAAAATGTTTATATATCAAATTTTCAAATATCTATTATTATCAATTTTACTCGATCTCTTAAACCGTTAAAGATAGGACATCACGGTTTTCACCAGTCGATTTAGCACCTCATTTTACATAAAATAACTCCTATAAGTCTACTCTCAAGGGTTGATAAAGGTACAAACGAATAAAATGTTTATATATCACATTTTCAAATATCTATTATTCTCCATTTTACTCGATCTCCTAAACGGTTATAGATAGGACATCGCGGTTTTTACCAGTGGATTTAGCGCCTCATTTTACATAAAATAAGTCCTATAAGTCTACTCTCAAGAGTTGATAAAGGTACAAACGATTAAAATGTTTATATATCACATTTTTAAATATCTATTATTTTCCATTTTACTCGATCTCCCAAACGGTTCAAGATAGGACATCTCTGTTTTCACCAGTGGATTTAGCACCTCATTTTACATAAAATAAGTCTTATAAGTCTACTCTCAAGAGTTGATAAAGGTACAAACGAATAAAATGTTTATATATCAAATTTTCAAATATCTATTATTATCAATTTTACTCGATCTCTTAAACCGTTAAAGATAGGACATCACGGTTTTCACCAGTGGATTTAGCACCTCATTTTACATAAAATAAGTCCTATAAGTCAACCCTCAAGAGTTGATCAAGGTACAAACGAATAAAATGTTTATATATCACATTTTCAGATATCTAATATTCTCAATTTTACTCGATCTCCTAAACTGTTAAAGATAGGACATCGCGGTTTTCACCAGAGGATTTAGCACCTCATTTTACATAAAATAACTCCTATAAGTCTACTCTCAAGGGTTGATAAAGGTACAAACGAATAAAATGTTTATATATCAAATTTTCAAATATCTATTATTATCAATTTTACTCGATCTCTTAAACCGTTAAAGATAGGACATCACGGTTTTCACCAGTGGATTTAGCACCTCATTTTACATAAAATAAGTCCTATAAGTCAACCCTCAAGAGTTGATCAAGGTACAAACGAATAAAATGTTTATATATCACATTTTCAAATATCTATTATTCTCCATTTTACTCGATCTCCTAAACGGTTAAAGATAGGACATCTCTGTTTTCACCAGTGGATTTAGCACCTCATTTTACATAAAATAAGTCTTATAAGTCTACTCTCAAGAGTTGATAAAGGTACAAACGAATAAAATGTTTATATATCACATTATCAAATATCTATTATTTTCCATTTTACTCGATCTCCTAAACCGTTTAAGATAGGACATCGCGGTTTTTATCAGTGGATTTAGCACCTTATTTTACATAAAATAAGTCCTATAAGTCTACTCTCAAGAGTTGATAAAGGTAAAAACGAATAAAATGTTTATATATCACATTTTCAAATATCTATTATTCTCCATTTTACTCGATCTCCTAAACGGTTAAAGATAGGACATCGCGGTTTTCACCACTGGATTTAGCACCTCAATTTACATAAAATATGTCCTATAAGTCTACTCTTATGAGTTGATAAAGGTACAAACGAATAAAATGTTTATATATCACATTTTCAAATATTTATTATTCTCCATTTTACTCGATCTCCTAAACGGTTAAAGATAGGACATCGCGGTTTTTACCAGTGGATTTAGCACCTCATTTTACATAAAATAAGTCCTATAAGTCTACTCTCAAGAGTTGATAAAGGTACAAACGAATAAAATGTTTATATATCACATTTTCAAATATTTATTATTCTCCATTTTACTCGATCTCCTAAACGGTTAAAGATAGGACATCGCGGTTTTTACCAGTGGATTTAGCACCTCATTTTACATAAAATAAGTCCTATAAGTCTACTCTCAAGAGTTGATAAAGGTACAAACGAATAAAATGTTTATATATCACATTTTCAAATGTCCATTATTCTCCATTTTACTCGATCTCCTAAACGGTTAAAGATAGGACATCGCGGTTTTCACCACTGGATTTAGCACCTCATTTTACATAAAATAAGTCCTATAAGTCAACCCTCAAGAGTTGATCAAGGTACAAACGAATAAAATGTTTATATATCACATTTTCAGATATCTAATATTCTCAATTTTACTCGATCTCCTAAACTGTTAAAGATAGGACATCGCGGTTTTTACCAGTGGATTTAGCACCTCATTTTACATAAAATAAGTCTTATAAGTCTATTCTCAAGAGTTGATAAAGGTACAAACGAATAAAATGTTTATATATCACATTATCAAATATCTATTATTCTCCATTTTACTCGATCTCCTAAACGGTTAAAGATAGGACATCGCGGTTTTTACCAGTGGATTTAGCACCTCATTTTACATAAAATAAGTCCTATATGTCTACTCTCAAGAGTTGATAAAGGTACAAACGAATAAAATGTTTATATATCACATTTTCAAATATCTATTATTCTCCATTTTACTCGATCTCCTAATCGGTTAAAGATAGGACATCGCGGTTTTCACCAGTGGATTTAGCACCTTATTTTACATAAAATAAGTCCTATAAGTCTACCCTCAAGAGTTGATCAAGGTACAAACGAATAAAATGTTTATATATCACATTGTCAAATATCTATTATTCTCCATTTTACTCGATCTCCTAAACGGTTAAAGATAGGACATCGCGGTTTTCACCAGTAGATTAAGCACCTCATTTTACATAAAATAAGTCTTATAAGTCTACTCTCAAGAGTTGATCAAGGTACAAACGAATAAAATGTTTATATATCACATTGTCAAATATCTATTATTCTCCATTTTACTCGATCTCCTAAACGGTTAAAGATAGGACATCGCGGTCTTCACCAGTGGATTTAGCATTTCATTTTACATAAAATAAGTCTTATAAGTCTACTCTCAAGAGTTGATAAAGGTACAAACGAAAAAAATGTTTATATATCACATTTTCAAATATCTATTATTATCAATTTTAGTCGATCTCTTAAACCGTTAAAGATAGGACATCACGGTTTTCACCAGTGGATTTAGCACCTAATTTTACATAAAATATGTCCTATAAGTCTACTCTCATGAGTTGATAAAGGTACAAACGAATAATATGTTTATATATCACATTTTCAAATATCTATTATTCTCCATTTTACTTGATCTCCTAAACGGTTAAAGATAGGACATCGCGGTTTTCACCAGAGGATTTAGCACCTCATTTTACATAAAATAACTCCTATAAGTCTACTCTCAAGGGTTGATAAAGGTACAAACGAATAAAATGTTTATATATCAAATTTTCAAATATCTATTATTATCAATTTTACTCGATCTCTTAAACCGTTAAAGATAGGACATCACGGTTTTCACCAGTGGATTTAGCACCTCATTTTACATAAAATATGTCCTATAAGTCTACTCCTATGAGTTGATAAAGGTACAAACGAATAAAATGTTTATATATCACATTTTCAAATATCTATTATTCTCCATTTTACTCGATCTCCTAAACGGTTAAAGATAGGACATCGCGGTTTTTACCAGTGGATTTAGCACCTCATTTTACATAAAATAAGTCCTATAAGTCTACTCTCAAGAGTTGATAAAGGTACAAACGATTAAAATGTTTATATATCACATTTTTAAATATCTATTATTTTCCATTTTACTCGATCTCCCAAACGGTTCAAGATAGGACATCTCTGTTTTCACCAGTGGATTTAGCACCTCATTTTACATAAAATAAGTCTTATAAGTCTACTCTCAAGAGTTGATAAAGGTACAAACGAATAAAATGTTTATTTATCAAATTTTCAAATATCTATTATTATCAATTTTACTCGAACTCTTAAACCGTTAAAGATAGGACATCACGGTTTTCACCAGTGGATTTAGCACCTCATTTTACATAAAATAAGTCCTATAAGTCAACCCTCAAGAGTTGATCAAGGTACAAACGAATAAAATGTTTATATATCACATTTTCAAATATCTATTATTCTCCATTTTACTCGATCTCCTAAACGGTTAAAGATAGGACATCGCGGTTTTCACCAGTGGATTTAGTACCTCATTTTACATAAAATATGTCCTATAAGTCTACACTCAAGGGTGTATAAAGGTACAAACGAATAAAATGTTTATATATCACATTTTCAAATATCCATTATTCTCCATTTTACTCGATCTCCTAAACGGTTAAAGATAGGACATCTCTGTTTTCACCAGTGGATTTAGCATCTCATTTTACATAAAATAAGTCTTATAAGTCTACTCTCAAGAGTTGATAAAGGTACAAACGAATAAAATGTTTATATATCACATTATCAAATATCTATTATTTTCCATTTTACTCGATCTCCTAAACCGTTTAAGATAGGACATCGCGGTTTTTATCAGTGGATTTAGCACCTTATTTTACATAAAATAAGTCCTATAAGTCTACTCTCAAGAGTTGATAAAGGTAAAAACGAATAAAATGTTTATATATCACATTTTCAAATATCTATTATTCTCCATTTTACTCGATCTCCTAAACGGTTAAAGATAGGACATCGCGGTTTTCACCAGTGGATTTAGCACCTCAATTTACATAAAATATGTCCTATAAGTCTACTCTTGTGAGTTGATAAAGGTACAAACGAATAAAATGTTTACATATCACATTTTCAAATATTTATTATTCTCCATTTTACTTGATCTCCTAAACGGTTAAAGATAGGACATCGCGGTTTTTACCAGTGGATTTAGCACCTCATTTTACATAAAATAAGTCCTATAAGTCTACACTCAAGGGTGTATAAAGGTACAAACGAATAAAATGTTTATATATCACATTTTCAAATATCTATTATTCTCCATTTTACTCGATCTCCTAAACGGTTAAAGATAGGACATCGCGGTTTTCACCAGTGGATTAAGTACCTCATTTTACATAAAATATGTCCTATAAGACTACACTCAAGGGTGTATAAACGTACAAACGAATAAAATGTTTATATATCACATTTTCAAATATCCATTATTCTCCATTTTACTCGATCTCCTAAACGAGATCGGACATCTCGGTTTTCACCAGTGGATTTAGCACCTCATTTTACATAAAATAAGTCTTATAAGTCTACTCTCAAGAGTTGATAAAGGTACAAACGAATAAAATGTTTATATATCACATTATCAAATATCTATTATTTTCCATTTTACTCGATCTCCTAAACGGTTAAAGATAGGACATCTCTGTTTTCACCAGTGGATTTAGCATCTCATTTTACATAAAATAAGTCTTATAAGTCTACTCTCAAGAGTTGATAAAGGTACAAACGAATAAAATGTTTATATATCACATTATCAAATATCTATTATTTTCCATTTTACTCGATCTCCTAAACCGTTTAAGATAGGACATCGCGGTTTTTATCAGTGGATTTAGCACCTTATTTTACATAAAATAAGTCCTATAAGTCTACTCTCAAGAGTTGATAAAGGTAAAAACGAATAAAATGTTTATATATCACATTTTCAAATATCTATTATTCTCCATTTTACTCGATCTCCTAAACGGTTAAAGATAGGACATCGCGGTTTTCACCAGTGGATTTAGCACCTCAATTTACATAAAATATGTCCTATAAGTCTACTCTTGTGAGTTGATAAAGGTACAAACGAATAAAATGTTTACATATCACATTTTCAAATATTTATTATTCTCCATTTTACTTGATCTCCTAAACGGTTAAAGATAGGACATCGCGGTTTTTACCAGTGGATTTAGCACCTCATTTTACATAAAATAAGTCCTATAAGTCTACACTCAAGGGTGTATAAAGGTACAAACGAATAAAATGTTTATATATCACATTTTCAAATATCTATTATTCTCCATTTTACTCGATCTCCTAAACGGTTAAAGATAGGACATCGCGGTTTTCACCAGTGGATTAAGTACCTCATTTTACATAAAATATGTCCTATAAGACTACACTCAAGGGTGTATAAACGTACAAACGAATAAAATGTTTATATATCACATTTTCAAATATCCATTATTCTCCATTTTACTCGATCTCCTAAACGAGATCGGACATCTCGGTTTTCACCAGTGGATTTAGCACCTCATTTTACATAAAATAAGTCTTATAAGTCTACTCTCAAGAGTTGATAAAGGTACAAACGAATAAAATGTTTATATATCACATTATCAAATATCTATTATTTTCCATTTTACTCGATCTCCTAAACCGTTTAAGATAGGACATCGCTGTTTTTATCAGTGGATTTAGCACCTTATTTTACATAAAATAAGTCCTATAAGTCTACTCTCAAGAGTTGATAAAGGTAAAACGAATAAAATGTTTATATATCACATTTTCAAATATCTATTATTCTCCATTTTACTCGATCTCCTAAACGGTTAAAGATAGGACATCGCGGTTTTCACCAGTAGATTTAGCACCTCAATTTACATAAAATATGTCCTATAAGTCTACTCTTATGAGTTGATAAAGGTACAAACGAATAAAATGTTTATATATCACATTTTCAAATATTTATTATTCTCCATTTTACTTGATCTCCTAAACGGTTAAAGATAGGACATCGCGGTTTTTACCAGTAGATTTAGCACCTCATTTTACATAAAATAAGTCCTATAAGTCTACTCTCAAGAGTTGATAAAGGTACAAACGAATAAAATGTTTATATATCACATTTTTAAATATCTATTATTTTCCATTTTACTCGATCTCCCAAACGGTTCAAGATAGGACATCGTGGTTTTCACTAGTGGATTTAGCACCTCATTTAACATAAAATAAGTCCTATAAGTCTACTCTCAAGAGTTGATAAAGGTACAAACGAATAAAATGTTTATATATCACATTATCAAATATCTATTATTTTCCATTTTATAAAATATGTCCTATAAGTCTACCCTCAATAGTTGATCAAGTTACAAACGAATAAAATGTATATATATCACATTTTCAAATATCTATTATTCTCCATTTTACTCGATCTCCTAAACGGTTAAAGATAGGACATCGCGGTTTTCACCAGTGGATTTAGCACCTCTTTTACATAAAATATGTCCTATAAGTCTACCCTCAAGAGTTGATCAAGTTACAAACGAATAAAATGTATATATATCACATTTTCAAATATCTATTATTCTCCATTTTACTCGATCTCCTAAACGGTTAAAGATAGGACTTCGCGGTTTTCACCAGTGGATTTAGCACCTCATTTTACATAAAATCAGTCCTATAAGTCTACTCTCAAGAGTTGATAAAGGTACAAACGAATAAAATGTTTATATATCACATTATCAAATATCCATTATTCTCCATTTTACTCGATCTCCTAAACGGTGAACGATAGGACATCGCGGTTTTCACCAGTGGATTAAGCACCTCATTTTACATAAAATATGTCCTATAAGTCTACTCTCAAGGGTTGATAAAGGTACAAACGAATAAAATGTTTATATATCACATTTTCAAATATCCATTATTCTCCATTTTATTCGATCTCCTAAACGGTTAATGATAGGATATCGCGGTTTTCACCAGTGGATTTAGCACCTCATTTTACATAAAATAAGTCCTATAAGTCAACTCTCAAGAGTTGATAAAGGTACAAACGAATAAAATGTTTATATATCACATTATCAAATATATATTATTCTTAATTTTACTCGATCTCCTAAACGGTTAAAGATAGGACATCGCGGTTTTCACCAGTGGATTTAGCACCTCATTTTACATAAAATAAGTCCTATAAGTCTACTCTCAAGAGTTGATAAAGGTACAAACGAATAAAATTTTTATATATCACATTTTCAGATATCTATTAATCTCAATTTTACTTGATCTCCTAAACGGTTAAAGATAGGACATCGCGGTTTTTACCAGTGGATTTAGCACCTCTTTTACATAAAATAAGTCCTTTAAGTCTACCCTCAAGGGTTGATCAAGGTACAAACGAATAAAATGTTTATTTATCACATTTTCAAATATCTATTATTCTCCATTTTACTCAATCTCCTAAACGGTTAAAGATAGGACATCGCGGATTTCACCAGTGGATTTAGCATCTCATTTTACATAAAATAAGTCCTATAAGTCTACTCTAAAGAGTTGATAAAGGTACAAACGAATAAAATGTTTATATATCACATTTTCAAATATCCATTATTCTCCATTTTACTCGATCTCCTAAACGGTTAAAGATAGGACATCGCGGTTTTCACCAGTGGATTTAGCACCTCATTTTACATAAAATAAGTCCTATAAGTCTACTCTAAAGAGTTGATAAAGGTACAAACGAATAAAATGTTTATATATCACATTATCAAATATCCATTATTCTCCATTTTACTCGATCTCCTAAACGGTGAAAGATAGGACATCGCGGTTTTCACCAGTGGATTAAGCACCTCATTTTACATAAAATATGTCCTATAAGTCTACTCTCAAGGGTTGATAAAGGTACAAACGAATAAAATGTTTATATATCACAATTTCAAATATCCATTATTCTCCATTTTACTCGATCTCCTAAACGGTTAAAGATAGGACATCGCGGTTTTCACCAGTGGATTTAGCACCTCATTTTACATAAAATAAGTCCTATAAGTCTACTCTCAAGAGTTGATAAAGGTACAAACGAATATAATGTTTATATATCACATTATCAAATATCTATTATTCTCCATTTTACACGATCTCCTAAACGGTTAAAGATAGGACATCGCGGTTTTCACCAGTGGATTTAGAACCTCATTTTACATAAAATAGGTCCTATAAGTCTACTCTCAAGAGTTGATAAAGGTAAAAACGAATAAAATGATTATATATCACATTTTCAATTATCTATTATTCTCCATTTTACTCGATCTCCTAAACGGTTAAAGATATCACATCGCGGTTTCACCAGTGGATTTAGTACCTCCTTTTACATAAAATAGGTCCTATAAGTCTACTCTTAAGAGTTGATAAAGGTAAAAACGAATAAAATGTATATATATCACATTTTCAAATTTCACTTATTCTTCATTTTACTCGATCTCCTAAACGGTTAAAGATAAGACATCGCGGTTTTTACCAGTGGATGTAGCACCTCTTTTACATAAAATATGTCCTATAAGTCTACCCTCAAGAGTTGATCAAGGTACAAACAAATAAAATGTATATATATCACATTTTCAAATATCTATTATTCTCCATTTTACTCAATCTCCTAAACGGTTAAAGATAGGACATCGCGGATTTCACCAGTGGATTTAGCACCTCATTTTACATAAAATAAGTCCTATAAGTCTACTCTAAAGAGTTGATAAAGGTACAAACGAATAAAATGTTTATATATCACATTTTCAAATATCCATTATTCTCCATTTTACTCGATCTCCAAAACGGTTAAAGATAGGACATCGCGGTTTTCACCAGTGGATTTAGCACCTCATTTTACATAAAATAAGTCCTATAAGTCTACTCTAAAGAGTTGATAAAGGTACAAACAAATAAAATGTATATATATCACATTTTCAAATATCTATTATTCTCCATTTTACTCGATCTCCTAAACGGTTAAAGATAGGACATCGCGGTTTTCACCAGTGGATTTAGCACCTCATTTTACATAAAATAAGTCCTATAAGTCTACTCTCAAGAGTTGATAAAGGTACAAACGAATAAAATGTTTATATATCACATTATCAAATATCTATTATTCTCCATTTTACTCGATCTCCTAAACGGTTAAAGATAGGACATCGCGGTTTTCACCAGTGGATTTAGCACCTCATTTTACATAAAATAAGTCCTATAAGTCTACTCTCAAGAGTTGATAAAGGTACAAACGAATAAAATGTTTATATATCACATTATCAAATATCTATTATTCTCCATTTTACTCGATCTCCTAAACGGTTAAAGATAGGACATCGCGGTTTTCACCAGTGGATTTAGCACCTCATTTTACATAAAATAAGTCCTATAAGTCTACTCTCAAGAGTTGATAAAGGTACAAACGAATAAAATTTTTATATATCACATTTTCAGATATCTATTATTCTCAATTTTACTTGATCTCCTAAACGGTTAAAGATAGGACATCGCGGTTTTTACCAGTGGATTTAGCACCTCTTTTACATAAAATAAGTCCTATAAGTCTACCCTCAAGGGTTGATCAAGGTACAAACGAATAAAATGTTTATATATCACATTTTCAAATATCTATTATTCTCCATTTTACTCAATCTCCTAAACGGTTAAAGATAGGACATCGCGGATTTCACCAGTGGATTTAGCACCTCATTTTACATAAAATAAGTCCTATTAGTCTACTCTATAGAGTTGATAAAGGTACAAACGAATAAAATGTTTATATATCACATTTTCAAATATCCATTATTCTGCATTTTACTCGATCTCCTAAACGGTTAAAGATAGGACATCGCGGTTTTCACCAGTGGATTTAGCACCTCATTTTACATAAAATAAGTCCTATAAGTCTACTCTAAAGAGTTGATAAAGGTACAAACAAATAAAATGTTTATATATCACATTATCAAATATCCATTATTCTCCATTTTACTCGATCTCCTAAACGGTGAAAGATAGGACATCGCGGTTTTCACCAGTGGATTAAGCACCTCATTTTACATAAAATATGTCCTATATGTCTACTCTCAAGGGTTGATAAAGGTACAAACGAATAAAATGTTTATATATCACATTTTCAAATATCCATTATTCTCCATTTTACACGATCTCCTAAACGGTTAAAGATAGGACATCGCGGTTTTCACCAGTGGATTTAGAACCTCATTTTACATAAAATAGGTCCTATAAGTCTACTCTCAAGAGTTGATAAAGGTAAAAACGAATAAAATGTTTATATATCACATTTTCAAATATCTATTATTCTCCATTTTACTCGATCTCCTAAACGGTTAAAGATAGGACATATCGGTTATCACCAGTGGATTTAGCACCTCATTTTACATAAAATAAGTCCGATAAGTCTACTCTCAAGAGTTGATAAAGGTACAAACGAATAAAATGTTTATATATCACATTTTCAGATATCTATTATTCTCCATTTTACACGATCTCCTAAACGGTTAAAGATAGGACATCGCGGTTTTTACCAGTGGATTTAGCACCTCATTTTACATAAAATAAGTCCTATAAGTCTACTCTCAAGAGTTGATAAAGGTACAAACGAATAAAATGTTTATATATCACATTATCAAATATCTATTATTCTCCATTTTACTCGATCTCCTAAACGGTTAAAGATAGGACATCGCGGTTTTCACCAGTGGATTTAGCACCTCATTTTACATAAAATAACTCCTATAAGTCAACTCTCAAGAGTTGATAAAGGTACAAACGAATAAAATGTTTATATATCACATTTTCAAATATCTATTATTCTCCATTTTACTCGATCTCCTAAACGGTTAAAGATAGGACATCGCGGTTATCACCAGTGGATTTAGCACCTCATTTTACATAAAATAAGTCCTATAAGTCTACTCTCAAGAGTTGATAAAGGTACAAACGAATAAAATGTTTATATATCACATTTTCAAATATCGATTATTCTCCATTTTACTCGATCTCCTAAACGGTTAAAGATAGGACATCGCGGTTTTCACCAGTAGATTTAGCACCTCATTTTACATAAAATAAGTCCTATAAGTCTACTCTCAAGAGTTGATAAAGGTACAAACGAATAAAATGTTTATAATGAACATTTTCAAATATCTGTTATTATCAATTTTACTCGATCTCTTAAACGGTTAAAGATAGGACATCGCGGTTTTTACCAGTGGATTTAGCACCTCATTTTACTTAAAATAAGTCTTATAAGTCTACTCTCAAGAGTTGATAAAGGTACAAACGAATAAAATGTTTATATATCACATTATCAAATATCTATTATTCTCCATTTTACTCGATCTACTAAACGGTTAAAGATAGGACATCGCGGTTTTCACCAGTGGATTTAGAACCTCATTTTACATAAAATAGGTCCTATAAGTCTACTCTCAAGAGTTGATAAAGGTAAAAACGAATAAAATGTTTATATATCACATTTTCAAATATCTGTTATTTTCCATTTTACTCGATCTCCTAAACGGTTAAAGATATCACATCGCGGTTTTAACCAGTGGATTTAGCACCTCATTTTACATAAAATAAGTCCTATAAGTCTACTCTCAAGAGTTGATAAAAGTACAAACGAATAAAATGTTTATATATCACATTTTCAAATATCTATTAATATCCATTTTACTCGATCTCCTAAACGGTTAAAGATAGGACATCGCGGTTTTCTCCAGAGGATTTAGTACCTCATTTTACATAAAATAAGACCTATAAGTCTACTCTCAAGAGTTGATAAAGGTACAAACGAATAAAATGTTTATACATATATCACATTTTCAAATACCTATTATTCTCCATTTTACTCGATCTCCTAAACAGTTAAAGATAGGACATCGCGGTTTTTACCAGTGGATTTAGCACCTGATTTTACATAAAATAGGTCCTATAAGTCTACTCTCAAGAGTTGATAAAGGTAAAAACAAATAAAATATTTATATATCACATTTTCAAATATCTATTATTTTCCATTTTACTCGATCTCCTAAACGGTAAAAGATAGGACATCGCGGTTTTCACCAGTGGATTTAGCACCTCATTTTACATAAAATAAGTCAAATAAGTCTACTCTCAAGAGTTGATAAAGGTACAAACGAATAAAATGTTTATATATCACATTTTCAAATATCTATTATTCTCCATTTTACTCGAACTCCTAAACGGATAAAGATAGGACATCGCGGTTTTCACCAGTGGATTTAGCACCTTTTTATACACAAAATAAGTCCAATAAGTCTACTCTCAAGAGTTGATAAAGGTATAAACGAATAAAATGTTTATATATCACATTTTCAAATATCTATTATTCTCCATTTTACTCGATCTCCTAAACGGTTAAAGATAGGACTTCGCGGTATTCACCAGTGGATTTAGCACCTCATTTTACATAAAATAAGTCCTATAAGTCTACTCTCAAGAGTTGATAAAGGTACAAATGAATAAAATGTTTATATATCACATTTTCAAACATCTATTATTCTCCATTTTACTCGATCTCCAAAACGGATAAAGATAGGACATCGCGGTTTTCACCAGTGGATTTAGCACCTTTTTGTACACAAAATAAGTCCAATAAGTCTACTCTCAAGAGTTGATAACGGTACAAACGAATAAAATGTTTATATATCACATTTTCAAATATCTATTATTCTCCATTTTACTCGATCTCCTAAACGGTTAAAGATAGGACATCGCGGTTTTCACCAGTGGATTTAGCACCTTTTTGTACACAAAATAAGTCCAATAAGTCTACTCTCAAGAGTTGATAACGGTACAAACGAATAAAATGTTTATATATCACATTTTCAAATACCTATTATTCTCCATTTTACTCGATCTCCTAAACAGTTAAAGATAGGACATCGCGGTTTTTACCAGTGGATTTAGCACCTGATTTTACATAAAATAGGTCCTATAAGTCTACTCTCAAGAGTTGATAAAGGTAAAAACAAATAAAATATTTATATATCACATTTTCAAATATCTATTATTTTCCATTTTACTCGATCTCCTAAACGGTAAAAGATAGGACATCGCGGTTTTCACCAGTGGATTTAGCACCTCATTTTACATAAAATAAGTCAAATAAGTCTACTCTCAAGAGTTGATAAAGGTACAAACGAATAAAATGTTTATATATCACATTTTCAAATATCTATTATTCTCCATTTTACTCGAACTCCTAAACGGATAAAGATAGGACATCGCGGTTTTCACCAGTGGATTTAGCACCTTTTTATACACAAAATAAGTCCAATAAGTCTACTCTCAAGAGTTGATAAAGGTATAAACGAATAAAATGTTTATATATCACATTTTCAAATATCTATTATTCTCCATTTTACTCGATCTCCTAAACGGTTAAAGATAGGACTTCGCGGTATTCACCAGTGGATTTAGCACCTCATTTTACATAAAATAAGTCCTATAAGTCTACTCTCAAGAGTTGATAAAGGTACAAATGAATAAAATGTTTATATATCACATTTTCAAACATCTATTATTTTCCATTTTACTCGATCTCCAAAACGGATAAAGATAGGACATCGCGGTTTTCACCAGTGGATTTAGCACCTTTTTGTACACAAAATAAGTCCAATAAGTCTACTCTCAAGAGTTGATAACGGTACAAACGAATAAAATGTTTATATATCACATTTTCAAATATCTATTATTCTCCATTTTACTCGATCTCCTAAACGGTTAAAGATAGGACATCGCGGTTTTCACCAGTGGATTTAGCACCTCTTTTACATAAAATATGTCCTATAAGTCTACCCTCAAGAGTTGATCAAGTTACAAACGAATAAAATGTATATATATCACATTTTCAAATATCTATTATTCTCCATTTTACTCGATCTCCTAAACGGTTAAAGATAGGACATCGCGGTTTTTACCAGTGGATTTAGCACCTCTTTTACATAAAATAAGTCCTTTAAGTCTACCCTCAAGGGTTGATCAAGGTACAAACGAATAAAATGTTTATTTATCACATTTTCAAATATCTATTATTCTCCATTTTACTCAATCTCCTAAACGGTTAAAGATAGGACATCGCGGATTTCACCAGTGGATTTAGCATCTCATTTTACATAAAATAAGTCCTATAAGTCTACTCTAAAGAGTTGATAAAGGTACAAACGAATAAAATGTTTATATATCACATTTTCAAATATCCATTATTCTCCATTTTACTCGATCTCCTAAACGGTTAAAGATAGGACATCGCGGTTTTCACCAGTGGATTTAGCACTTCATTTTACATAAAATAAGTCCTATAAGTCTACTCTAAAGAGTTGATAAAGGTACAAACGAATAAAATGTTTATATATCACATTATCAAATATCCATTATTCTCCATTTTACTCGATCTCCTAAACGGTGAAAGATAGGACATCGCGGTTTTCACCAGTGGATTTAGCACCTCATTTTACATAAAATAAGTCCTATAAGTCTACTCTAAAGAGTTGATAAAGGTACAAACGAATAAAATGTTTATATATCACATTTTCAAATATCCATTATTCTCCATTTTACTCGATCTCCTAAACGGTGAAAGATAGGACATCGCGGTTTTCACCAGTGGATTAAGCACCTCATTTTACATAAAATATGTCCTATAAGTCTACTCTCAAGGGTTGATAAGGGTACAAACGAATAAAATGTTTATATATCACATTTTCAAATATCCATTATTCTCCATTTTACTCGATCTCCTAAACGGTTAAAGATAGGACATCGCGGTTTTCACCAGTGGATTTAGCACCTCATTTTACATAAAATAAGTCCTATAAGTCTACTCTCAAGAGTTGATAAAGGTACAAACGAATATAATGTTTATATATCACATTATCAAATATCTATTATTCTCCATTTTACACGATCTCCTAAACGGTTAAAGATAGGACATCGCGGTTTTCACCAGTGGATTTAGAACCTCATTTTACATAAAATAGGTCCTATAAGTCTACTCTCAAGAGTTGATAAAGGTAAAAACGAATAAAATGATTATATATCACATTTTCAATTATCTATTATTCTCCAGTTTACTCGATCTCCTAAACGGTTAAAGATATCACATCGCGGTTTCACCAGTGGATTTAGTACCTCATTTTACATAAAATAGGTCCTATAAGTCTACTCTTAAGAGTTGATAAAGGTAAAAACGAATAAAATGTATATATATCACATTTTCAAATTTCACTTATTCTTCATTTTACTCGATCTCCTAAACGGTTAAAGATAAGACATCGCGGTTTTTACCAGTGGATGTAGCACCTCTTTTACATAAAATATGTCCTATAAGTCTACCCTCAAGAGTTGATCAAGGTACAAACAAATAAAATGTATATATATCACATTTTCAAATATCTATTATTCTCCATTTTACTCAATCTCCTAAACGGTTAAAGATAGGACATCGCGGATTTCACCAGTGGATTTAGCACCTCATTTTACATAAAATAAGTCCTATAAGTCTACTCTAAAGAGTTGATAAAGGTACAAACGAATAAAATGTTTATATATCACATTTTCAAATATCCATTATTCTCCATTTTACTCGATCTCCTAAACGGTTAAAGATAGGACATCGCGGTTTTCACCAGTGGATTTAGCACCTCATTTTACATAAAATAAGTCCTATAAGTCTACTCTAAAGAGTTGATAAAGGTACAAACGAATAAAATGTTTATATATCACATTATCAAATATCCATTATTCTCCATTTTACTCGATCTCCTAAACGGTGAAAGATAGGACATCGCGGTTTTCACCAGTGGATTTAGCACCTCATTTTACATAAAATATGTCCTATAAGTCTACTCTCAAGGGTTGATAAAGGTACAAACGAATAAAATGTTTATATATCACATTTTCAAATATCCATTATTCTCCATTTTACTCGATCTCCTAAACGGTTAAAGATAGGACATCGCGGTTTTCACCAGTGGATTTAGCACCTCATTTTACATAAAATAAGTCCTATAAGTCTACTCTCAAGAGTTGATAAAGGTAAAAACGAATAAAATGTTTATATATCACATTTTCAATTATCTATTATTCTCCATTTTACTCGATCTCCTAAACGGTTAAAGATATCACATCGCGGTTTCACCAGTGGATTTAGTACCTCATTTTACATAAAATAGGTCCTATAAGTCTACTCTTAAGAGTTGATAAAGGTAAAAACGAATAAAATGTATATATATCACATTTTCAAATTTCACTTATTCTACATTTTACTCGATCTCCTAAACGGTGAAAGATAGGACATCGCGGTTTTCACCGGTGGATTATGCACCTCATTTTACATAAAATATGTCCTATAAGTCTACTCTCAAGGGTTGATAAAGGTACAAACGAATAAAATGTTTATATATCACATTATCAAATATCTATTATTCTCCATTTTACACGATCTCCTAAACGGTTAAAGATAGGACATCGCGGATTTCACCAGTGGATTTAGAACCTCATTTTACATAAAATTGGTCCTATAAGTCAACTCTCAAGAGTTGATAAAGGTAAAAACGAATAAAATGTTTATATATCACATTTTCAAATTTCACTTATTCTTCATTTTACTCGATCTCCTAAACGGTTAAAGATAAGACATCGCGGTTTTTACCAGTGGATGTAGCACCTCTTTTACATAAAATATGTCCTATAAGTCTACCCTCAAGTGTTGATCAAGGTACAAACAAATAAAATGTATATATATCACATTTTCAAATATCTATTATTCTCCATTTTACTCGATCTCCTAAACGGTTAAAGATAGGACATCGCGGTTTTCACCAGTGGATTTAGCACCTCATTTTA
Organism: Silvanus unidentatus; assembly: GCA_963930825.1. Taxonomy (NCBI): domain Eukaryota; kingdom Metazoa; phylum Arthropoda; class Insecta; order Coleoptera; family Silvanidae; genus Silvanus; species Silvanus unidentatus. The sequence continues at coordinate 15,206,493 of OZ005758.1, read as the reverse complement.
CATAAAATAAGTCCTATAAGTCTACTCTCAAGAGTTGATAAAGGTACAAACGAATAAAATGTTTATATATCACATTATCAAATATCTATTATTCTCCATTTTACTCGATCTCCTAAACGGTTAAAGATAGGACATCGCGGTTTTCACCAGTGGATTTAGCACCTCATTTTACATAAAATAAGTCCTATAAGTCTACTCTCAAGAGTTGATAAAGGTACAAACGAATAAAATGTTTATATATCACATTATCAAATATCTATTATTCTCCATTTTACTCGATCTCCTAAACGGTTAAAGATAGGACATCGCGGTTTTCACCAGTGGATTTAGCACCTCATTTTACATAAAATAAGTCCTATAAGTCTACTCTCAAGAGTTGATAAAGGTAAAAACGAATATAATGTTTATATATCACATTTTCAATTATCTATTATTCTCCATTTTACTCGATCTCCTAAACGGTTAAAGATAGGACATCGCGGTTTTTACCAGTGGATTTAGCACCTCTTTTACATAAAATAAGTCCTATAAGTCTACCCTCAAGGGTTGATCAAGGTACAAACGAATAAAATGTTTATATATCACATTTTCAAATATCTATTATTCTCCATTTTACTCAATCTCCTAAACGGTTAAAGATAGGACATCGCGGATTTCACCAGTGGATTTAGCACCTCATTTTACATAAAATAAGTCCTATTAGTCTACTCTATAGAGTTGATAAAGGTACAAACGAATAAAATGTTTATATATCACATTTTCAAATATCCATTATTCTCCATTTTACTCGATCTCCTAAACGGTTAAAGATAGGACATCGCGGTTTTCACCAGTGGATTTAGCACCTCATTTTACATAAAATAAGTCCTATAAGTCTACTCTCAAGGGTTGATAAAGGTACAAACGAATAAAATGTTTATATATCACATTTTCAAATATCCATTATTCTCCATTTTACTCGATCTCCTAAACGGTTAAAGATAGGACATCGCGGTTTTCACCAGTGGATTTAGCACCTCATTTTACATAAAATAAGTCCTATAAGTCTACTCTCAAGAGTTGATAAAGGTAAAAACGAATAAAATGTTTATATATCACATTTTCAATTATCTATTATTCTCCATTTTACTCGATCTCCTAAACGGTTAAAGATATCACATCGCGGTTTCACCAGTGGATTTAGTACCTCATTTTACATAAAATAGGTCCTATAAGTCTACTCTTAAGAGTTGATAAAGGTAAAAACGAATAAAATGTATATATATCACATTTTCAAATTTCACTTATTCTTCATTTTACTCGATCTCCTAAACGGTGAAAGATAGGACATCGCGGTTTTCACCAGTGGATTATGCACCTCATTTTACATAAAATATGTCCTATAAGTCTACTCTCAAGGGTTGATAAAGGTACAAACGAATAAAATGTTTATATATCACATTATCAAATATCTATTATTCTCCATTTTACACGATCTCCTAAACGGTTAAAGATAGGACATCGCGGTTTTCACCAGTGGATTTAGAACCTCATTTTACATAAAATTGGTCCTATAAGTCAACTCTCAAGAGTTGATAAAGGTAAAAACGAATAAAATGTTTATATATCACATTTTCAAATTTCACTTATTCTTCATTTTACTTGATCTCCTAAACGGTTAAAGATAAGACATCGCGGTTTTTACCAGTGGATGTAGCACCTCTTTTACATAAAATATGTCCTATAAGTCTACCCTCAAGAGTTGATCAAGGTACAAACAAATAAAATGTATATATATCACATTTTCAAATATCTATTATTCTCCATTTTACTCGATCTCCTAAACGGTTAAAGATAGGACATCGCGGTTTTCACCAGTGGATTTAGCACCTCATTTTACATAAAATAAGTCCTATAAGTCTACTCTCAAGAGTTGATAAAGGTACAAACGAATAAAATGTTTATATATCACATTATCAAATATCTATTATTCTCCATTTTACTCGATCTCCTAAACGGTTAAAGATAGGACATCGCGGTTTTCACCAGTGGATTTAGCACCTCATTTTACATAAAATAAGTCCTATAAGTCTACTCTCAAGAGTTGATAAAGGTACAAGCGAATAAAATGTTTATATATCACATTATCAAATATCTATTATTCTCCATTTTACTCGATCTCCTAAACGGTTAAAGATAGGACATCGCGGTTTTCACCAGTGGATTTAGCACCTCATTTTACATAAAATAAGTCCTATAAGTCTACTCTCAAGAGTTGATAAAGGTACAAACGAATAAAATTTTTATATATCACATTTTCAGATATCTATTATTCTCAATTTTACTTGATCTCCTAAACGGTTAAAGATAGGACATCGCGGTTTTCACCAGTGGATTTAGCACCTCATTTTACATAAAATAAGTCCTAAAAGTCTAGTCTAAAGAGTTGATAAAGGTACAAACGAATAAAATGTTTATATATCACATTATCAAATATCCATTATTCTCCATTTTACTCGATCTCCTAAACGGTAAAAGATAGGACATCGCGGTTTTTACCAGTGGATTAAGCACCTCATTTTACATAAAATATGTCCTATATGTCTACTCTCAAGGGTTGATAAAGGTACAAACGAATAAAATGTTTATATATCACATTTTCAAATATCCATTATTCTCCATTTTACTCGATCTCCTAAACGGTTAAAGATAGGACATCGCGGTTTTCACCAGTGGATTTAGCACCTCATTTTACATAAAATAAGTCCTATAAGTCTACTCTTAAGAGTTGATAAAGGTACAAACGCATAAAATGTTTATATATTACATTATCAAATATCAATTATTCTCCATTTTACACGATCTCCTAAACGGTTAAAGATAGGACATCGCGGTTTTCACCAGTGGATTTAGAACCTCATTTTACATAAAATAGGTCCTATAAGTCTACTCTCAAGAGTTGATAAAGGTAAAAACGAATAAAATGTTTATATATCACATTTTCAAATATCTATTATTCTCCATTTTACTCGATCTCCTAAACGGTTAAAGATAGGACATCGCGGTTATCACCAGTGGATTTAGCACCTCATTTTACATAAAATAAGTCCGATAAGTCTACTCTCAAAAGTTGATAAAGGTACAAACGAATAAAATGTTTATATATCACATTTTCAGATATCTATTATTCTCCATTTTACAGGATCTCCTAAACGGTTAAAGATAGGACATCGCGGTTTTTACCAGTGGATTTAGCACCTCATTTTACATAAAATAAGTCCTATAAGTCTACTCTCAAGAGTTGATAAAGGTACAAACGAATAAAATGTTTATATATCACATTATCAAATATCTATTATTCTCCATTTTACTCGATCTCCTAAACGGTTAAAGATAGGACATCGCGGTTTTCACCAGTGGATTTAGCACCTCATTTTACATAAAATAAGTCCTATAAGTCTACTCTCAAGAGTTGATAAAGGTACAAACGAATAAAATTTTTATATATCACATTTTCAGATATCTATTATTCTCAATTTTACTTGATCTCCTAAACGGTTAAAGATAGGACATCGCGGTTTTCACCAGTGGATTTAGCACCTCATTTTACATAAAATAAGTCCTAAAAGTCTAGTCTAAAGAGTTGATAAAGGTACAAACGAATAAAATGTTTATATATCACATTATCAAATATCCATTATTCTCCATTTTACTCGATCTCCTAAACGGTGAAAGATAGGACATCGCGGTTTTTACCAGTGGATTAAGCACCTCATTTTACATAAAATATGTCCTATATGTCTACTCTCAAGGGTTGATAAAGGTACAAACGAATAAAATGTTTATATATCACATTTTCAAATATCCATTATTCTCCATTTTACTCGATCTCCTAAACGGTTAAAGATAGGACATCGCGGTTTTCACCAGTGGATTTAGCACCTCATTTTACATAAAATAAGTCCTATAAGTCTACTCTTAAGAGTTGATAAAGGTACAAACGCATAAAATGTTTATATATTACATTATCAAATATCAATTATTCTCCATTTTACACGATCTCCTAAACGGTTAAAGATAGGACATCGCGGTTTTCACCAGTGGATTTAGAACCTCATTTTACATAAAATAGGTCCTATAAGTCTACTCTCAAGAGTTGATAAAGGTAAAAACGAATAAAATGTTTATATATCACATTTTCAAATATCTATTATTCTCCATTTTACTCGATCTCCTAAACGGTTAAAGATAGGACATCGCGGTTATCACCAGTGGATTTAGCACCTCATTTTACATAAAATAAGTCCGATAAGTCTACTCTCAAAAGTTGATAAAGGTACAAACGAATAAAATGTTTATATATCACATTTTCAGATATCTATTATTCTCCATTTTACAGGATCTCCTAAACGGTTAAAGATAGGACATCGCGGTTTTTACCAGTGGATTTAGCACCTCATTTTACATAAAATAAGTCCTATAAGTCTACTCTCAAGAGTTGATAAAGGTACAAACGAATAAAATGTTTATATATCACATTATCAAATATCTATTATTCTCCATTTTACTCGATCTCCTAAACGGTTAAAGATAGGACATCGCGGTTTTCACCAGTGGATTTAGCACCTCATTTTACATAAAATAACTCCTATAAGTCAACTCTCAAGAGTTGATAAAGGTACAAACGAATAAAATGTTTATATATCACATTTTCAAATATCTATTATTCTCCATTTTACTCGATCTCCTAAACGGTTAAAGATAGGACATCGCGGTTTTCACCAGTAGATTTAGCACCTCATTTTACATAAAATAAGTCCTATAAGTCTACTCTCAAGAGTTGATAAAGGTACAAACGAATAAAATGTTTATAATGAACATTTTCAAATATCTGGTATTATCAATTTTACTCGATCTCTTAAACTGTTAAAGATAGGACATCGCGGTTTTTACCAGTGGATTTAGCACCTCATTTTACTTAAAATAAGTCTTATAAGTCTACTCTCAAGAGTTGATAAAGGTACAAACGAATAAAATGTTTATATATCACATTATCAAATATCTATTATTCTCCATTTTACTCGATCTACTAAACGGTTAAAGATAGGACATCGCGGTTTTCACCAGTGGATTTAGCACCTTTTTATACACAAAATAAGTCCAATAAGTCTACTCTCAAGAGTTGATAAAGGTATAAACGAATAAAATGTTTATATATCACATTTTCAAATATCTATTATTCTCCATTTTACTCGATCTCCTAAACGGTTAAAGATAGGACTTCGCGGTATTCACCAGTGGATTTAGCACCTTATTTTACATATAATAAGTCTTATAAGTCTACTCTTAAGAGTTGATAAAGGTACAAACGAGTAAAATGTTTATATATCACATTTTCAAATATCTATTATTCTCCATTTTACTCGATCTCCTAAACGGTTAAAGATAGGACATCGCGGTTTTCACCAGTGGATTTAGCACCTTTTTATACACAAAATAAGTCCAATAAGTCTACTCTCAAGAGTTGATAACGGTACAAACGAATAAAATGTTTATATATCACATTTTCAAATATCTATTATTCTCCATTTTACTCTATCTCCTAAACGGTTAGAGATAGGACATCGCGGTTTTTACCAGTGGATTTAGCACCTTTTTATACCCAAAATAAATCCAATAAGTCTACTCTCAAGAGTTGATAAAGGTACAAACGAATAAAATGTTTATATATCACATTTTCAGATATCTATTATTCTCCATTTTACACGATCTCCTAAACGGTTAAAGCTAGGACATCGCGGTTTTCACCAGTGGATTTAGCACCTCATTTTACATAAAATAACTCCTATAAGTCAACTCTCAAGAGTTGATAAAGGTACAAACGAATAAAATGTTTATATATCACATTTTCAAATATCTATTATTCTCCATTTTACTCGATCTCCTAAACGGTTAAAGATAGGACATCGCGGTTATCACCAGTAGATTTAGCACCTCATTTTACATAAAATAAGTCCTATAAGTCTACTCTCAAGAGTTGATAAAGGTACAAACGAATAAAATGTTTAAATATCACATTTTCAAATATCGATTATTCTCCATTTTACTCGATCTCCTAAACGGTTAAAGATAGGACATCGCGGTTTTCACCAGTAGATTTAGCACCTCATTTTACATAAAATAAGTCCTATAAGTCTACTCTCAAGAGTTGATAAAGGTACAAACGAATAAAATGTTTATAATGAACATTTTCAAATATCTGTTATTATCAATTTTACTCGATCTCCTAAACGGTTAAAGATAGGACATCGCGGTTTTTACCAGTGGATTTAGCACCTCATTTTACTTAAAATAAGTCTTATAAGTCTACTCTCAAGAGTTGATAAAGGTACAAACGAATAAAATGTTTATATATCACATTATCAAATATCTATTATTCTCCATTTTACTCGATCTACTAAACGGTTAAAGATAGGACATCGCGGTTTTCACCAGTGGATTTAGCACCTCATTTTACATAAAATAACTCCTATAAGTCTACTCTCAAGAGTTGATAAAGGTACAAACGAATAAAATGATTATATATCACATATTCAAATATCTATTATTCTCCATTTTACTCGATCTCCTAAACGGTTAAAGATATCACATCGCGGTTTTAACCAGTGGATTTAGCACCTCATTTTACATAAAATAAGTCCTATAAGTCTACTCTCAAGAGTTGATAAAAGTACAAACGAATAAAATGTTTATATATCACATTTTCAAATATCTATTAATATCCATTTTACTCGATCTCCTAAACGGTTAAAGATAGGACATCGCGGTTTTCTCCAGAGGATTTAGTGCCTCATTTTACATAAAATAAGACCTATAAGTCTACTCTCAAGAGTTGATAAAGGTACATACGAATAAAATGTTTATATATCACATTTTCAAATACCTATTATTCTCCATTTTACTCGATCTCCTAAACAGTTAAAGATAGGACATCGCGGTTTTAACCAGTGGATTTAGCACCTCATTTTACATAAAATAACTCCTATAAGTCTACTCTCAAGAGTTGATAAAGGTACAAACGAATAAAATGTTTATATATCACATTTTCAAATACCTATTATTCTCCATTTTACTCGATCTCCTAAACAGTTAAAGATAGGACATCGCGGTTTTTACCAGTGGATTTAGCACCTGATTTTACATAAAATAGGTCCTATAAGTCTACTCTCAAGAGTTGATAAAGGTAAAAACAAATAAAATATTTATATATCACATTTTCAAATATCTATTATTTTCCATTTTACTCGATCTCCTAAACGGTAAAAGATAGGACATCGCGGTTTTCACCAGTGGATTTAGCACCTCATTTTACATAAAATAAGTCAAATAAGTCTACTCTCAAGAGTTGATAAAGGTACAAACGAATAAAATGTTTATATATCACATTTTCAAATATCTATTATTCTCCATTTTACTCGAACTCCTAAACGGATAAAGATAGGACATCGCGGTTTTCACCAGTGGATTTAGCACCTTTTTATTCACAAAATAAGTCCAATAAGTCTACTCTCAAGAGTTGATAAAGGTATAAACGAATAAAATGTTTATATATCACATTTTCAAATATCTATTATTCTCCATTTTACTCGATCTCCTAAACGGTTAAAGATAGGACTTCGCGGTATTCACCAGTGGATTTAGCACCTCATTTTACATAAAATAAGTCCTATAAGTCTACTCTCAAGAGTTGATAAAGGTACAAATGAATAAAATGTTTATATATCACATTTTCAAACATCTATTATTCTCCATTTTACTCGATCTCCAAAACGGATAAAGATAGGACATCGCGGTTTTCACCAGTGGATTTAGCACCTTTTTGTACACAAAATAAGTCCTATAAGTCTACTCTCAAGAGTTGATAAAGGTACAAATGAATAAAATGTTTATATATCACATTTTCAAACATCTATTATTCTCCATTTTACTCGATCTCCTAAACGGTTAAAGATAGGACATCGCGGTTTTTACCAGTGGATTTAGCACCTTATTTTACATATAATAAGTCTTATAAGTCTACTCTCAAGAGTTGAGAAAGGTACATACGAGTAAAATGTTTATATATCACATTTTCAAATATCTATTATTCTCCATTTTACTCGATCTCCTAAACGGTTAAAGATAGGACATCGCGGTTTTCACCAGTGGATTTAGCACCTCATTTTACATAAAATATGTCCTATAAGTCTACTCTCAAGAGTTGATAAAGGTTCAAACGAATAAAATGTTTATATATCACATTTTCAAATATCTATTATTCTCCATTTTACTCGATCTCCTAAACGGTTAAAGATAGGACATCGCGGTTTTTACCAGTGGATTTAGCACCTTATTTTACATATAATAAGTCTTATAAGTCTACTCTTAAGAGTTGATAAAGGTACAAACGAGTAAAATGTTTATATATCACATTTTCAAATATCTATTATTCTCCATTTTACTCGATCTCCTAAACGGTTAAAGATAGGACATCGCGGTTTTCACCAGTCGATTTAGCACCTCATTTTACATAAAATATGTCCTATAAGTCTACTCTCAAGAGTTGATAAAGGTTCAAACGAATAAAATGTTTATATATCACATTTTCAAATATCTATTATTCTCCATTTTACACGATCTCCTAAACGGATAAAGATAGGACATCGCGGTTTTTACCAATGGATTTAGCACCTCATTTTATATAAAATAAGTCCTATAAGTCTACTCTCAAGAGTTGATAAAGGTATAAATCAATAAAATGTATATATATCACATTTTCAAATATCTATTATTCTCCAATTTACTCGATCTCCTCAACGGTTAAAGATAGGACATCGCGGTTTTCACCAGTGAATTTAGCACCTCATTTTACATAAAATAAGTCAAATAAGTCTACTCTCAAGAGTTGATAAAGGTACAAACGAATAAAATGTTTATAAATCACATTTTCAAATATCTATTATTCTCCATTTTACTCAATCTCCTAAACGGTTAAAGATAGGACTTCGCGGTTTTCACCAGTGGATTTAGCACCTCATTTTACATAAAATATGTCCTATAAGTCTACTCTTAAGAGTTGATAAAGGTACAAACGAATAAAATGTTTATATATAACATTTTCAAATAACTATTATCCTCCAATTTACTCGATCTCCTAAACGGATAAAGATAGGACATCGCGGTTTTTACCAATGAATCTAGCACCTCATTTTACATAATATAAGTCCTATAAGTCTACTCTCAAGAGTTGATAAAGGTACAAACGAATAAAATGTTTATATATCACATTTTCAAATATCTATTATTCTCAATTTTACTCGATCTCCTAAACGGATAAAGATAGGACATCGCGGTTTTTACCAATGAATCTAGCACCTCATTTTACATAAAATAAGTCCTATAAGTCTACTCTCAAGAGTTGATAAAGGTACAAACGAATAAAATGTTTATATATCACATTTTCAAATATCTATTATTCTCAATTTTACTCGATCTCCTAAACGGATAAAGATAGGACATCGCGGTTTTTACCAATGGATCTAGCACCTCATTTTACATAAAATAAGTCCTATAAGTCTACTCTCAAGTGTTGATAAAGGTACCAATCAATAAAATGTATATATATCACATTTTCAAATATCTATTATTCTCCATTTTACTCGATCTCCTAAACGGATAAAGATGGGACTTCGCGGTATTCACCAGTGGATTTAGCACCTCATTTTACATAAAATAGGTCCTATAAGTCTACTCTCAAGAGTTGATAAAGGTACAAACGAATAAAATGTTTATATATCACATTTTCAAATATCTATTATTCTCCATTTTACTCGATCTCCTAAACGGTTAAAGATAGGACATCACGGTTTTCACCAGTGGATTAAGCACCTCATTTTACATAAAATAGGTCCTATAAGTCTACTCTCAAGAGTTGATAAAGGTAAAAACAAATAAAATGTTTATATATCACATTTTCAAATATCTATTATTTTCTATTTTACTCGATCTCCTAAACGGTAAAAGATAGGACATCGCGGTTTTCACCAGTGGATTTAGCACCTCATTTAACATAAAATAAGTCTTATAAGTCTACTCTCAAGAGTTGATAAAGATACAAACGAATAAAATGTTTATATATCACATTATCAAATATCTATTATTCTCTATTTTACTCGATCTCCTAAACGGTAAAAGATAGGACATCGCGGTTTTCACCAGTGGATTTAGCACCTCATTTAACATAAAATAAGTCTTATAAGTCTACTCTCAAGAGTTGATAAAGATACAAACGAATAAAATGTTTATATACCACATTATCAAATATCTATTATTCTCCATTTTACTCGATCTCCTAAACGGTTAAAGATAGGACATCGCGGTTTTCACCAGTGGATTAAGCACCTCATTTTACATAAAATAAGTCTTATAAGTCTACTCTCAAGAGTTGATAAAGGTACAAACGAATAAAATGTTTATATATCACATATCAAATATCTATTATTCTCCATTTTACTCGATCTCCTAAACGGTTAAAGATAGGACATCGCGGTTTTTACCAGTGGATTTAGCACCTTATTTTACATATAATAAGTCTTATAAGTCTACTCTCAAGAGTTGATAAAGGTACAAACGAGTAAAATGTTTATATATCACATTTTCAAATATCTATTATTCTCCATTTTACTCGATCTCCTAAACGGTTAAAGATAGGACATCGCGGTTTTCACCAGTGGATTTAGCACCTTATTTTACATAAAATATGTCCTATAAAACTACTCTCAAGAGTTGATAAAGGTACAAACGAGTAAAATGTTTATATATCACATTTTCAAATATCTATTTTTTTCCAATTTACTCGATCTCCTAAACGGATAAAGATAGGACTTCGTGGTTTTAACCAGTGGATTTAGCACCTCATTTTACATAAAATAAGTCCTTTAAGTCTACTCTCAAGAGTTGATAAAGGTACGAACCAATAAAATGTATATATATCACATTTTCCAATATCTATTATTCTCCATTTTACTCGATCTCCTAAACGGTTAAAGATAAGACATCGCGGTTTTCATTAGTGGATTTAGCACCTTATTTTACATAGAATAAGTCTTATAAGTCTACTCTCAAGAGTTGATAAAGGTACAAACAAATAAAATGTTTATATATCACATTTTCAAATATCTATTCTCCATATTACTCGATCTCCTAAACGGTTAAAGATAGGATATCACGTTTTCACCAGTGGATTTAGCACCTCATTTTACATGAAATAAGTCCTATAAGTCTACTCTCAAGGGTTGATAAAGGTACAAACGAATAAAATGTTTATATATCACGTTTTCAAATATCTATTATTCTTCATTTTACTCGATCTTCTAAACGGTTAAAGATAGGACATCGCGATTTTCACCAATGGATTTAGCACCTCATTTTACATAAAATATGTCTTATAAGTCTACTCTCAAGAGTTGATAAAGGTACAAACGAATAAAATGTTTATATATTATATTTTCAAATATCTATTGTTCTCCATTTTACTCGATCTCCTAAACCGTTAAAGATAGGACATCGCGGTTTTCACCAGTGGATTTAGCTCCCCATTTTACATAAATTAAGACCTAAACGTTTATTCTTAAGAGTTGATAATGGTACAAACGAATAAAATGTTTATATATGACATCTTAGAATTTATATTTTTTCAATTTCACTCTATCTAATTAACGATTAGAGATAGGACATTGCGGTTTTAACCAGTGGTTTTAGCTCCTTATTTTACATAAATTAAGACCTAAACGTTTATTCTTAAGAGTTGATAATGGTACAAACGAATAAAATGTTTATATATGACATCTTAGAATTTATATTTTTTCAATTTCACTCTATCTCCTTAACGATTAGAGATAGGACATTGCGGTTTTAACCAGTGGTTTTAGCTCCTCATTTTATATAAAAATTGTTACATAAAAACTGTCATTCGTGACATCTGTCATCCTAAACAGCTGTCACTCTTGACATTTGTCATCCTTGACAGCTGTCATTCTTGACATCTGTCATTCTTGACAGCTGTCACTCTTGACATCTGTTATCCTTGACATCTGTCATTTTTGACATCTGTCATCCTTGACAGCTGTCACTCTTGACATCTGTCATTTTCGACATCTGTCATTCTTGACAACTGTCACTCATGACAGCTGTCACTCTTGACATCTGTCATTCTTGACATCTGTTATCCTTGACATCTGTCATCTTTGACATCTGTCATTCTTGACATCTGACATTTTTTCCATCTGTCATATTTTGACATTTGTCATTTATTGACATCTCTCATTTTTTGACAGCTGTCTTTCTTGTCAGCTCATTTTTTTCAATTTTACTCTATCGCCATAACGGATTGAGATAGAACATTGGGGTTTCAACCAGTGGATTCAGCACCATATTTAAGATAGGATTAGTAATATATGGCCATTCTTAAGAGTTGATAAAGGTACAAACGAATAAAATATTAATATATCACATTTTCTAATTCCAATTTTTCTCAATTTTACTTTTTCTCCTAAACGGTTAGAGATAGGACATTGCGGTTTAAACCAGTGGATTAAGCACCTCATTTTACGTAAAATGAGTCCTATACGTTCATTCTTAGGAGTTGATAATGGTACAAACGATTAAAATGTTTATATATCACATTCTCAAATTTCTATTTTTCTCAATTTTACTCTATCTCCTAAACGGTTAGAGATAGGACATCGCGGTTTTCACCAGTGGATTTAGCACCTTTTTATACACAAAATAAGTCCAATAAGTCTACTCTCAAGAGTTGATAAAGGTACAAACGAATTAAATGTTTATATATCACATTTTCAAATATCCATTATTCTCCATTTTACTCGATCTCCTAAACGGTTAAAGATAGGACATCGCGGTTTTTACCAGTGGATTTAGCACCTCATTTTACATAAAATTAGTCGTATAAGTCTACTCTCAAGAGTTGATAAAGGTACAAACGAATAAAATGTTTATATATCACATTATCAAATATCTATTATTCTCCATTTTACTCGATCTCCTAAACGGTTAAAGATAGGACATCGCGGTTTTCACTAGTGGATTTAGCGCCTCATTTTACATAAAATAAGTCCTATAAGTCTACTCTTAAGAGTTGATAAAGGTACAAACGAATATAATTTTTAAATATCACATTTTCAAATATGTATTATTCTCCATTTTACTCGATCTCCTAAACGGTGTAAGATAGGACATCGCGGATTTCACAAGTGGATTTAGCACCTCATTTTACATAAAATAAGTCCTATAAGTCTACTCTCAAGAGTTGATAAAGGTACAAACGACTAAAATGTTTATATATCACATTTTCAAATATCTATTATTCTCCATTTTACTCGATCTCCTAAACGGTTAAAGATAGGACATCGCGGTTTTCAGCAGTGGATTTAGCACCTCATTTTACTTAAAATAAGTCTTATAAGTCTACTCTCAAGAGTTAATAAAGGTACAAACAAATAAAATGTTTATATATCACATTTTCAAATATCTATTATTCACCATTTTACTCGATCACCTAAACGGTTAAAGATGGGACTTCGCGGTATTCACCAGTGATTTTAGCACCTCATTTTACATAAAATAAGTCCTATAAGTCTACTCTCAAGAGTTGATAAAGGTACAAACGAATAAAATGTTTATATATAACATTTTCAAATAACTATTATTCTCCAATTTACTCGATCTCCTAAACGGATAAAGATAGGGCATCGCGGTTTTTACCAATGAATCTAGCACCTCATTTTACATAAAATAAGTCCTATAAGTCTACTCTCAAGAGTTGATAAAGGTACAAACGAATAAAATGTTTATATATCACATTTTCAAATATCTATTATTCTCAATTTTATCCGATCTCCTAAACGGATAAAGATAGGACATCGCGGTTTTTACCAATGGATCTAGCACCTCATTTTACATAAAATAAGTCCTATAAGTCTACTCTCAAATGTTGATAAAGGTACCAATCAATAAAATGTATATATATCACATTTTCAAATATCTATTATTCTCCATTTTACTCGATCACCTAAACGGTTAAAGATGGGACTTCGCGGTATTCACCAGTGGTTTCAGCACCTCATTTTACATAAAATAAGTCCTATAAGTCTACTCTCAAGAGTTGATAAAGGTACAAACGAATAAAATGTTTATATATCACATTATCAAATATCTATTATTCTCCATTTTACTCGATCTCCTAAACGGTTAAAGATAGGACATCGCGGTTTTCACTAGTGGATTTAGCGCCTCATTTTACATAAAATAAGTCCTATAAGTCTACTCTTAAGAGTTGATAAAGGTACAAACGAATATAATTTTTAAATATCACATTTTCAAATATGTATTATTCTCCATTTTACTCGATCTCCTAAACGGTGTAAGATAGGACATCGCGGATTTCACCAGTGGATTTAGCACCTCATTTTACATAAAATAAGTCCTATAAGTCTACTCTCAAGAGTTGATAAAGGTACAAACGACTAAAATGTTTATATATCACATTTTCAAATATCTATTATTCTCCATTTTACTCGATCTCCTAAACGGTTAAAGATAGGACATCGCGGTTTTCAGCAGTGGATTTAGCACCTCATTTTACTTAAAATAAGTCTTATAAGTCTACTCTCAAGAGTTAATAAAGGTACAAACAAATAAAATGTTTATATATCACATTTTCAAATATCTATTATTCACCATTTTACTCGATCACCTAAACGGTTAAAGATGGGACTTCGCGGTATTCACCAGTGATTTTAGCACCTCATTTTACATAAAATAAGTCCTATAAGTCTACTCTCAAGAGTTGATAAAGGTACAAACGAATAAAATGTTTATATATAACATTTTCAAATAACTATTATTCTCCAATTTACTCGATCTCCTAAACGGACAAAGATAGGGCATCGCGGTTTTTACCAATGAATCTAGCACCTCATTTTACATAAAATAAGTCCTATAAGTCTACTCTCAAGAGTTGATAAAGGTACAAACGAATAAAATGTTTATATATCACATTTTCAAATATCTATTATTCTCAATTTTATCCGATCTCCTAAACGGATAAAGATAGGACATCGCGGTTTTTACCAATGGATCTAGCACCTCATTTTACATAAAATAAGTCCTATAAGTCTACTCTCAAATGTTGATAAAGGTACCAATCAATAAAATGTATATATATCACATTTTCAAATATCTATTATTCTCCATTTTACTCGATCACCTAAACGGTTAAAGATGGGACTTCGCGGTATTCACCAGTGGTTTCAGCACCTCATTTTACATAAAATAAGTCCTATAAGTCTACTCTCAAGAGTTGATAAAGGTACAAACGGATAAAATGTTTATATATAACATTTTCAAATAACTATTATTCTCCAATTTACTCGATCTCCTAAACGGATAAAGATGGGATTTCGCGGTATTCACCAGTGGATTTAGCACCTCATTTTACATAAAATATGTCCTATGAGTCTACTCTCAAGAGTTGATAAAGGTACAAACGAATAAAATGTTTAAATATCACATTTTCAAATATCTATTATTCTCCATTTTACTCGATCTCCTAAACGGTTAAAGATAGGACTTCGTGGTTTTCACCAGTGGATTTAGCACCTCATTTTACATAAAATAAGTCCTATAAGTCTACTCTCAAGAGTTGATAAAGGTACAAACCAAAAAAATGTATATATATCACATTTTCCAATATCTATTATTCTCCATTTTACTCGATCTCCTAAACTGTTAAAGATAAGACATCGCGGTTTTCACCAGTGGATTTAGCACCTTATTTTACATATAATAAGTCTTATAAGTCTACTCTCAAGAGTTGATAAAAGTACAAACAAATAAAATGATTATATATCACATTTTCAAATATCTATTATTCTCCATTTTACACGATCTCCTAAACGGATGAAGATAGGACATCGCGGTTTTTACCAGTGGATTTAGCACCTCATTTTACATAAAATAAGTCCTATAAGTCTACTCTCAAGAGTTGATAAAGGTACAAACAAATAAAATGTTTATATATCACATTTTCAAATATCTATTATTCTCCATTTTACTCGATCTCCTAAACGGTTAAAGATAGGACATCGCGGTTTTTACCAGTGGATTTAGCACCTCATTTTACATAAAATAAGTCCTATAAGTCTACTCTCAAGAGTTGATAAAGGTACAAACGAATAAAATGTTTATATATTATATTTTCAAATATCTATTGTTCTCCATTTTACTCGATCTCCTAAACGGTTAAAGATAGGACATCGCGGTTTTTACCAGTGGATTTAGCACCTTATTTTACATATAATAAGTCTTATAAGTCTACTCTCAAGAGTTGATAAAGGTACAAACGAGTAAAATGTTTATATATCACATTTTCAAATATCTATTTTTTTCCAATTTACTCGATCTCCTAAACGGATAAAGATAGGACTTCGTGGTTTTAACCAGTGGATTTAGCACCTCATTTTACATAAAATAAGTCTTATAAGTCTACTCTCAAGAGTTGATAAAGATACAAACGAATAAAATGTTTATATACCACATTATCAAATATCGATTATTCTCCATTTTACTCGATCTCCTAAACGGTTAAAGATAGGACATCGCGGTTTTCACCAGTGGATTAAGCACCTCATTTTACATAAAATAAGTCTTATAAGTCTACTCTCAAGAGTTGATAAAGGTACAAACGAATAAAATGTTTATATATCACATATCAAATATCTATTATTCTCCATTTTACTCGATCTCCTAAACGGTTAAAGATAGGACATCGCGGTTTTTACCAGTGGATTTAGCACCTTATTTTACATATAATAAGTCTTATAAGTCTACTCTCAAGAGTTGATAAAGGTACAAACGAATAAAATGTTTATATATCACATTTTCAAATATCTATTATTCTCCATTTTACTCGATCTCCTAAACCGTTAAAGATAGGACATCGCGGTTTTCACCAGTGGATTTAGCACCTCATTTTACATAAATTAAGACCTAAAGGTTTATTCTTAAGAATTGATAATGGTACAAACGAATAAAATGTTTATATATGACATCTTAGAATTTATATTTTTTCAATTTCACTCTATCTCCTAAACGATTAGAGATAGGACATTGCGGTTTTAACCAGTGGTTTTAGCTCCTCATTTTATATTAAAATTGTTACATAAAAACTGTCATTCGTGACATCTGTCATCCTAGACAGCTGTCACTCTTGACATTTGTCATCCTTGACAGCTGTCATTCTTGACATCTGTCATTCTTGACAGCTGTCACTCTTGACATCTGTTATCCTTGACATCTGTCATTTTTGACATCTGTCATCCTTGACAGCTGTCACTCTTGACATCTGTCATTTTCGACATCTGTCATTCTTGACAACTGTCACTCATGACAGCTGTCACTCTTGACATCTGTCATTCTTGACATCTGTTATCCTTGACATCTGTCATCTTTGACATCTGTCATTCTTGACATCTGACATTTTTTCCATCTGTCATATTTTGACATTTGTCATTTTTTGACATTTGTCATTTATTGACATCTCTCATTTTTTGACAGCTGTCTTTCTTGTCAGCTCATTTTTTTCAATTTTACTCTATCGCCATAACGGATTGAGATAGAACATTGGGGTTTCAACCAGTGGATTCAGCACCATATTTAAGATAGGATTAGTAATATATGGCCATTCTTAAGAGTTGATAAAGGTACAAACGAATAAAATATTAATATATCACATTTTCTAATTCCAATTTTTCTCAATTTTACTTTTTCTCCTAAACGGTTAGAGATAGGACATTGCGGTTTAAACCAGTGGATTAAGCACCTCATTTTACGTAAAATGAGTCCTATACGTTCATTCTTAGGAGTTGATAATGGTACAAACGATTAAAATGTTTATATATCACATTCTCAAATTTCTATTTTTCTCAATTTTACTCTATCTCCTAAACGGTTAGAGATAGGACATCGCGGTTTTCACCAGTGGATTTAGCACCTTTTTATACACAAAATAAGTCCAATAAGTCTACTCTCAAGAGTTGATAAAGGTACAAACGAATTAAATGTTTATATATCACATTTTCAAATATCCATTATTCTCCATTTTACTCGATCTCCTAAACGGTTAAAGATAGGACATCGCGGTTTTTACCAGTGGATTTAGCACCTCATTTTACATAAAATTAGTCGTATAAGTCTACTCTCAAGAGTTGATAAAGGTACAAACGAATAAAATGTTTATATATCACATTATCAAATATCAATTATTCTCCATTTTACTCTATCTCCTAAACGGTTAGAGATAGGACATCGCGGTTTTCACCAGTGGATTTAGCACCTTTTTATACACAAAATAAGTCCAATAAGTCTACTCTCAAGAGTTGATAAAGGTACAAACGAATAAAATTTTTAAATATCACATTTTCAAATATGTATTATTCTCCATTTTACTCGATCTCCTAAACGGTGTAAGATAGGACATCGCGGATTTCACCAGTGGATTTAGCACCTCATTTTACATAAAATAAGTCCTATAAGTCTACTCTCAAGAGTTGATAAAGGTACAAACGACTAAAATGTTTATATATCACATTTTCAAATATCTATTATTCTCCATTTTACTCGATCTCCTAAACGGTTAAAGATAGGACATCGCGGTTTTCAGCAGTGGATTTAGCACCTCATTTTACTTAAAATAAGTCTTATAAGTCTACTCTCAAGAGTTAATAAAGGTACAAACAAATAAAATGTTTATATATCACATTTTCAAATATCTATTATTCACCATTTTACTCGATCACCTAATCGGTTAAAGATGGGACTTCGCGGTATTCACCAGTGATTTTAGCACCTCATTTTACATAAAATAAGTCCTATAAGTCTACTCTCAAGAGTTGATAAAGGTACAAACGAATAAAATGTTTATATATAACATTTTCAAATAACTATTATTCTCCAATTTACTCGATCTCCTAAATGGATAAAGATAGGACATCGCGGTTTTTACCAATGAATCTAGCACCTCATTTTACATAAAATAAGTCCTATAAGTCTACTCTCAAGAGTTGATAAAGGTACAAACGAATAAAATGTTTAT
Organism: Silvanus unidentatus; assembly: GCA_963930825.1. Taxonomy (NCBI): domain Eukaryota; kingdom Metazoa; phylum Arthropoda; class Insecta; order Coleoptera; family Silvanidae; genus Silvanus; species Silvanus unidentatus. The sequence continues at coordinate 15,187,304 of OZ005758.1, read as the reverse complement.
ATATCACATTTTCAAATATCTATTATTCTCAATTTTATCCGATCTCCTAAACGGATAAAGATAGGACATCGCGGTTTTTACCAATGGATCTAGCACCTCATTTTACATAAAATAAGTCCTATAAGTCTACTCTCAAGTGTTGATAAAGGTACCAATCAATAAAATGTATATATATCACATTTTCAAATATCTATTATTCTCCATTTTACTCGATCACCTAAACGGTTAAAGATGGGACTTCGCGGTATTCACCAGTGGTTTCAGCACCTCATTTTACATAAAATAAGTCCTATAAGTCTACTCTCAAGAGTTGATAAAGGTACAAACGGATAAAATGTTTATATATAACATTTTCAAATAACTATTATTCTCCAATTTACTCGATCTCCTAAACGGATAAAGATGGGACTTCGCGGTATTCACCAGTGGATTTAGCACCTCATTTTACATAAAATATGTCCTATGAGTCTACTCTCAAGAGTTGATAAAGGTACAAACGAATAAAATGTTTAAATATCACATTTTCAAATATCTATTATTCTCCATTTTACTCGATCTCCTAAACGGTTAAAGATAGGACTTCGTGGTTTTCACCAGTGGATTTAGCACCTCATTTTACATAAAATAAGTCCTATAAGTCTACTCTCAAGAGTTGATAAAGGTACAAACCAAAAAAATGTATATATATCACATTTTCCAATATCTATTATTCTCCATTTTACTCGATCTCCTAAACTGTTAAAGATAAGACATCGCGGTTTTCACCAGTGGATTTAGCACCTTATTTTACATATAATAAGTCTTATAAGTCTACTCTCAAGAGTTGATAAAAGTACAAACAAATAAAATGATTATATATCACATTTTCAAATATCTATTATTCTCCATTTTACACGATCTCCTAAACGGATGAAGATAGGACATCGCGGTTTTTACCAGTGGATTTAGCACCTCATTTTACATAAAATAAGTCCTATAAGTCTACTCTCAAGAGTTGATAAAGGTACAAACAAATAAAATGTTTATATATCACATTTTCAAATATCTATTATTCTCCATTTTACTCGATCTCCTAAACGGTTAAAGATAGGACATCGCGGTTTTTACCAGTGGATTTAGCACCTCATTTTACATAAAATAAGTCCTATAAGTCTACTCTCAAGAGTTGATAAAGGTACAAACGAATAAAATGTTTATATATTATATTTTCAAATATCTATTGTTCTCCATTTTACTCGATCTCCTAAACGGTTAAAGATAGGACATCGCGGTTTTTACCAGTGGATTTAGCACCTTATTTTACATATAATAAGTCTTATAAGTCTACTCTCAAGAGTTGATAAAGGTACAAACGAGTAAAATGTTTATATATCACATTTTCAAATATCTATTTTTTTCCAATTTACTCGATCTCCTAAACGGATAAAGATAGGACTTCGTGGTTTTAACCAGTGGATTTAGCACCTCATTTTACATAAAATAAGTCCTTTAAGTCTACTCTCAAGAGTTGATAAAGGTACGAACCAATAAAATGTATATATATCACATTTTCCAATATCTATTATTCTCCATTTTACTCGATCTCCTAAACGGTTAAAGATAAGACATCGCGGTTTTCATTAGTGGATTTAGCACCTTATTTTACATATAATAAGTCTTATAAGTCTACTCTCAAGAGTTGATAAAGGTACAAACAAATAAAATGTTTATATATCACATTTTCAAATATCTATTCTCCATATTACTCGATCTCCTAAACGGTTAAAGATAGGATATCACGTTTTCACCAGTGGATTTAGCACCTCATTTTACATGAAATAAGTCCCATAAGTCTACTCTCAAGGGTTGATAAAGGTACAAACGAATAAAATGTTTATATATCACGTTTTCAAATATCTATTATTCTTCATTTTACTCGATCTTCTAAACGGTTAAAGATAGGACATCGCGGTTTTCACCACTGGATTTAGCACCTCATTTTACATAAAATATGTCTTATAAGTCTACTCTCAAGAGTTGATAAAGGTACAAACGAATAAAATGTTTATATATTATATTTTCAAATATCTATTGTTCCCCATTTTACTCGATCTCCTAAACGGTTAAAGATAGGACATCGCGGTTTTCACCAGTGGATTTAGCACCTTATTTTACATAAAATAGGTCCTATAAGTCTACTTTCAAGGGTTGATAAAGGTACAAACAAATAAAATGTTTATATATCACATTTTCAAATATCTATTATTCTCCATTTTACTCGATCTCCTAAACCGTTAAAGATAGGACATCGCGGTTTTCACCAGTGGATTTAGCACCTCATTTTACATAAATTAAGACCTAAACGTTTATTCTTAAGAGTTGATAATAGTACAAACGAATAAAATGTTTATATATGACATCTTAGAATTTATATTTTTTCAATTTCACTCTATCTCCTAAACGATTAGAGATAGGACATTGCGGTTCTAACCAGTGGTTTTAGCTCCCCATTTTACATAAATTAAGACCTAAACGTTTATTCTTAAGAGTTGATAATGGTACAAACGAATAAAATGTTTATATATGACATCTTAGAATTTATATTTTTTCAATTTCACTCTATCTCCTAAACGATTAGAGATAGGACATTGCGGTTTTAACCAGTGGTTTTAGCTCCTCATTTTATATAAAAATTGTTACATAAAAACTGTCATTCGTGACATCTGTCATCCTAGACAGCTGTCACTCTTGACATTTGTCATCCTTGACAGCTGTCATTCTTGACATCTGTCATTCTTGACAGCTGTCACTCTTGACATCTGTTGTCCTTGACATCTGTCATTTTTGACATCTGTCATCCTTGACAGCTGTCACTCTTGACATCTGTCATTTTCGACATCTGTCATTCTTGACAACTGTCACTCATGACAGCTGTCACTCTTGACATCTGTCATTCTTGACATCTGTTATCCTTGACATCTGTCATCTTTGACATCTGTCATTCTTGACATCTGACATTTTTTCCATCTGTCATATTTTGACATTTGTCATTTTTTGACATTTGTCATTTATTGACATCTCTCATTTTTTGACAGCTGTCTTTCTTGTCAGCTCATTTTTTTCAATTTTACTCTATCGCCATAACGGATTGAGATAGAACATTGGGGTTTCAACCAGTGGATTCAGCACCATATTTAAGATAGGATTAGTAATATATGGCCATTCTTAAGAGTTGATAAAGGTTCAAACGAATAAAATATTAATATATCACATTTTCTAATTCCAATTTTTCTCAATTTTACTTTTTCTCCTAAACGGTTAGAGATAGGACATTGCGGTTTAAACCAGTGGATTAAGCACCTCATTTTACGTAAAATGAGTCCTATACGTTCATTCTTAGGAGTTGATAATGGTACAAACGATTAAAATGTTTATATATCACATTCTCAAATTTCTATTTTTCTCAATTTTACTCTATCTCCTAAACGGTTAGAGATAGGACATCGCGGTTTTCACCAGTGGATTTAGCACCTTTTTATACACAAAATAAGTCCAATAAGTCTACTCTCAAGAGTTGATAAAGGTACAAACGAATTAAATGTTTATATATCACATTTTCAAATATCCATTATTCTCCATTTTACTCGATCTCCTAAACGGTTAAAGATAGGACATTGCGGTTTTTTCCAGTGGATTTAGCACCTCATTTTACATAAAATTAGTCGTATAAGTCTACTCTCAAGAGTTGATAAAGGTACAAACGAATAAAATGTTTATATATCACATTATCAAATATCTATTATTCTCCATTTTACTCGATCTCCTAAACGGTTAAAGATAGGACATCGCGGTTTTCACCAGTGGATTTAGCGCCTCATTTTACATAAAATAAGTCCTATAAGTCTACTCTTAAGAGTTGATAAAGGTACAAACGAATAAAATTTTTAAATATCACATTTTCAAATATCTATTATTCTCCATTTTACTCGATCTCCTAAACGGTGTAAGATAGGACATCGCGGATTTCACCAGTGGATTGAGCACCTCATTTTACATAAAATAAGTCTTATAAGTCTACTCTCAAGAGTTGATAAAGGTACAAACGACTAAAATGTTTATATATCACATTTTCAAATATCTATTACTCTCCATTTTACTCGATCTCCTAAACGGTTAAAGATAGGACATCGCGGTTTTCAGCAGTGGATTTAGCACCTCATTTTACTTAAAATAAGTCTTATAAGTCTACTCTCAAGAGTTAATAAAGGTACAAACAAATAAAATGTTTATATATCACATTTTCAAATATCTATTATTCTCCATTTTACTCGATCACCTAAACGGTTAAAGATGGGACTTCGCGGTATTCACCAGTGGTTTTAGCACCTCATTTTACATAAAATAAGTCCTATAAGTCTACTCTCAAGAGTTGATAAAGGTACAAACGAATAAAATGTTTATATATAACATTTTCAAATAACTATTATTCTCCAATTTACTCGATCTCCTAAACGGATAAAGATAGGACATCGCGGTTTTTACCAATGAATCTAGCACCTCATTTTACATAAAATAAGTCCTATAAGTCTACTCTCAAGAGTTGATAAAGGTACAAACGAATAAAATGTTTATATATCACATTTTCAAATATCTATTATTCTCAATTTTACTCGATCTCCTAAACGGATAAAGATAGGACATCGCGGTTTTTACCAATGGATCTAGCACCTCATTTTACATAAAATAAGTCCTATAAGTCTACTCTCAAGTGTTGATAAAGGTACCAATCAATAAAATGTATATATATCACATTTTCAAATATCTATTATTCTCCATTTTACTCGATCACCTAAACGGTTAAAGATGGGACTTCGCGGTATTCACCAGTGGTTTTAGCACCTCATTTTACATAAAATAAGTCCTATAAATCTACTCTCAAGAGTTGATAAAGGTACAAACGAATAAAATGTTTATATATAACATTTTCAAATAACTATTATTCTCCAATTTACTCGATCTCCTAAACGGATAAAGATGGGACTTCGCGGTATTCACCAGTGGATTTAGCACCTCATTTTACATAAAATATGTCCTATGAGTCTACTCTCAAGAGTTGATAAAGGTACAAACGAATAAAATGTTTAAATATCACATTTTCAAATATCTATTATTCTCCATTTTACTCGATCTCCTAAACGGTTAAAGATAGGACTTCGTGGTTTTCACCAGTGGATTTAGCACCTCATTTTACATAAAATAAGTCCTATAAGTCTACTCTCAAGAGTTGATAAAGGTACAAACCAAAAAAATGTATATATATCACATTTTCCAATATCTATTATTCTCCATTTTACTCGATCTCCTAAACTGTTAAAGATAAGACATCGCGGTTTTCACCAGTGGATTTAGCACCTTATTTTACATATAATAAGTCTTATAAGTCTACTCTCAAGAGTTGATAAAAGTACAAACAAATAAAATGATTATATATCACATTTTCAAATATCTATTATTCTCCATTTTACACGATCTCCTAAACGGATGAAGATAGGACATCGCGGTTTTTACCAGTGGATTTAGCACCTCATTTTACATAAAATAAGTCCTATAAGTCTACTCTCAAGAGTTGATAAAGGTACAAACAAATAAAATGTTTATATATCACATTTTCAAATATCTATTATTCTCCATTTTACTCGATCTCCTAAACGGTTAAAGATAGGACATCGCGGTTTTAACCAGTGGATTTAGCACCTCATTTTACATAAAATAAGTCCTTTAAGTCTACTCTCAAGAGTTGATAAAGGTACGAACCAATAAAATGTATATATATCACATTTTCCAATATCTATTATTCTCCATTTTACTCGATCTCCTAAACGGTTAAAGATAAGACATCGCGGTTTTCATTAGTGGATTTAGCACCTTATTTTACATATAATAAGTCTTATAAGTCTACTCTCAAGAGTTGATAAAGGTACAAACAAATAAAATGTTTATATATCACATTTTCAAATATCTATTCTCCATATTACTCGATCTCCTAAACGGTTAAAGATAGGATATCACGTTTTCACCAGTGGATTTAGCACCTCATTTTACATGAAATAAGTCCCATAAGTCTACTCTCAAGGGTTGATAAAGGTACAAACGAATAAAATGTTTATATATCACGTTTTCAAATATCTATTATTCTTCATTTTACTCGATCTTCTAAACGGTTAAAGATAGGACATCGCGGTTTTCACCACTGGATTTAGCACCTCATTTTACATAAAATATGTCTTATAAGTCTACTCTCAAGAGTTGATAAAGGTACAAATGAATAAAATGTTTATATATTATATTTTCAAATATCTATTGTTCCCCATTTTACTCGATCTCCTAAACGGTTAAAGATAGGACATCGCGGTTTTCACCAGTGGATTTAGCACCTCATTTTACATAAATTAAGACCTAAACGTTTATTCTTAAGAGTTGATAATGGTACAAACGAATAAAATGTTTATATATGACATCTTAGAATTTATATTTTTTCAATTTCACTCTATCTCCTAAACGATTAGAGATATTACATTGCGGTTTTAACCAGTGGTTTTAGCTCCCCATTTTACATAGATTAAGACCTAAACGTTTATTCTTAAGAGTTGATAATGGTACAAACGAATAAAATGTTTATATATGACATCTTAGAATTTATATTTTTTCAATTTCACTCTATCTCCTAAACGATTAGAGATAGGACATTGCGGTTTTAACCAGTGGTTTTAGCTCCTCATTTTATATAAAAATTGTTACATAAAAACTGTCATTCGTGACATCTGTCATCCTAGACAGCTGTCACTCTTGACATTTGTCATCCTTGACAGCTGTCATTCTTGACATCTGTCATTCTTGACAGCTGTCACTCTTGACATCTGTTATCCTTGACATCTGTCATTTTTGACATCTGTCATCCTTGACAGCTGTCACTCATGACAGCTGTCACTCATGACAGCTGTCACTCTTGACATCTGTCATTCTTGACATCTGTTATCCTTGACATCTGTCATTTTTGACATCTGTCATTCTTGACATCTGACATTTTTTCCATCTGTCATATTTTGACATTTGTCATTTTTTGACATTTGTCATTTATTGACATCTCTCATTTTTTGACAGCTGTCTTTCTTGTCAGCTCATTTTTTTCAATTTTACTCTATCGCCATAACGGATTGAGATAGAACATTGGGGTTTCAACCAGTGGATTCAGCACCATATTTAAGATAGGATTAGTAATATATGGCCATTCTTAAGAGTTGATAAAGGTACAAACGAATAAAATATTAATATATCACATTTTCTAATTCCAATTTTTCTCAATTTTACTTTTTCTCCTAAACGGTTAGAGATAGGACATTGCGGTTTAAACCAGTGGATTAAGCACCTCATTTTACGTAAAATGAGTCCTATACGTTCATTCTTAGGAGTTGATAATGGTACAAACGATTAAAATGTTTATATATCACATTCTCAAATTTCTATTTTTCTCAATTTTACTCTATCTCCTAAACGGTTAGAGATAGGACATCGCGGTTTTCACCAGTGGATTTAGCACCTGTTTATACACAAAATAAGTCCAATAAGTCTACTCTCAAGAGTTGATAAAGGTACAAACGAATTAAATGTTTATATATCACATTTTCAAATATCCATTATTCTCCATTTTACTCGATCTCCTAAACGGTTAAAGATAGGACATCGCGGTTTTTACCAGTGGATTTAGCACCTCATTTTACATAAAATTAGTCGTATAAGTCTACTCTCAAGAGTTGATAAAGGTACAAACGAATAAAATGTTTATATATCACATTATCAAATTTCTATTTTTCTCAATTTTACTCGATCTCCTAAACGGTTAAAGATAGGACATCGCGGTTTTCACCAGTGGATTTAGCGCCTCATTTTACATAAAATAGGTCCTATAAGTCTACTCTTAAGAGTTGATAAAGGTACAAACGAATAAAATTTTTAAATATCACATTTTCAAATATCTATTATTCCCCATTTTACTCGATCTCCTAAACGGTGTAAGATAGGACATCGCGGATTTCACCAGTGGATTTAGCACCTCATTTTACATAAAATAAGTCCTATAAGTCTACTCTCAAGAGTTGATAAAGGTACAAACGACTAAAATGTTTATATATCACATTTTCAAATATCTATTATTCTCCATTTTACTCGATCTCCTAAACGGTTAAAGATAGGACATCGCGGTTTTCAGCAGTGGATTTAGCACCTCATTTTACTTAAAATAAGTCTTATAAGTCTACTCTCAAGAGTTGATAAAGATACAAGCGAATAAAATGTATATATATCACATTATCAAATATCTATTATAGCAATGTTTCTCGATGTGCAATTCACGGATCAAAATATTCAACTCGGGCGACAAAATTTTATAGCAATGTTTCTCGCTGTGCAATTCACGGATCAAAATATTCAACTCGGGCGCCACCTGATTTACTCCCAAATCAGGAAAGAAATATTCAAACTCGAAATTACTCAAATGCTCAGTTCTCTCAACGAATTCACAACGACGAAACACCTATAAAGCACACGGGGTAACTTGGGCTATTCGCGGGGCAAACGGGTTTAAGTTCCAGGGGTCTATTACTGAAAGAGACTGCTGAAAGAAACTCAACGACAAATAACGCTCAATATTTTCTCAAAAATAATTCAATTTATTGGTTTTACTATTTGATTGCATTTAATATTTAATTAAATTATTCAATGGTGTGGATGTTGGTGTATGTGTTATGCAAGGAAAATGGTTAATATCTCAATATATTCTCAAATATTTATCGGAAAAATTAATCTGACTTTGACAATTATTCTCAAATACTCAAATATCTTTCACTCAAAATAAATCACGGAAATGCTAAGACCTCAAACGGAATATTACCATACGCGGAGCTAACGCGAAATATCTAGAGAATCACCCAACTCGGACAATAGTTGGGAGCTCTAGGTGCCACAAGGACAATATCTCCGAAGAGAAGGGGTCCTTGTAACTCTGTAGGAATACTACTTTGAGTGCCGTACAGAGCTGCAGTTTTATCTTCCTGGATTATTACCTCGAACTGTTCTTCTAAGGAGATGTTTCTCCTATCAGAGCTGGAACAAAACTGATGAATTCTGGCGAGTGCATCGCCTTTTATACCCTATAGCTCCTCCCTTTTCAGTGCTTCCAAATATATGAAAATTTAATTACTAATTGAAATCACTGACTTTCATTGTCACTGTCATCCAAATATCACAATCATTCGGTAAGTTATTATAAATTATTTATAAATTAAACTAATTAAACCTTTTTTTAAGATCGAAGACTTTCCTTGCTTTTGGAATTAATTTGAAATTATATTCCTTTTTACTTAACTGTGAAAAGTGTAATTTTGTGAGTGTAATAAAATAAAGGTGTCAAAATATTTAAATAAATAATTCTTTCTTCTAGGTTCCTCCAAACTCCAGTATCCAATACTCCGTACATCCCACTCCATTCCTTTTTATCCATACCATGTCCCGAAAAATAGGTTTGTTACATTCCCCCCTTTCCTCCTAAGAAAATTACGTAGGAATTTTCTTTCAGCTACACTTCTTCCAATTATACAACATCTTCTCCAATCATCAAAATCAATATTAACATCTTCAACAATTATCAACTTCAACACGGAAAAATAATTCTAAACGGAAAAATGGATTATTAAACACGGAATTAAACATCTTTCAAACGGAGAATGTAAGTATTATTATTATGATTATTATTATTTTTTTTTAACAACAACATTAAATTTAATCATTATTACGCCAATAATCTTTTCCTGGTAGTCTAATTTTTTCCCTTTCCCTAATTTTATTTCCCTTTTCTTCTTTTTCTCTTTTTAATTTACGATATAATCGATCCTTTTCTTTTGTTATTTCTTTTACATCTTTTAATGCTTTTTCTTTTGTTTCTTGTAACTTTCTTTCGTAATTTTCTTTTAAGGTCTCTAATTCCTTTTCTTTTGCCAACAATCTTTTATTTAATACAACTTCATGTTGTTTATAACTCACTGTTAACATTTTTTGAGTGGTTTCCCTTTGTTTTAATTCTTCTTTCAATTTCCTATTTTCTTCTTCTTTTTGTTTTAGTTTAATAGATAAAATTAAATTGGCTTTATTCATATTTTCCATTTTTTTTTCTTTCATTTGACTTTGTTCTTTTAATTTTTTAACCTCTTGTTTTAAATTTTGATATATTCCTTTAATATTATGATTTAATTCTTCCTTCTCATTAAAAAATAATGGCATCAAACTTAACTTCTTCTAAAATGAAATAATTTTAGTTTTCAGAGCTGTAATTATATACATACGACAGTAACCATCAAGAATATTTAATTGGATCAAAATTCTAAGAATTCAATCAAACATCAATCAACATACACGGAGACTCAACAAGAATGAACGGAAGCTTGAAACATTATCATACTATCATATGTAAAAAAATACAATAAACGAATTTAAAAGTAACACGGGTTTTTAGTAATAACACGGATTTTGTGGATCATCTTCTAAACGTTGAGTGGAACTACATTCTCCAAAGAATACCATCTTATTAGCGATACATTCTTTCGCATAATGACCGAGTAAACCACATTTTAAACAACGGTCCCGATAATTAATCTTTCGGCATTTACAATCCTTGGTTTTAATACCCAAGGTTCCACAACTCGAACAAAAATATATTGGATTGTTTTTTCTTGGACATGCTTTGCGCGGATGTCCCATTAAACCGCATGACCAACATTGACCGGGTCCACGTAATTGTATTTTAACTCTCTCATCTCTTTTGACTATTACTTGTTTCGGATAAGGAATATTATATGGTCTTTTCCTAATTTTTCCATTATTAGTAACTTGGGTTACCTTTGGTTGTGGTGGAACCACTTGAACGTTTGAAAGTATATTGATTTCGGGATTTCCATCAATATTCTCCCATATCTCATTTTGTACCCGTTCATCCAACAATTCTAATATTTCCGACTCAGACATAATTTTTTTTTTTTTTTTAAAAACACGGATTAGACTTCAGAATTATAATTGACAACTTGAAACTACAACAAAATAAATAGATATATAACAGATGAATTTTTTTTTTTTTAAATAGATTTAAGATCTTTTATATGAATATTTTTAATAGTACGGTTATTATTAAGATCTTTTAAATCATACACCACGGGAGAAATAACTTTTATAACTTCATATGGTCCTGAGTATTTTGGTGCCAATTTTGCAGCGAAATTTTGTATTGCAGAAGATAAATGATGTTCTTTTTTATAAACTTTATCTCCTAACTTACATCTCCATTCCCTTCTACGCAAGTTATAATATTTACTCTGTTTATTAAAAGCACGGACCATATTTTCTTTAACAAACTCAAATGTTTTCTTTAGATTTTCTAATTGAGAAATTCTTATTTCTAAATCTTTATTATCATTATTCTCAATATTGTCATCTAAATCTGATCTATATAACGCTTTAGGAATTTCTAATTCCCTACCAAAATTTAAATATGCTGGCGAAAAATTTGTAGATTCATTTTTCACGGAATTTATAGCAAACAGAAAATCGTTGATATTTTTATCCCATTCCTGATGATCATTTTCGCAATATTGACCTATCATGGTCTTTAGAGTACGATTTGAACGCTCAACAGGATTTGCTTGGGGCGTGTAAGGTGGAGTAAACCTGTGTTTAACACCTAAATCATTCAACAACTCTTTCATTAGTTTGCTATCAAATTGTGATCCATTATCACTAATTACAATTCTCGGACAGCCAAATTTTAATACAATGTCTTCATATAAAGACTGACAAACTAACTTAGCAGTAGCTTTTCTCAAAGGTTTTGCGTGTACCCATTTGGTAAATTTATCTTGAAAAACAACTAAATAATTATTACCTTTTTTTGAACGCGGTAACGGACCTACTAAATCAGTACTCACTATATCCCATGGTTTAGAAGCAATAAATGGTTGCATTTTACCAGCAACCTGCTGTTGGTTACTTTTATAACATTTACATTTCTGACAACCTCTAACATACTTCGCAATATCCCTAAACATCCCTGGCCAATAATAATTTCTAGCAATACGACTACACGTTTTTGCTATTCCAACATGACCTGCATTTTCTACATCATGATTTTCAAACAACACGGTTTTTCTCAAATTTTTCGGAACACAGAGCTTCCACGCTTTATACTCATTATTTTCTTTTAAATCATTACTATCTAAAATATGTCTATATAACTTATTATTTTGAATACAATAATCCGAATATTTTTCCGGATTCTTTTTAACTTCACTCAACTTATTTTTGTACCACAAGCATTCATCCCATTCTTTCTCAATATCTAAGGTACAAATTTCATTTTCTAACACGGTTTCATTATCTAACACGGTTATTTCATTATACGGTAAAGGCTGGCGAGACAATGCATCTGCCACATGATTTAAACTACCCTTTCTATATACAATTTCGAAATCAAAAGATTGTAAAAATACACTCCACCTAGCTATTCTTCCTGATGGACTTTTAATGGACTGTAACGACTTTAGACTCTGATGATCAGTTGTAACGATAAATTTATAACCCTCTAAATATGGTCTCATTTTCTCTATTCCCCATACTATTGCTAAACATTCTTTCTCTGTCACGGAATAATTTCTTTCGGCTGAATTTAATGTACGGCTAGCATAAGCAATAACACGTTCCTGACCCTCTTGTATCTGAGTTAGTGCAACTCCTAACCCATAATCAGACGCATCAGTTTGTAAGTTAAATTTTTCTTCAAAGTTTGGACAACCTAACACAGGTGCTTTCGTTAAACAATTTTTAATAGAATTAAAAGCATTATCTTGATCTTCTGTCCAAATAAATTTTTGTCCTTTACGCAATAATTTTGTTAAAGGAGTAGAAATTTTAGAAAATTCGGGTATAAATCTTCTATACCACGAAGCTATACCTAAAAATGACCTAACTTGTTTCACGGTAGTCGGAATGGGTAATTTTACAATCGATTCTACTTTATCAGGGTCTGTTTGAATGCCCTGATCAGTTATCAAATAACCTAAATATTTAATAGATTTCTCCGCAAATTTACATTTTTCAATATTAACAATTAATTTAGCGGCCCTTAGTCTACGGAATACTTCTTTTAAATTTGCAATATGTTCCTCATACGATTTTCCTAACACGATAATATCATCCAAATATGCAAAGGCTCGCGGTTCCATCTCAGGACCTATAATCGTATCCAATAATCTTTGGAAAGTCGCGGGTGCGGAATGTAATCCGAATGGCATCACTTTGAATTGGAATAAACCCCTTCCCGGAATTGTAAATGCCGTGATAGCTTTACTCTCTTCGGCTAACGGAATTAACCAATACCCATTCTTTAAATCTAAAGTGCTAATAAATTTAGCTTCGCGTAAACGGTTCAAAATACCATTTATATGTGGTAACGGATATGCATCTTTAATCGATACTTGGTTGACCTTACGGAAATCTACACAAAATCTATAAGTACCATTTTTTTTTGGTACCATAACAATAGGTGAACTCCACGGACTCGATGACGGTTCTATCACCCCTTTCTCTAACATTTCGTCAACCTGTTCACTAACTAATTGTTGCATTTTTGGGTTTTGCGGTCGATATCTTTGCTTAATTGGAGTAGGATCAGATAATTTAATGTGATGTTCCACAAGATGAGTCGGACCCTTAATTTTATCAAATAATGCTAATTCTTTATCAATTAGTACTTTCAATTTTTGTTCTCTTGATTCAAGAGGATTTTTATTCACGGAATCGATATTATATATCACGGAATCAATCTTTATAGGATTTTCGACAGTCTCAATTTTATTTAATATTTCTATCATACCAATACTAGCAATTTCGATATTTTCCATTAATGGAATTTGTTTACCCGATAAAAATAATCTCCTTTTACCTAAGTCAACCCAACCATCATAATGATTTAGAACATCTGCTCCTATAATCATATCACTTAGTAAAGAAGGCAAAAATCTAAATTTATCACTAATTTCATATCTAGCAATGTTAAATTTCAAATTAAATTCTACTGTTACGGGTACTATCGTTCCATTAGCTAATTTAGCGTTTACTTCTGTATTTAAATTTTGTAATTCTGGGATTTCGTTTTTAATTTTCTCTCCTATAAAAGAGTGGACAGACCCTGGATCAACTAATGCACAAAACTTTTTATTTTTAATTACAACGGGAACAAAAATTCGTTTATCTACGGGGCTATCAAAAGTATTTACTGATTTAACTAATTTAGTCACGGAATTAAATTTATTCACGGAATTTTCAACGATGGGTTTTGAGGCTTATTCAACTACCAACTGTTCATCGCCTCTCTCAAGACAGCTGGTCTTTAGTTTCCCGACTTTGAATTACATTTATAACATGTTTTCAATGTAACATTAGGTTCAAGACATTTAAAACAAAATATTTTTCGCGGATTTTGACATTCACTCTTAAAATGTCCCACGGTTCCACAGTTATAGCACACGGCATGTCTAATTTCTTTATAATTTTCAGTTCTTTGTAACTGAACTTGTGGTTGTGGTTCAAATGCAGAAGCATTATTGTTATCTATCACGGATTGTTTTTGTACGGATGTTGTTTTAATCGGATTATCAAAATTTGATTTATTATAAGAATTATTGTATGTTTGATTTCGATTTTTCGAAAATTGCATAGTGTATTCATTTCTTGCTGGCTTATTTGTAGAAAAAATTTTCTGACTTAATGATGTCTCAAAATTATTTAAAGGTTTAGAATTCTGATTTTGATTATAATATGTGGGTCTAGTAGAATTTATTTGATTAATGTGTGAATTGTAAACGGGTTTATACACGGGTTTATTCTCTAATACGGCTCTATTCTTTTCATATGATTGAAAGTTAGCATTTCTATTATAATTTTGTCTATAATTTTGATTTTGATTCATATAATTATTTCTGGGCACAAAAGGATTGGGATTCAACAGTCGATTATTATCTTTCCTATTTTGAGCTAAATCATTCCTTAACTGATCAAATTCTCTAATACTGTTAATCAACTCAAATTCAGTATTAAAACTATGCCGAGGAATGAATTGGCGATATTCCGCTAAAAGGTTACGATGTAGCCAATACAATTTTTTGTTTTCGGGATAATTAGTTAAACGTCTCATTAAAGTTTGTAGAGCTACAACATATTCGAGACCACTCTCATTTGGCCTTTGTATGCGTTTGCTAATTTGTTCTTCTAACTGAATTTCATAATCTCCTGGCATGAAAAATAATTTGAAGTCATTTACAAAATCGTCCCAACTATACCAATTTCTACGATAATTTCTATACCACAATAGGGCATTATCTTTTAACAAAATAGAAATTCCAACCAGAATTTCGTCAAAACTTAAATTATATAACAATCGCAACTCGTCTAAACGTTCTAAAAATGAAATTGGATCGGTAGTTCCATCAAATGTTAAGTTCCATTTATGGATATGATATAATGCAGAATTGTTCGAATTATTTTTAATACATTTATTAGGACTAAATGTATTTGCGTCAAAGAATTGATTCACGGGAGGTTCTACTCTATCTAACGGTAAATTATTATAAATAGGAGGATGTTCTAACGAAGTCGCTTCAAATTTTAATCTTTCTGGTGTTGGTAGAGCACCACCAGGTTGAAAAATTACTGATGACATAGTTCTAGACGATGTAACCGTCGGGGTATTGGTAGTTGTAGTCATTGTTATTGAATTTTTATACAAATTAATTCTTTCATCCATATCTTTAATTTCCTCAACCGTAAATCCATTACAAAAATTATTTATTCTCATTGAGTCCATTTTCCTTGTGTTAGTGTATATTTGTAATATAATAAGTGTTAATGTATAACAAATCTCTCAATTAATTAACAGAATTGAATAAATCAATCAATTCAAAATAAGAAAATCAATCAAAACAATCAAAAACGATAACTCAATTAACCAAAATAATATCTGTCAGATTATATCTGTCAGTGTCAAAACAATTTGAAAATCAGTCAAAACAATCAAAACAATAAGTCAATTAACCAAAATAATATCTGTCAGATTATCTGACAGTGTCAAAACAAATCGTCACACAAATTGGGGCCCTTCAAATCAGTCCCTTTACTAACCAAAACAGTCTCTTTCAAATCAAAATGGAATCTCAAAGAAATGTGTTTCTCTCAAAACAAATGGATTTTTTTTTTATTTTTCAAAATTAACGGTGTCTCTCAAAATGAAACGGTCTCTCAAAATAAATATGTCCCTGCTCGGGCGCCAAAATTTTATAGCAATGTTTCTCGCTGTGCAATTCACGGATCAAAATATTCAACTCGGGCGCCAAAATTTTATAGCAATGTTTCTCGCTGTGCAATTCACGGATCAAAATATTCAACTCGGGCGCCACCTGATTTACTCCCAAATCAGGAAAGAAATATTCAAACTCGAAATTACTCAAATGCTCAGTTCTCTCAACGAATTCACAACGACGAAACACCTATAAAGCACACGGGGTAACTTGGGCTATTCGCGGGGCAAACGGGTTTAAGTTCCAGGGGTCTATTACCGAAAGAGACTGCTGAAAGAAACTCAACGACAAATAACGCTCAATATTTTCTCAAAAATAATTCAATTTATTGGTTTTACTATTTGATTGCATTTAATATTTAATTAAATTATTCAATGGTGTGGATGTTGGTGTATGTGTTATGCAAGGAAAATGGTTAATATCTCAATATATTCTCAAATATTTATCGGAAAAATTAATCTGACTTTGACAATTATTCTCAAATACTCAAATATCTTTCACTCAAAATAAATCACGGAAATGCTAAGACCTCAAACGGAATATTACCATACGCGGAGCTAACGCGAAATATCTAGAGAATCACCCAACTCGGACAATAGTTGGGAGCTCTAGGTGCCACAAGGACAATATCTCCGAAGAGAAGGGGTCCTTGTAACTCTGTAGGAATACTACTTTGAGTGCCGTACAGAGCTGCAGTTTTATCTTCCTGGATTATTACCTCGAACTGTTCTTCTAAGGAGATGTTTCTCCTATCAGAGCTGGAACAAAACTGATGAATTCTGGCGAGTGCATCGCCTTTTATACCCTATAGCTCCTCCCTTTTCAGTGCTTCCAAATATATGAAAATTTAATTACTAATTGAAATCACTGACTTTCATTGTCACTGTCATCCAAATATCACAATCATTCGGTAAGTTATTATAAATTATTTATAAATTAAACTAATTAAACCTTTTTTTAAGATCGAAGACTTTCCTTGCTTTTGGAATTAATTTGAAATTATATTCCTTTTTACTTAACTGTGAAAAGTGTAATTTTGTGAGTGTAATAAAATAAAGGTGTCAAAATATTTAAATAAATAATTCTTTCTTCTAGGTTCCTCCAAACTCCAGTATCCAATACTCCGTACATCCCACTCCATTCCTTTTTATCCATACCATGTCCCGAAAAATAGGTTTGTTACACTATTATTCTCCATTTTACTCGATCTCCTAAACGGTTAAAGATAGGACATCGCGGATTTCACCAGTCGATTAAGCACCTCATTTTACATAAAATAACTCCTATAAGTCTACTCTCAAGAGTGTATAAAGGTACAAACGAATAAAATGTTTATATATCACATTTTCAAATATCTGTTATTATCAATTTTACTCGATCTCTTAAACGGTTATAAATAGGACATCGCGGTTATCAGTCAATTTAGCATACCATTTTATATAAAATTAGTTATATAACAACTTTCATTTTTAGACATCTGTCATTCTTGACATTTATGATTTTTTGCCAGCTGTCATTTTTGACATCTGTCATTTTTGACATTTGTCATTTTTTGACATCTGTCATTCTTGACATCTGTCATTTTTTGACAGTTGACATTTTTGACAGCCGTCATTCTTTGACAACTGAATAAAATGTTTATATATCACATTTTCAAATATTTATTATTCTCCATTTTACTCGATCTCCTAAACGGTTAAAGATAGTACATCGCGGTTTTTACCAGTGGATTTAGCACCTTATTTTACATAAAATAAGTCCTATAAGTCTACTCTCAAGAGTTAATAAAGGTACAAACAAATAAAATGTTTATATATCACATTTTCAAATATCTATTATTCTCCATTTTACTCGATCTCCTAAACGGTTAAAGATAGGACATCGCGGTTTTTACCAGTGGATTTAACACCTCATTTTACATAAAATAAGTCCTATAAGTCTACTCTCAAGAGTTGATAAAGGTACAAACGAATAAAATGTTTATATATCACATTTTCAAATATCTATTAATATCCATTTTACTCGATCTCCTAAACGGTTAAAGATAGGACATCGCGGTTTTCTCCAGAGGATTTAGTACCTCATTTTACATAAAATAAGACCTATAAGTCTACTCTCAAGAGTTGATAAAGGTACAAACGAAAAAAATGTTTATATATCACATTTTCAAATATCTATTATTCTTCATTTTACTCGATCTCCTAAACGGTCAAAGATAGGACATCGCGGTTTTTACCAGTGGATTTAGCACCTCATTTAACATAAAAAATGTCCTATAAGTCTACTCTCAAGAGTTGATAAAGGTACAAACGAATAAAATGTTTATATATCACATTTTCAAATATCTATTATTCTCCATTTTACTCGATCTCCTAAACGGTTAAAGATAGGACATCGCGGTTTTTACCAGTGGATTTAGCACCTCATTTTACGTAAAATTAGTCGTATAAGTCTACTCTCAAGTGTTGATAAAGGTAAAAACGAATAAAATGTTTATATATCACATTTTCAAATATCTAATATTTTCAATTTTACTCGATCTCCTAAACGGTTGAAGATAGGACATCGCGGTTTACACCAGTGGATTTAGCACCTCATTTTACATAAAATTAGTCGTATAAGTCTACTCTCAAGAGGTGATAAAGGTACAAACGACTAAAATGTTTATATATCACATTTTCAAATATCTATTATTCTCCATTTTACTCGATCTCCTAAACGGTTAAAGATAGGACATCGCAGTTTTTACCAGTGGATTTAGCACCTCATTTTACATAAAATAAGTCCTATAAGTCTACTCTTAAGAGTTGATAAAGGTACAAACGAATAAAATTTTTTAATATCACATTTTCAAATATCTATTATTCTCCATTTTACTCGATCTCCTAAACGGTTAAAGATAGGACATCGCGGATTTCACCAGTGGATTTAGCACCTCATTTTACATAAAATAAGTCCTATAAGCCTACTCTCAAGAGTTGATAAAGGTACAAACGACTAAAATGTTAATATATCACATTTTCAAATATCTTTTATTCTCCATTTTACTCGATCTCCTAAACGGTTAAAGATAGGACATCGCGGTTTTCACCAGTAGATTTAGCACCTCATTTTACATATAAAAAGTCCTATAAGTCTACTCTCAAAAGTTGATAAAGGTACAAACGAATAAAATATTTATATATCACATTTTCAAATATCTATTAATATCCATTTTACTCGATCTCCTAAACGGTTAAAGATAAAACATCGCGGTTTTCTCCAGAGGATTTAGTACCTCATTTTACATAAAATAAGACCTATAAGTCTACTCTCAAGAGTTGATAAAGGTACAAACGAAAAAAATGTTTATATATCACATTTTCAAATATCTATTATTCTCCATTTTACTCGATCTCCTAAACGGTTAAAGATAGGACATCGCGGTTTTTACCAGTGGATTTAGCACCTCATTTAACATAAAAAATGTCCTATAAGTCTACTCTTAAGAGTTGATAAAGGTACAAACGAATAAAATGTTTATATATCACATTTGCAAATATCTATTATTCTCCATTTTACTCGATCTCCTAAACGGTTCAAGATAGGACATCGCGGTTTTCACCAGTGGATTTAGCACCTCATTTTACATAAAATAAGTCCTATAAGTCTACTCTTAAGAGTTGATAAAGGTACAAACGAATAAAATGTTTATATATCACATATTCAAATATCTATTATTCTCCATTTTACTCGATCTCCTAAACGGTTAAAAATAGGACATCGCGGTTTTTATCAGTGGATTTAGCACCTTATTTTACATAAAATAAGTCCTATAAGTCTACTCTCAAGAGTTGATAGAGGTACAAACGAATAAAATGTTTATATATCACATTTTCAAATATCTATTATTCTCCATTTTACTTGATCTCCTAAACGGTTAAAGATAGGACATCGCGGTTTTCACCAGTGGATTTAGCACCTCATTTTACATAAAATAAGTCCTATAAGTCTACTCTTAAAAGTTGATAAAGGTACAAACGAATATAATGTTTATATATCACATTTTCAAATATCTATTATTCTCCATTTTACTCCATCTCCTAAACAGTTAAAGATAGGACATCGCGGTTTTCATCAGTGGATTAAGCACCCCATTTTACATAAAATAAGTCCTATAAGTATATTCTCAAGAGTTGATAAAGGTAAAAACGAATAAAATGTTTATATATCACAATTTCATATATCTATTATTCTCCATTTTACTCGATCTCCTAAACGGTTAAAGATAGGACATCGCGGTTTTCACCAGTGGATTTAGCACCTCATTTTACATAAAATAAGTCCTATAAGTCTACTCTCAAGAGTTGATAAAGGTACCAAAGAATAAAATGTTTATATCTCACATTTTCAAATATCTATTATTCTCCATTTTACTTGATCTCCTAAACGGTTAAAGATAGGACATCGCGGTTTTCACCAGTGGATTTAGCACCTCATTTTACATAAAATAAGTCCTATAAGTCTACTCTTAAAAGTTGATAAAGGTACAAACGAATATAATGTTTATATATCACATTTTCAAATATCTATTATTCTCCATTTTACTCCATCTCCTAAACAGTTAAAGATAGGACATCGCGGTTTTCACCAGTGGATTTAGCACCTCATTTTACATAAAATAAGTCCTATAAGTCTACTCTCAAGAGTTGATAAAGGTACCAAAGAATAAAATGTTTATATCTCACATTTTCAAATATCTATTATTCTCCATTTTACTTGATCTCCTAAACGGTTAAAGATAGGACATCGCGGTTTTCACCAGTGGATTTAGCACCTCATTTTACATAAAATAAGTCCTATAAGTCTACTCTTAAAAGTTGATAAAGGTACAAACGAATATAATGTTTATATATCACATTTTCAAATATCTATTATTCTCCATTTTACTCCATCTCCTAAACAGTTAAAGATAGGACATCGCGCTTTTCATCAGTGGATTAAGCACCCCATTTTACATAAAATAAGTCTTATAAGTATATTCTCAAGAGTTGATAAAGGTAAAAACGAATAAAATGTTTATATATCACAATTTCATATATCTATTATTCTCCATTTTACTCGATCTCCTAAACGGTTAAAGATAGGACATCGTGGTTTTCACCAGTGGATTTAGCACCTCATTCTACATAAAATAGGTCCTATAAGTCTACTCTTAAATGTTGATAAAGGTACAAACGAATAAAATGTTTATATATCACATTTTCAAATATCTATTATTCTCCATTTTACTCGATCTCCTAAACGGTTAAAGATAGGATATCGAGGCTTTCACCAGTGGATTTAGCACCTCATTTTACATAAAATAGGTCCTATAAGTCTTATCGCAAGAGTTGATAAAGGTAAAAACGAATTAAATGTTTATATTTCACATTTTCAAATTTCTATTTTTCTCCATTTTACTCGATCTCCTAAACGGTTCAAGATAGGACATCGCGGTTTTCACCAGTGAATTTAGCACCTCATTTTACATAAAATAAGTCCTATAAGTCTACTCATAAGAGTTGATATTGGTACAAACGAATAAAATGTTTATATATCACATTTTCAAATATCTATTATTCTCCATTTTACTCGATCTCCTAAACGGTTAAAGATAGGACATCGCGGTTTTCACCAGTGAATTTAGCACTATATTTTACATAAAATAACTCCTATAAGTCTACTCTCAAGAGTTGATAAAGGTACAAACGAATAAAATGTTTATATATCACATTTTCAAATATCTATTATTCTCCATTTTACTTGATCTCCTAAACGGTTAAAGATAGGACATCGCGGTTTTCACCAGTGGATTTAGCACCTCATTTTACATAATATAAGTCCTATAAGTCTACTCTCAAGAGTTGATAAAGGTACAAACGAATAAAATGTTTATATATCTCATTTTCAAATATCTATTATTTTCTATTTTACTCGATCTCCTAAACGGTTAAAGATAGGACATCGCGGTTTTCACCAGTGGATTTAGCACCTCATTTTACATAAAATAAGTCCTATAAGTCTACTCTCAAGAGTTGATAAAGGTACCAAAGAATAAAATGTTTATATCTCACATTTTCAAATATCTATTATTCTCCATTTTACTTGATCTCCTAAACGGTTAAAGATAGGACATCGCGGTTTTCACCAGTGGATTTAGCACCTCATTTTACATAAAATAAGTCCTATAAGTCTACTCTTAAAAGTTGATAAAGGTACAAACGAATATAATGTTTATATATCACATTTTCAAATATCTATTATTCTCCATTTTACTCCATCTCCTAAACAGTTAAAGATAGGACATCGCGGTTTTCATCAGTGGATTAAGCACCCCATTTTACATAAAATAAGTCCTATAAGTATATTCTCAAGAGTTGATAAAGGTAAAAACGAATAAAATGTTTATATATCACAATTTCATATATCTATTATTCTCCATTTTACTCGATCTCCTAAACGGTTAAAGATAGGACATCGTGGTTTTCACCAGTGGATTTAGCACCTCATTCTACATAAAATAGGTCCTATAAGTCTACTCTCAAATGTTGATAAAGGTACAAACGAATAAAATGTTTATATATCACATTTTCAAATATCTATTATTCTCCATTTTACTCGATCTCCTAAACGGTTAAAGATAGGATATCGAGGCTTTCACCAGTGGATTTAGCACCTCATTTTACATAAAATAGGTCCTATAAGTCTTATCGCAAGAGTTGATAAAGGTAAAAACGAATTAAATGTTTATATTTCACATTTTCAAATTTCTATTTTTCTCAATTTTACTCGATCTCCTAAACGGTTTAAGATAGGACATCGCGGTTTTCACCAGTGAATTTAGCACCTCATTTTACATAAAATAAGTCCTATAAGTCTACTCATAAGAGTTGATATTGGTACAAACGAATAAAATGTTTATATATCACATTTTCAAATATCTATTATTCTCCATTTTACTCGATCTCCT
The DNA here is from genome assembly GCA_963930825.1 of Silvanus unidentatus. Classification (NCBI taxonomy): domain Eukaryota; kingdom Metazoa; phylum Arthropoda; class Insecta; order Coleoptera; family Silvanidae; genus Silvanus; species Silvanus unidentatus. Next base: position 15,163,886 of record OZ005758.1, on the reverse strand, counting down.
AAACGGTTAAAGATAGGACATCGCGGTTTTCACCAGTGAATTTAGCTCTCTATTTTACATAAAATAACTCCTATAAGTCTACTCTCAAGAGTTGATAAAGGTACAAACGAATAAAATGTTTATATATCACATTTTCAAATATCTATTATTCTCCATTTTACTCGATCTCCTAAACGGTTAGAGATAGGACATCGCGGTTTCCACAAGAGGATTTTGCACCTCATTTTACATAAAATAACTCTTTTAAGTCTACTCTCAAGAGTTGATAAAGGTACAAACGAATAAAATGTTTATATATCACATTTTCAAATATCTATTTTTCTCCATTTTACTCGATCTCCTAAACGGTTAAAGATAGGAAATCGCGGTTTTCACCAGAGGATTTAGTACCTCATTTTACATAAAATAAGACCTAGAATTCTACTCTCAAGAGTTGATAAAGGTACAAGTGAATAAAATGTTTAATCATCACATTTTCAAATATCTATTATTCTCCATTTTACTCGATCTCCTAAACGGTTAAAGATAGGACATCGCGGTTTTTACCAGTGGATTTAGCACCTCACTTAACATATAATAAGTCCTATAAGTCTACTCTCAAAAGTTGATAAAGGTACAAACGAATAAAATGTTTATATATCACATTTTCAAATATCTATTATTCTCCATTTTACTCGATCTCCTAAACGGTTAAAGATAGGACATCGTGGTTTTCACCAGTGGATTTAGCACCTCATTTTACATAAAATAGGTGCTATAAGTCTACTCTTAAGAGTTGATAAAGGTAAAAACGAATAAAATGTTTATAAATCACATTTTCAAATTTCTATTTTTCTCCATTTTACTCGATCTCCTAAACGGTTCAAGATAGAACATCGCGGTTTTCACCAGTGAATTTAGCCCTCATTTTACATAAAATAAGTCCTATAAGTCTACTCTTAAGAGTTGATAATGGTACAAACGAATAAAATGTTTATATATCACATTTTCAAATATCTATTATTCTCCATTTTACTCGATCTCCTAAACGGTTAAAGATAGGACATCGTGGTTTTCACCAGTGGATTTAGCACCTCATTTTACATAAAATAAGTCCTATAAGTCTACTCTCAAGAGTCGATAAAGGTACAAACGAATAAAATGTTTATATATCACATTTTCAAATATCTATTATTCTCCATTTTACTCGATCTCCTAAACGGTTAAAGATAGGACATCGCGGTTTTCACCAGTGAATTTAGCTCTCTATTTTACATAAAATAACTCCTATAAGTCTACTCTCAAGAGTTGATAAAGGTACAAACGAATAAAATGTTTATATATCACATTTTCAAATATCTATTATTCTCCATTTTACTCGATCTCCTAAACGGTTAGAGATAGGACATCGCGGTTTCCACAAGAGGATTTTGCACCTCATTTTACATAAAATAACTCTTTTAAGTCTACTCTCAAGAGTTGATAAAGGTACAAACGAATAAAATGTTTATATATCACATTTTCAAATATCTATTTTTCTCCATTTTACTCGATCTCCTAAACGGTTAAAGATAGGAAATCGCGGTTTTCACCAGAGGAATTAGTACCTCATTTTACATAAAATAAGACCTAGAATTCTACTCTCAAGAGTTGATAAAGGTACAAGTGAATAAAATGTTTAATCATCACATTTTCAAATATCTATTATTCTCCATTTTACTCGATCTCCTAAACGGTTAAAGATAGGACATCGCGGTTTTTACCAGTGGATTTAGCACCTCACTTAACATATAATAAGTCCTATAAGTCTACTCTCAAAAGTTGATAAAGGTACAAACGAATAAAATGTTTATATATCACATTTTCAAATATCTATTATTCTCCATTTTACTCGATCTCCTAAACGGTTAAAGATAGGACATCGTGGTTTTCACCAGTGGATTTAGCACCTCATTTTACATAAAATAGGTGCTATAAGTCTACTCTCAAGAGTTGATAAAGGTAAAAACGAATAAAATGTTTATAAATCACATTTTCAAATTTCTATTTTTCTCCATTTTACTCGATCTCCTAAACGGTTCAAGATAGAACATCGCGGTTTTCACCAGTGAATTTAGCCCTCATTTTACATAAAATAAGTCCTATAAGTCTACTCTTAAGAGTTGATAATGGTACAAACGAATAAAATGTTTATATATCACATTTTCAAATATCTATTATTCTCCATTTTACTCGATCTCCTAAACGGTTAAAGATAGGACATCGTGGTTTTCACCAGTGGATTTAGCACCTCATTTTACATAAAATAAGTCCTATAAGTCTACTCTCAAGAGTCGATAAAGGTACAAACGAATAAAATGTTTATATATCACATTTTCAAATATCTATTATTCTCCATTTTACTCGATCTCCTAAACGGTTAAAGATAGGACATCGCGGTTTTCACCAGTGGATTTAGCACCTCACTTTACATAAAATAAGTCCTTTTAAGTCTACTCTTAAGAGTTGATAATGGTACAAACGAATAAAATGTTTATATATCACATTTTCAAATATCTATTATTCTCCATTTTACTCGATCTCCTAAACGGTTAAAGATAGGACATCGCGGTTTTCACCAGTAAATCTAGCACTATATTTTACATAAAATAAGTCCTATAAGTCTACTCTCAAGAGTCGATAAAGGTACAAACGAATAAAAGGTTTATATATCACATTTACAAATATCTATTATTCTCCATTTTACTCGATCTCCTAAACGGTTAATGATAGGACATCGCGGTTTCCACAAGAGGATTTAGCACCTCATTTTACATAAAATAACTCCTTTAAGACTACTCTCAAGAGTTGATAAAGGTACAAACGAATAAAATGTTTATATATCACATTTTCAAATATCTATTTTCTCCATTTTACTCGATCTCCTAAGCGGTTCAAGATAGGACATCGCGGTTTTCACCAGTGGATTTAGCACCTCATTTTACATAAAATAGGTCCTATAAGTCTACTCTCAAAAGTTGATAAAGGTACAAACGAATAAAATGTTTATATATCACATTTTCAAATATCTATTATCTTCCATTTTACTCGATCTCCTAAACGGTTAAAAATAGGACATCGCGGTTTTCACCAGTGGATTTAGCACCTCATTTTACATAAAATATGTCCTATAAGTCTACTCTTAAGAGTTGATAAAGGTACAAACGAATAAAATGTTTATATATCACATTTTCAAATATCTATTATTCTCCAATTTACTCGATCTCCTAAACGGTTAAAGATAGGACATCGCGGTTTTCACCAGTGGATTTAGCACCTCATGTTTACATAAAATAGGTCCTATAAGTCTACTCTTAAGAGTTGATAAAGGTAAAAACGAATAAAATGTTTATATATCACATTTTCAAATATCAATTTTTCTCCATTTTACTCGATCTCCTAAACGGTTCAAGATAGGACATCGCGGTTTTCACCAGTGGATTTAGCACCTCATTTTACATAAAATAGGTCCTATAAGTCTATTCTCAAGAGTTGATAAAGGTACAAACGAATAAAATGTTTATATATCACATTTTCAAATATCTATTATTCTCCATTTTACTCGATCTCCTAAACGGTTAAAGATAGGACATCGCGAATTTCACCAGTGGATTTAGCACCTTATTTTACATTAAATAAGTCCTATAAGTCTACTCTCAAGAATTGATAAAGGTACAAACGAATAAAATGTTTATATATCACATTTTCAAATATCTATTATTTTCTATTTCACTCGATCTCCTAAACGGTTATAGATAGGACACCGCGGTTTTCACCAGTGGATTTAGCACTAGATTTTACATAAAATAAGTCCTATAAGTCTACTCTCAAGAGTCGATAAAGGTACAAACGAATAAAATGTTTATATATCACCATTTAAAATAACTATTTTTCTTTATTTTACTCGATCTCCTAAACGGTTCAAGATAGGACATCGCGGTTTTCACCAGTGGATTTAGCACTTCATTTTACATAAAATAGGTCCTATAAGTCTACTTTCAAATGTTAATAAAGGTACAAACGAATAAAATGTTTATATATCACATTTTCAAATATCTATTATTCTCCATTTTACTCGATCTCCTAAACGGTTAAAAATAGGACATCGCGGTTTTCACCAGTGGATTTAGCACCTCATTTTACATAAATTAAGTCCTATAAGTCTACTCTTAAAAGTTGATAAAGGTACAAACGAATAAAATGTTTATATATCACATTTTCAAATATCTATTATTCTCCATTTTACTCGATCTCCTAAACGGTTAAAGATAGAACATCGCGGTTTCCACAAAAGGATTTAGCACCTCATTTTACATAAAATAACTTCTATAAGTCTACTCTCTAAAGTTGATAAAGGTACAAACGAATAAAATGTTTATATATCACATTTTCAAATATCTATTACTCTCCATTTTACTCCATCTCCTAAACGGTTAAAAATAGGACATCGCGGTTTTCACCAGTGGATTTAGCACCTCATTTTACATAAAATAAGTCCTATAAGTCTACTCTCAAAAGTTGATAAAGGTACAAACGAATAAAATGTTTATATATCACATTTTCTAATATCTATTATTCTTCATTTTACTCCATCTCCTAAATGGTTAAAGATAGGACATCGCGGTTTTTATCAGTGGATTAAGCACCCCATTTTACATTAAATAAGTCCTATAAGTCTACTCTTAAGAGTTGATAAAGGTAAAAACGAATAAAATGTTTATATATCACATTTTCAAATATCTATTATTCTCCATTTTACTCGATCTCCTAAACGGTTAAAGATAGGACATCGTGGTTTTCACCAGTGAATTTAGCACCTCATTTTACATAAAATAGGTCCTATAAGTCTACTCTCAAATGTTGATGAAGGTACAAACGAATAAAATGTTTATATATCACATTTTCAAATATCTATTATCCTCCTTTTTACTCGATCTCCTAAACGGTTAAAAATAGGACATCGCGGTTTTCACCAGTGGATTTAGTACTTCATTTTACATAAAATAAGTCCTATAAGTCTACTCTTAAGAGTTGATAAAGGTACAAACGAATAAAATATTTATATATCTCATTTTCAAATATCTATTATTTTTCATTTTACTCGATCTCCTAAACGGTTAAAGATAGGACATCGCGGTTTCCACAATAGGATTTAGCAACTTATTTTACATAAAATAACTCCTATAAGTCTACTCTCAAGAGTTGATAAAGGTACAAACGAATAAAACGTTTATATATCACATTTTCAAATATTTATTATTCTCCATTTCACTCGATCTCCTAAACGGTTAAAGATAGGACATCGCGGTTTTTATCAGTGGATTAAGCACCCCATTTTACATAAAATAAGTCCTATAAGTCTACTCTTAAGAGTTGATAAAGGTAAAAACGAATAAAATGTTTATATATCACATTTTCAAATATCTATTATTCTCCATTTTACTCGATCTCCTAAACGGTTAAAGATAGGACATCGTGGTTTTCACCAGTGGATTTAGCACCTCACTTTACATAAAATAAGTCCTTTTAAGTCTACTCTTAAGAGTTGATAATGGTACAAACGAATAAAATGTTTATATATCACATTTTCAAATATCTATTATTCTCCAATTTACTCGATCTCCTAAACGGTTAAAGATAGGACATCGCGGTTTTCACCAGTAAATCTAGCACTATATTTTACATAAAATAAGTCCTATAAGTCTACTCTCAAGAGTCGATAAAGGTACAAACGAATAAAATGTTTATATATCACATTTACAAATATCTATTATTCTCCATTTTACTCGATCTCCTAAACGGTTAAAGATAGGACATCGCGGTTTTCACCAGTGAATTTAGCACTATATTTTACATAAAATAACTCCTATAAGTCTACTCTCAAGAGTTGATAAAGGTACAAACGAATAAAATGTTTATATATCACATTTTCAAATATCTATTATTCTCCATTTTACTCGATCTCCTAAACGGTTAGAGATAGGACATCGCGGTTTCCACAAGAGGATTTAGCACCTCATTTTACATAAAATAACTCCTTTAAGTCTACTCTCAAGAGTTGATAAAGGTACAAACGAATAAAATGTTTATATATCACATTTTCAAATATCTATTTTTCTCCATTTTACTCGATCTCCTAAACGGTTAAAGATAGGAAATCGCGGTTTTCACCAGAGGATTTAGTACCTCATTTTACATAAAATAAGATCTAGAATTCTACTCTCAAGAGTTGATAAAGGTACAAGTGAATAAAATGTTTAATCATCACATTTTCAAATATCTATTATTCTCCATTTTACTCGATCTCCTAAACGGTTAAAGATAGGACATCGTGGTTTTCACCAGTGGATTTAGCACCTCATTTTACATAAAATAAGTCCTATAAGTCTACTCTTAAGAGTTGATAAAGGTAAAAACGAATAAAATGTTTATATATCACATTTTCAAATATCTATTATTCTCCATTTTACTCGATCTCCTAAACGGTTAAAGATAGGACATCGCGGTTTTCACCAGTGAATTTAGCTCTCTATTTTACATAAAATAACTCCTATAAGTCTACTCTCAAGAGTTGATAAAGGTACAAACGAATAAAATGTTTATATATCACATTTTCAAATATCTATTATTCTCCATTTTACTCGATCTCCTAAACGGTTAGAGATAGGACATCGCGGTTTCCACAAGAGGATTTTGCACCTCATTTTACATAAAATAACTCTTTTAAGTCTACTCTCAAGAGTTGATAAAGGTACAAACGAATAAAATGTTTATATATCACATTTTCAAATATCTATTTTTCTCCATTTTACTCGATCTCCTAAACGGTTAAAGATAGGAAATCGCGGTTTTCACCAGAGGATTTAGTACCTCATTTTACATAAAATAAGACCTAGAATTCTACTCTCAAGAGTTGATAAAGGTACAAGTGAATAAAATGTTTAATCATCACATTTTCAAATATCTATTATTCTCCATTTTACTCGATCTCCTAAACGGTTAAAGATAGGACATCGCGGTTTTTACCAGTGGATTTAGCACCTCACTTAACATATAATAAGTCCTATAAGTCTACTCTCAAAAGTTGATAAAGGTACAAACGAATAAAATGTTTATATATCACATTTTCAAATATCTATTATTCTCCATTTTACTCGATCTCCTAAACGGTTAAAGATAGGACATCGTGGTTTTCACCAGTGGATTTAGCACCTCATTTTACATAAAATAGGTGCTATAAGTCTACTCTCAAGAGTTGATAAAGGTAAAAACGAATAAAATGTTTATAAATCACATTTTCAAATTTCTATTTTTCTCCATTTTACTCGATCTCCTAAACGGTTCAAGATAGAACATCGCGGTTTTCACCAGTGAATTTAGCCCTCATTTTACATAAAATAAGTCCTATAAGTCTACTCTTAAGAGTTGATAATGGTACAAACGAATAAAATGTTTATATATCACATTTTCAAATATCTATTATTCTCCATTTTACTCGATCTCCTAAACGGTTAAAGATAGGACATCGTGGTTTTCACCAGTGGATTTAGCACCTCATTTTACATAAAATAAGTCCTATAAGTCTACTCTCAAGAGTCGATAAAGGTACAAACGAATAAAATGTTTATATATCACATTTTCAAATATCTATTATTCTCCATTTTACTCGATCTCCTAAACGGTTAAAGATAGGACATCGCGGTTTTCACCAGTGGATTTAGCACCTCACTTTACATAAAATAAGTCCTTTTAAGTCTACTCTTAAGAGTTGATAATGGTACAAACGAATAAAATGTTTATATATCACATTTTCAAATATCTATTATTCTCCATTTTACTCGATCTCCTAAACGGTTAAAGATAGGACATCGCGGTTTTCACCAGTAAATCTAGCACTATATTTTACATAAAATAAGTCCTATAAGTCTACTCTCAAGAGTCGATAAAGGTACAAACGAATAAAAGGTTTATATATCACATTTACAAATATCTATTATTCTCCATTTTACTCGATCTCCTAAACGGTTAATGATAGGACATCGCGGTTTCCACAAGAGGATTTAGCACCTCATTTTACATAAAATAACTCCTTTAAGACTACTCTCAAGAGTTGATAAAGGTACAAACGAATAAAATGTTTATATATCACATTTTCAAATATCTATTTTCTCCATTTTACTCGATCTCCTAAGCGGTTCAAGATAGGACATCGCGGTTTTCACCAGTGGATTTAGCACCTCATTTTACATAAAATAGGTCCTATAAGTCTACTCTCAAAAGTTGATAAAGGTACAAACGAATAAAATGTTTATATATCACATTTTCAAATATCTATTATCTTCCATTTTACTCGATCTCCTAAACGGTTAAAAATAGGACATCGCGGTTTTCACCAGTGGATTTAGCACCTCATTTTACATAAAATATGTCCTATAAGTCTACTCTTAAGAGTTGATAAAGGTACAAACGAATAAAATGTTTATATATCACATTTTCAAATATCTATTATTCTCCAATTTACTCGATCTCCTAAACGGTTAAAGATAGGACATCGCGGTTTTCACCAGTGGATTTAGCACCTCATGTTTACATAAAATAGGTCCTATAAGTCTACTCTTAAGAGTTGATAAAGGTAAAAACGAATAAAATGTTTATATATCACATTTTCAAATATCAATTTTTCTCCATTTTACTCGATCTCCTAAACGGTTCAAGATAGGACATCGCGGTTTTCACCAGTGGATTTAGCACCTCATTTTACATAAAATAGGTCCTATAAGTCTATTCTCAAGAGTTGATAAAGGTACAAACGAATAAAATGTTTATATATCACATTTTCAAATATCTATTATTCTCCATTTTACTCGATCTCCTAAACGGTTAAAGATAGGACATCGCGAATTTCACCAGTGGATTTAGCACCTTATTTTACATTAAATAAGTCCTATAAGTCTACTCTCAAGAATTGATAAAGGTACAAACGAATAAAATGTTTATATATCACATTTTCAAATATCTATTATTTTCTATTTCACTCGATCTCCTAAACGGTTATAGATAGGACACCGCGGTTTTCACCAGTGGATTTAGCACTAGATTTTACATAAAATAAGTCCTATAAGTCTACTCTCAAGAGTCGATAAAGGTACAAACGAATAAAATGTTTATATATCACATTTTCAAATATCTATTTTTCTTTATTTTACTCGATCTCCTAAACGGTTCAAGATAGGACATCGCGGTTTTCACCAGTGGATTTAGCACTTCATTTTACATAAAATAGGTCCTATAAGTCTACTTTCAAATGTTAATAAAGGTACAAACGAATAAAATGTTTATATATCACATTTTCAAATATCTATTATTCTCCATTTTACTCGATCTCCTAAACGGTTAAAAATAGGACATCGCGGTTTTCACCAGTGGATTTAGCACCTCATTTTACATAAATTAAGTCCTATAAGTCTACTCTTAAAAGTTGATAAAGGTACAAACGAATAAAATGTTTATATATCACATTTTCAAATATCTATTATTCTCCATTTTACTCGATCTCCTAAACGGTTAAAGATAGAACATCGCGGTTTCCACAAAAGGATTTAGCACCTCATTTTACATAAAATAACTTCTATAAGTCTACTCTCTAAAGTTGATAAAGGTACAAACGAATAAAATGTTTATATATCACATTTTCAAATATCTATTACTCTCCATTTTACTCCATCTCCTAAACGGTTAAAAATAGGACATCGCGGTTTTCACCAGTGGATTTAGCACCTCATTTTACATAAAATAAGTCCTATAAGTCTACTCTCAAAAGTTGATAAAGGTACAAACGAATAAAATGTTTATATATCACATTTTCTAATATCTATTATTCTTCATTTTACTCCATCTCCTAAATGGTTAAAGATAGGACATCGCGGTTTTTATCAGTGGATTAAGCACCCCATTTTACATTAAATAAGTCCTATAAGTCTACTCTTAAGAGTTGATAAAGGTAAAAACGAATAAAATGTTTATATATCACATTTTCAAATATCTATTATTCTCCATTTTACTCGATCTCCTAAACGGTTAAAGATAGGACATCGTGGTTTTCACCAGTGAATTTAGCACCTCATTTTACATAAAATAGGTCCTATAAGTCTACTCTCAAATGTTGATGAAGGTACAAACGAATAAAATGTTTATATATCACATTTTCAAATATCTATTATCCTCCTTTTTACTCGATCTCCTAAACGGTTAAAAATAGGACATCGCGGTTTTCACCAGTGGATTTAGTACTTCATTTTACATAAAATAAGTCCTATAAGTCTACTCTTAAGAGTTGATAAAGGTACAAACGAATAAAATATTTATATATCTCATTTTCAAATATCTATTATTTTTCATTTTACTCGATCTCCTAAACGGTTAAAGATAGGACATCGCGGTTTCCACAATAGGATTTAGCAACTTATTTTACATAAAATAACTCCTATAAGTCTACTCTCAAGAGTTGATAAAGGTACAAACGAATAAAACGTTTATATATCACATTTTCAAATATCTATTATTCTCCATTTCACTCGATCTCCTAAACGGTTAAAGATAGGACATCGCGGTTTTTATCAGTGGATTAAGCACCCCATTTTACATAAAATAAGTCCTATAAGTCTACTCTTAAGAGTTGATAAAGGTAAAAACGAATAAAATGTTTATATATCACATTTTCAAATATCTATTATTCTCCATTTTACTCGATCTCCTAAACGGTTAAAGATAGGACATCGTGGTTTTCACCAGTGGATTTAGCACCTCACTTTACATAAAATAAGTCCTTTTAAGTCTACTCTTAAGAGTTGATAATGGTACAAACGAATAAAATGTTTATATATCACATTTTCAAATATCTATTATTCTCCAATTTACTCGATCTCCTAAACGGTTAAAGATAGGACATCGCGGTTTTCACCAGTAAATCTAGCACTATATTTTACATAAAATAAGTCCTATAAGTCTACTCTCAAGAGTCGATAAAGGTACAAACGAATAAAATGTTTATATATCACATTTACAAATATCTATTATTCTCCATTTTACTCGATCTCCTAAACGGTTAAAGATAGGACATCGCGGTTTTCACCAGTGAATTTAGCACTATATTTTACATAAAATAACTCCTATAAGTCTACTCTCAAGAGTTGATAAAGGTACAAACGAATAAAATGTTTATATATCACATTTTCAAATATCTATTATTCTCCATTTTACTCGATCTCCTAAACGGTTAGAGATAGGACATCGCGGTTTCCACAAGAGGATTTAGCACCTCATTTTACATAAAATAACTCCTTTAAGTCTACTCTCAAGAGTTGATAAAGGTACAAACGAATAAAATGTTTATATATCACATTTTCAAATATCTATTTTTCTCCATTTTACTCGATCTCCTAAACGGTTAAAGATAGGAAATCGCGGTTTTCACCAGAGGATTTAGTACCTCATTTTACATAAAATAAGACCTAGAATTCTACTCTCAAGAGTTGATAAAGGTACAAGTGAATAAAATGTTTAATCATCACATTTTCAAATATCTATTATTCTCCATTTTACTCGATCTCCTAAACGGTTAAAGATAGGACATCGCGGTTTTTACCAGTGGATTTAGCACCTCACTTAACATATAATAAGTCCTATAAGTCTACTCTCAAAAGTTGATAAAGGTACAAACGAATAAAATGTTTATATATCACATTTTCAAATATCTATTATTCTCCATTTTACTCGATCTCCTAAACGGTTAAAGATAGGACATCGTGGTTTTCACCAGTGGATTTAGCACCTCATTTTACATAAAATAGGTGCTATAAGTCTACTCTCAAGAGTTGATAAAGGTAAAAACGAATAAAATGTTTATAAATCACATTTTCAAATTTCTATTTTTCTCCATTTTACTCGATCTCCTAAACGGTTCAAGATAGAACATCGCGGTTTTCACCAGTGAATTTAGCCCTCATTTTACATAAAATAAGTCCTATAAGTCTACTCTTAAGAGTTGATAATGGTACAAACGAATAAAATGTTTATATATCACATTTTCAAATATCTATTATTCTCCATTTTACTCGATCTCCTAAACGGTTAAAGATAGGACATCGTGGTTTTCACCAGTGGATTTAGCACCTCATTTTACATAAAATAAGTCCTATAAGTCTACTCTTAAGAGTTGATAAAGGTAAAAACGAATAAAATGTTTATGTATCACATTTTCAAATATCTATTATTCTCCATTTTACTCGATCTCCTAAACCGTGAAAGATAGGACATCGTAGTTTTCACCAGTGGATTTAGCACCTCATTTTACATAAAATAGGTCCTATAAGTCTACTCTCAAATGTTGATAAAGGTACAAACGAATAAAATGTTTATATATCACATTTTCAAATATCTATTATTCTGAATTTTACTCGATCTCCTAAACGGTTAAAGATAGGACATCGTGGTTTTCACCAGTGGATTTAGCACTATATTTTACATAAAATAACTCCTATAAGTCTACTCTCAAGAGTTGATAAAGGTACAAACGAATAAAATGTTTATATATCACATTTTCAAATATCTATTATTCTCCATTTTACTCGATCTCCTAAACGGTTAGAGATAGGACATCGCGGTTTCCACAAGAGGATTTAGCACCTCATTTTACATAAAATAACTCCTTTAAGTCTACTCTCAAGAGTTGATAAAGGTACAAACGAATAAAATGTTTATATATCACATTTTCAAATATCTATTATTCTGAATTTTACTCGATCTCCTAAACGGTTAAAGATAGGACATCGTGGTTTTCACCAGTGGATTTAGCACCTCATTTTACATAAAATAAGTCCTATAAGTCTACTCTTAAGAGTTGATAAAGGTAAAAACGAATAAAATGTTTATATATCACATTTTCATATATCTATTATTCTCCATTTTACTCGATCTCCTAAACGGTTAAAGATAGGACATCGCGAATTTCACCAGTGGATTTAGCACCTTATTTTACATTAAATAAGTCCTATAAGTCTACTCTCAAGAGTTGATAAAGGTACAAACGAATAAAATGTTTATATATCACATTTTCAAATATCTATTATTTTCTATTTCACTCGATCTCCTAAACGGTTATAGATAGGGCACCGCGGTTTTCACCAGTGGATTTAGCACTATATTTTACATAAAATAAGTCCTATAAGTCTACTCTCAAGAGTCGATAAAGGTACAAACGAATAAAATGTTTATATATCACATTTTCAAATATCTATTATTCTCCATTTTACTCGATCTCCTAAACGGTTAAAGATAGGACATCGCGGTTTTCACCAGTGGATTTAGCACCTCACTTTACATAAAATAAGTCCTTTTAAGTCTACTCTTAAGAGTTGATAATGGTACAAACGAATAAAATGTTTATATATCACATTTTCAAATATCTATTATTCTCCATTTTACTCGATCTCCTAAACGGTTAAAGATAGGACATCGCGGTTTTCACCAGTAAATCTAGCACTATATTTTACATAAAATAAGTCCTATAAGTCTACTCTCAAGAGTCGATAAAGGTACAAACGAATAAAATGTTTATATATCACATTTACAAATATCTATTATTCTCCATTTTACTCGATCTCCTAAACGGTTAATGATAGGACATCGCGGTTTCCACAAGAGGATTTAGCACCTCATTTTACATAAAATAACTCCTTTAAGACTACTCTCAAGAGTTGATAAAGGTACAAACGAATAAAATGTTTATATATCACATTTTCAAATATCTATTTTTCTCCATTTTACTCGATCTCCTAAGCGGTTCAAGATAGGACATCGCGGTTTTCACCAGTGGATTTAGCACCTCATTTTACATAAAATAGGTCCTATAAGTCTACTCTCAAAAGTTGATAAAGGTACAAACGAATAAAATGTTTATATATCACATTTTCAAATATCTATTATCTTCCATTTTACTCGATCTCCTAAACGGTTAAAAATAGGACATCGCGGTTTTCACCAGTGGATTTAGCACCTCATTTTACATAAAATATGTCCTATAAGTCTACTCTTAAGAGTTGATAAAGGTACAAACGAATAAAATGTTTATATATCACATTTTCAAATATCTATTATTCTCCATTTTACTCGATCTCCTAAACGGTTAAAGATAGGACATCGCGGTTTTCACCAGTGGATTTAGCACTATATTTTACATAAAATAACTCCTATAAGTCTACTCTCAAGAGTTGATAAAGGTACAAACGAATAAAATGTTTATATATCACATTTTCAAATATCTATTATTCTCCATTTTACACCATCTCCTAAACGATTAAAGATATTACATCGCGGTTTTCACCAGTGGATTTAGCACCTCATGTTTACATAAAATAGGTCCTATAAGTCTACTCTTAAGAGTTGATAAAGGTAAAAACGAATAAAATGTTTATATATCACATTTTCAAATATCAATTTTTCTCCATTTTACTCGATCTCCTAAACGGTTCAAGATAGGACATCGCGGTTTTCACCAGTGGATTTAGCACCTCATTTTACATAAAATAGGTCCTATAAGTCTATTCTCAAGAGTTGATAAAGGTACAAACGAATAAAATGTTTATATATCACATTTTCAAATATCTATTATTCTCCATTTTACTCGATCTCCTAAACGGTTAAAGATAGGACATCGCGAATTTCACCAGTGGATTTAGCACCTTATTTTACATTAAATAAGTCCTATAAGTCTACTCTCAAGAATTGATAAAGGTACAAACGAATAAAATGTTTATATATCACATTTTCAAATATCTATTATTTTCTATTTCACTCGATCTCCTAAACGGTTATAGATAGGACACCGCGGTTTTCACCAGTGGATTTAGCACTATATTTTACATAAAATAAGTCCTATAAGTCTACTCTCAAGAGTCGATAAAGGTACAAACGAATAAAATGTTTATATATCACATTTTCAAATATCTATTTTTCTTTATTTTACTCGATCTCCTAAACGGTTCAAGATAGGACATCGCGGTTTTCACCAGTGGATTTAGCACCTCATTTTACATAAAATAGGTCCTATAAGTCTACTTTCAAATGTTAATAAAGGTACAAACGAATAAAATGTTTATATATCACATTTTCAAATATCTATTATTCTCCATTTTACTCGATCTCCTAAACGGTTAAAAATAGGACATCGCGGTTTTCACCAGTGGATTTAGCACCTCATTTTACATAAATTAAGTCCTATAAGTCTACTCTTAAAAGTTGATAAAGGTACAAACGAATAAAATGTTTATATATCACATTTTCAAATATCTATTATTCTCCATTTTACTCGATCTCCTAAACGGTTAAAGATAGAACATCGCGGTTTCCACAAAAGGATTTAGCACCTCATTTTACATAAAATAACTTCTATAAGTCTACTCTCTAAAGTTGATAAAGGTACAAACGAATAAAATGTTTATATATCACATTTTCAAATATCTATTACTCTCCATTTTACTCCATCTCCTAAACGGTTAAAAATAGGACATCGCGGTTTTCACCAGTGGATTTAGCACCTCATTTTACATAAAATAAGTCCTATAAGTCTACTCTCAAAAGTTGATAAAGGTACAAACGAATAAAATGTTTATATATCACATTTTCTAATATCTATTATTCTTCATTTTACTCCATCTCCTAAATGGTTAAAGATAGGACATCGCGGTTTTTATCAGTGGATTAAGCACCCCATTTTACATAAAATAAGTCCTATAAGTCTACTCTTAAGAGTTGATAAAGGTAAAAACGAATAAAATGTTTATATATCACATTTTCAAATATCTATTATTCTCCATTTTACTCGATCTCCTAAACGGTTAAAGATAGGACATCGTGGTTTTCACCAGTGAATTTAGCACCTCATTTTACATAAAATAGGTCCTATAAGTCTACTCTCAAATGTTGATGAAGGTACAAACGAATAAAATGTTTATATATCACATTTTCAAATATCTATTATTTTCTAGTTTACTCGATCTCCTAAACGGTTAAAGATAGGACATCGCGGTTTTCGCCCGTGGATTTAAAACCTCATTTTACAGAAAATAGGTCCTATAATTCTACTCTCAAGAGATGATAAAGGTAAAAACGAATAAAATGTTTATATATCACATTTTCAAATATCTATTATTCTCCAATTTACTCGATCTCCTAAACGGTCAAAGATATCACATCGCAATTTTCACCAGTGGATTTAGCACCTCATTTTACATAAAATAAGTCCAATAAGTCTACTCTCAAGAGTTGATAAGGGTACAAACGAATAAAATGTTTATATTCCACATTATCAAATATCTATTATTCTCCATTTTACTCGATCTCCTAAACGGTTAAAGATATCACATCGCGGTTTTCACCAGTGGATTTAGCACCGTATTTTACATAAAATAAGTCTTATAAGTCTACTCTCAAGAGTTGATAAAGGTACAAACGAATAAAATGTTTATATTTCACATATTCAAATATCTATTTTTCTCCATTTTACTCGACCTCCTAAACGGTTAAAGATAGGACATCGCGGTTTTCACCAATGGATTTAGCACCTCATTTTACATAAAATAAGTCTTATAAGTCTACTCTCAAGAGTTGATAAAGGTACAAACGAATAAAATGTTTATATATCACATTTTCAAATATCCATTATTCTCCATTTTACTCGATCTCCTAAACGGTTAAAGATATTACATCGCGGTTTTCACCAGTAGATTTAGAACCTCATTTTACATAAAATAGGTCCTATAAGTCTACTCTCAAGAGTTGATAAAGGTAAAAACGAATAAAATGTTTATATATCACATTTTCAAATATCTATTATTCTCCATTTTACTCGATCTCCTAAACGGTTAAAGATATCACATCGCGGTTTTCACCAGTGGATTTAGCACCTCTTTTTACATAAAATAGGTAATATAGGTCTACCCTCATGAGTTGATCAAGGTACAAACGAATAAAATGTTTATATATCACATTTTCAAATATCTATTACTCTCAATTTTACTCCATCTCCTAAACGGTTAAAGATAGGACATCGCGGTTTTCACCAGTGGATTTAGCACCTCATTTTACATAAAATAAGTCCTATAAGTCTACTCTCAAAAGTTGATAAAGGTACAAACGAATAAAATGTTTATATATCACATTTTCTAATATCTATTATTCTTCATTTTACTCCATCTCCTAAACGGTTAAAGATAGGACATCGCTTTTTTTATCAGTGGATTAAGCACCCCATTTTACATAAAATAAGTCCTATAAGTCTACTCTTAAGAGTTGATAAAGGTAAAAACGAATAAAATGTTTATATATCACATTTTCAAATATCTATTATTCTCCATTTTACTCGATCTCCTAAACGGTTAAAGATAGGACATCGTGGTTTTCACCAGTGAATTTAGCACCTCATTTTACATAAAATAGGTCCTATAAGTCTACTCTCAAATGTTGATGAAGGTACAAACGAATAAAATGTTTATATATCACATTTTCAAATATCTATTATCCTCCTTTTTACTCGATCTCCTAAACGGTTAAAAATAGGACATCGCGGTTTTCACCAGTGGATTTAGCACTTCATTTTACATAAAATAAGTCCTATAAGTCTACTCTTAAGAGTTGATAAAGGTACAAACGAATAAAATGTTTATATATCACATTTTCAAATATCTATTATTCTCCATTTTACTCGATCTCCTAAACGGTTAAAGATATCACATCGCGGTTTTCACCAGTGGATTTAGCACCTCTTTTTACATAAAATAGGTAATATAGGTCTACCCTCATGAGTTGATCAAGGTACAAACGAATAAAATGTTTATATATCACATTTTCAAATATCTATTACTCTCAATTTTACTCCATCTCCTAAACGGTTAAAGATAGGACATCGCGGTTTTCACCAGTGGATTTAGCACCTCATTTTACATAAAATAAGTCCTATAAGTCTACTCTCAAGAGTTGATAAAAGTACAAACGAATAAAACGTTTATATATCACATTTTCAAATATCTATTACTCTCCATTTCACTCGATCTCCTATACGGTTAAAGATAGGACATCGCGGTTTTCACCAGTGGATTTAGCACCTCATTTTACATAAAATAAATCCTATAAGTCTACTCTCAAGAGTTGATATAGGTACAAACGAATTAAATGTTTATATATCACATTTTCAAATATCTATTATTCTCCATTTTACTAGATCTCCTAAACGGTTAAAGATAGGACATCGCGGTTTCCACAATAGGTTTTAGCACCTCATTTTACATAAAATAACTCCTATAAGTCTACTCTCAAGAGTTGATAAAGGTACAAACGGATTAAATGTTTACATATCACATTTTCAAATATCTATTATTCTCCATTTCACTCGATCTCCTAAACGGTTAAAGATAGGACATCGCGGATTTCACCAGTGGATTTAGCACCTTATTTTACATAAAATAAGTCCTATAAGTCTACTCTCAAGAGTTGATAAAGGTACAAACGAATAAAATGTTTATATATCACATTTTCAAATATCTATTATTATCCATTTCACTCGATCTCCTAAACGGATAAAGATAGGACATCGCGGTTTTCACCAGTGGATTTAGCACCTCATTTTACTTAAAATAAGTCTTATATGTCTACTCTCAAGAGTTGATAAAGGTACAAACGAATAAAATGTTTAAATATCACATTATCAAATATCTATTATTCTCCATTTTACTCGATCTCCTAAACGGTTAAAGATAGGACATCGCGGTTTTCACCAGTGGATTTAGCACCTCATTTTACATAAAATAAGTCCTATAAGTCTACTCTTAAGAGTTGATAAAGGTACAAACGAATAAAATTTTTAAATATCACATTTTCAAATATCTATTATTCTCCATTTTACTCGATCTCCTAAACGGTTAAAAATAGGACATCGCGGTTTTCACCAGTGGATTTAGCACCTCATTTTACATAAATTAAGTCCTATAAGTCTACTCTTAAAAGTTGATAAAGGTACAAACGAATAAAATGTTTATATATCACATTTTCAAATATCTATTATTCTCCATTTTACTCGATCTCCTAAACGGTTAAAGATAGGACATCGCGGTTTCCACAAAAGGATTTAGCACCTCATTTTACATAAAATAACTCCTATAAGTCTACTCTCTAAAGTTGATAAAGGTACAAACGAATAAAATGTTTATATATCACATTTTCAAATATCTATTATTCTCCATTTTACTCGATCTCCTAAACGGTTAAAGATAGGACATCGTGGTTTTCACCAGTGAATTTAGCACCTCATTTTACATAAAATAGGTCCTATAAGTCTACTCTCAAATGTTGATGAGGGTACAAACGAATAAAATGTTTATATATCACATTTTCAAATATCTATTATCCTCCTTTTTACTCGATCTCCTAAACGGTTAAAAATAGGACATCGCGGTTTTCACCAGTGGATTTAGCACTTCATTTTACATAAAATAAGTCCTATAAGTCTACTCTTAAGAGTTGATAAAGGTACAAACGAATAAAATGATTAAATATCACATTTTCAAATATCTATTATTCTTCATTTTACTCGATCTCCTAAACGGTTAAAGATAGGACATCGCGGTTTCCGCAATAGGATTTAGCAACTTATTTTACATAAAATAACTCCTATAAGTCTACTCTCAAGAGTTGATAAAGGTACAAACGAATAAAACGTTTATATATCACATTTTCAAATATCTATTATTCTCCATTTCACTCGATCTCCTATACGGTTAAAGATAGGACATCGCGGTTTTCACCAGTGGATTTAGCACCTCATTTTACATAAAATAAGTCCTATAAGTCTACTCTCAAGAGTTGATATAGGTACAAACGAATTAAATGTTTATATATCACATTTTCAAATATCTATTATTCTCCATTTTACTAGATCTCCTAAACGGTTAAAGATAGGACATCGCGGTTTCCACAAGAGGTTTTAGCACCTCATTTTACATAAAATAAGTCCTATAAGTCTACTCTTAAGAGTTGATAAAGGTACAAACGAATAAAATTTTTAAATATCACATTTTCAAATATCTATTATTCTCCATTTTACTCGATCTCCTAAACTATTAAAGATAGGACATCGCGGTTTTCACCAGTGGATTTAGCACCTCATTTTACATATAAAAAGTCCTATAAGCCTACTCTCAAAAGTTGATAAAGGTACAAACGAATAAAATGTTTATATATCACATTTTCAAATATCTATAAATATTCATTTTACTCGATCTCCTAAACGGTTAAAGATAGGACATCGCGGTTTTCTCCAGAGGATTTAGTACCTCATTTTACATAAAATAAGACCTATAAGTCTACTGTCAAGAGTTGATAAAGGTACAAACGAATAAAATGTTTATATATCACATTTTCAAATATCTATTATTCTCCATTTTACTCGATCTCCTAAACGGTTAAAGATAGGACATCGCGGTTTTCACCAGTGGATTTAGCACCTTATTTTACATAAAATAAGTCCTATAAGTCTACTCTCAAGAGTTAATAAAGGTACAAACAAATAAAATGTTTATATATCACATTTTCAAATATCTATTATTCTCCATTTTACTCGATCTCCTAAACGGTTAAAGATAGGACTTCGCGGTTTTCTCCAGAGGATTTAGTACCTCATTTTACATAAAATTAGTCGTATAAGTCTACTCTCAAGAGTTGATAAAGGTAAAAACGAATAAAATGTTTATATATCACATTTTCAAATATCTAATATTTTCTATTTTACTCGATCTCCTAAACGGTTAAAGATTGGACATCGCGGTTTCCACAAGAGGATTTAGCACCTCATTTTACATAAAATAACTCCTAAAAGTCTACTCTCAAGAGTTGATAAAGGTACAAACGAATAAAATGTTTATATATCACATTTTCAAATATCTATTTTTCTCCATTTTACTCGATCTCCTAAACGGTTCAAGATAGGACATCGCAGTTTTTACCAGTGGATTTAGCACCTCATTTTACATAAAATAGGTCCTATAACTCTACTCTCAAAAGTTGATAAAGGTACAAACGAATAAAATGTTTATATATCACATTTTCAAATATCTATTATTCTCCATTTTACTCGATCTCCTAAACGGTTAAAGATAGGACATCGCGGTTTCCACAAGAGGATTTAGCACCTCATTTTACATAAAATAACTATTAAAAGTCTACTCTCAAGAGTTGATAAAGGTACAAACGAATAAAATGTTTATATATCACATTTTCAAATATCTATTATTCTCCATTTTACTCGATCTCCTAAACGGTTAAAGATAGGACATCGCGGTTTCCACAAGAGGATTTAGTACCTCATTTTACATAAAATAACTCCTAAAAGTCTACTCTCAAGAGTTGATAAAGGTACAAACGAATAAAATGTTTATATATCACATTTTCAAATATCTGTTATTCTCCATTTTACTCGATCTCCTAAACGGTTAAAGATAGGACATCGCGGTTTTCACCAGTGGATTTAGCACTATATTATACATAAAATGTGTCCTATAAGTCTACTCTCAAGGGTTGATAAAGGTACAAACGAATAAAATGTTTATATATCACATTTTCAAATATCTATTATTCTCCATTTTACTCGATCTCCTAAACGGTTAAAGATAGGACATCGCGGTTTTCACCAGTGGATTTAGCACCTCACTTTACATAAAATAAGTCCTTTTAAGTCTACTCTTAAGAGTTGATAATGGTACAAACGAATAAAATGTTTATATATCACATTTTCAAATATCTATTATTCTCCATTTTACTCGATCTCCTAAACGGTTAAAGATAGGACATCGCGGTTTTCACCAGTAAATCTAGCACTATATTTTACATAAAATAAGTCCTATAAGTCTACTCTCAAGAGTCGATAAAGGTACAAACGAATAAAATGTTTATATATCACATTTACAAATATCTATTATTCTCCATTTTACTCGATCTCCTAAACGGTTAATGATAGGACATCGCGGTTTCCACAAGAGGATTTAGCACCTCATTTTACATAAAATAAATCCTATAAGTCTACTCTCAAGAGTTGATAAAGGTACAAACGAATAAAATGTTTATATATCACATTTTCAAATATCTATTATTCTCCATTTTACTCGATCTCCTAAACGGTTAAAGATAGGACATCGTGGTTTTCACCAGTGGATTTAGCACCTCATTTTACATAAAATAACTCCTATAAGTCTACTCTTAAAAGTTGATAAAGGTACAAACGAATAAAATGTTTATATATCACATTTTCAAATATCTATTATTCTTCATTTTACTCGATCTCCTAAACGGTTAAAGATAGAACATCGCGGTTTCCACAAAAGGATTTAGCACCTCATTTTACATAAAATAACTCCTATAAGTCTACTCTCTAAAGTTGATAAAGGTAAAAACGAATAAAATGTTTATATATCACATTTTCAAATATCTATTATTCTCCAATTTACTCGATCTCCTAAACGGTTAAAGATAGGACATCGCGGTTTTCACCAGTAACTCTAGCACTATATTTTACATAAAATAAGTCCTATAAGTCTACTCTCAAGAGTCGATAAAGGTACAAACGAATAAAATGTTTATATATCACATTTACAAATATCTATTATTCTCCATTTTACTCGATCTCCTAAACGGTTAATGATAGGACATCGCGGTTTTCACCAGTCGATTTAGCACCTCATTTTACATAAAATAGGTCCTATAAGTCTACTCTCAAAAGTTGATAAAGGTACAAACGAATAAAATGTTTATATATCACATTTTCAAATATCTATTATTCTCCATTTTACTCGATCTCCTAAACGGTTAAAGATAGGACATCGCGAATTTCACCAGTGGATTTAGCACCTTATTTTACATTAAATAAGTCCTATAAGTCTACTCTCAAGAATTGATAAAGGTACAAACGAATAAAATGTTTATATATCACATTTTCAAATATCTATTATTTTCTATTTCACTCGATCTCCTAAACGGTTATAGATAGGACACCGCGGTTTTCACCAGTATATTTAGCACTATATTTTACATAAAATAAGTCCTATAAGTCTACTCTCAAGAGTCGATAAATGTACAAACGAATAAAATGTTTATATATCACATTTTCAAATATCTATTATTTTCCATTTTACTCGATCTCCTAAACGGTTAAAGATAGGACATCGCGGTTTCCACAAAAGGATTTAGCACCTCATTTTACATAAAATAACTCCTATAAGTCTACTCTCAAGAGTTGATAAAGGTACAAACGAATAAAATGTTTATATATCACATTTTCAAATATCAATTTTTCTTTATTTTACTCGATCTCCTAAACGGTTCAAGATAGGACATCGCGGTTTTCACCAGTGGATTTAGCACCTCATTTTACATAAAATAGGTCCTATAAGTCTACTTTCAAATGTTGATAAAGGTACAAACGAATAAAATGTTTATATATCACATTTTCAAATATCTATTATTCTCCATTTTACTCGATCTCCTAAACGGTTAAAAATAGGACATCGCGGTTTTCACCAGTAAATTTAGCACCTCATTTTACATAAATTAAGTCCTATAAGTCTACTCTTAAAAGTTGATAAAGGTACAAACGAATAAAATGTTTATATATCACATTTTCAAATATCTATTATTCTCCATTTTAGTCGATCTCCTAAACGGTTAAAGATAGGACATCGCGGTTTCCACAAAAGGATTTAGCACTTCATTTTACATAAAATAACTCCTATAAGTCTACTCTCTAAAGTTGATAAAGGTACAAACGAATAAAATGTTTATATATCACATTTTCAAATATCTATTACTCTCCATTTTACTCCATCTCCTAAACGGTTAAAGATAGGACATCGCGGTTTTCACCAGTGGATTTAGCACCTCATTTTACATAAAATAAGTCCTATAAGTCTACTCTCAAAAGTTGATAAAGGTACAAACGAATAAAATGTTTATATATCACATTTTCTAATATCTATTATTCTTCATTTTACTCCATCTCCTAAACGGTTAAAGATAGGACATCGCGGTTTTTATCAGTGGATTAAGCACCCCATTTTACATAAAATAAGTCCTATAAGTCTACTCTTAAGAGTTGATAAAGGACCAAACGAATAAAATGTTTATATATCACATTTTCAAATATCTATTATTCTTCATTTTACTCGATCTCCTAAACGGTTAAAGATAGGACATCGCGGTTTCCACAATAGGATTTAGCAACTTATTTTACATAAAATAACTCCTATAAGTCTACTCTCAAGAGTTGATAAAGGTACAAACGAATTAAACGTTTATATATCACATTTTCAAATATCTATTACTCTCCATTTCACTCGATCTCCTATACGGTTAAAGATAGGACATCGCGGTTTTCACCAGTGGATTTAGCACCTCATTTTACATAAAATAAGTCCTATAAGTCTACTCTCAAGAGTTGATATAGGTACAAACGAATTAAATGTTTATATATCACATTTTCAAATATCTATTATTCTCCATTTTACTAGATCTCCTAAACGGTTAAAGATAGGACATCGCGGTTTCCACAAGAGGTTTTAGCACCTCATTTTACATAAAATAACTCCTATAAGTCTACTCTCAAGAGTTGATAAAGGTACAAACGAATTAAATGTTTACATATTACATTTTCAAATATCTATTATCCTCCATTTCACTCGATCTCCTAAACGGTTAAAGATAGGACATCGCGGATTTCACCAGTGGATTTAGCACCTTATTTTACATAAAATAAGTCCTATAAGTCTACTCTCAAGAGTTGATAAAGGTACAAACGAATAAAATGTTTATATATCACATTTTCAAATATCTATTATTATCCATTTCACTCGATCTCCTAAACGGTTAAAGATAGGACATCGCGGTTTTCACCAGTGGATTTAGCACCTCATTTTACTTAAAATAAGTCTTATATGTCTACTCTCAAGAGTTGATAAAGGTACAAACGAATAAAATGTTTAAATATCACATTATCAAATATCTATTATTCTCCATTTTACTCGATCTCCTAAAGGGTTAAAGATAGGACATCGCGGTTTTCACCAGTGGATTTAGCACCTCATTTTACATAAAATAAGTCCTATAAGTCTACTCTTAAGAGTTGATAAAGGTACAAACGAATAAAATTTTTAAATATCACATTTTCAAACATCTATTATTCTCCATTTTACTCGATCTCCTAAACGGTTAAAAATAGGACATCGCGGTTTTCACCAGTGGATTTAGCACCTCATTTTACATAAATTAAGTCCTATAAGTCTACTCTTAAAAGTTGATAAAGGTACAAACGAATAAAATGTTTATATATCACATTTTCAAATATCTATTATTCTCCATTTTACTCGATCTCCTAAACGGTTAAAGATAGGACATCGCGGTTTCCACAAAAGGATTTAGCACCTCATTTTACATAAAATAACTCCTATAAGTCTACTCTCAAGAGTTGATAAAGGTACAAACGAATAAAATGTTTATATATCACATTTTCAAATATCTGTTATTCTCCATTTTACTCGATCTCCTAAACGGTTAAAGATAGGACATCGCGGTTTTCACCAGTGGATTTAGCACTATATTATACATAAAATGTGTCCTATAAGTCTACTCTCAAGAGTTGATAAAGGTACAAACGAATAAAATGTTTATATATCACATTTTCAAATATCTATTATTCTCCATTTTACTCGATCTCCTAAACGGTTAAAGATAGGACATCGCGGTGTTCTCCAGTGGATTTAGCACTATATTTTACATAAAATAAGTCCTATAAGTCTACTCTCAAGAGTTGATAAAGGTACAAACGAATAAAATGTTTATATATCACATTTTCAAATATCTATTTTTCTCCAATTTACTCGATCTCCTAAACAATTAAAGATAGGACATCGCGGTTTTCACCAGTGGATTTAGCACCTCATTTTACATAAAATATGTCCTATAAGTCTACTCTCAAGGGTTGATAAAGGTACAAACGAATAAAATGTTTATATATCACATTTTCAAATATCCATTATTCTCCATTTTTCTCGATCTCCTAAACGGTTAAAGATTGGACATCGCGGTTTTCACCAGTGGATTTAGAACCTCATTTTACATAAAATAGGTCCAATAAGTCTACTCTCAAGAGTTGATAAAGGTAAAAACGAATAAAATGTTTATATATCACATTATCAAATATCTATTATTCTCCATTTTACTCGATCTCCTAAACGGTTTAAGATAGGACATCGCGGTTTTCACCAGTGGATCTAGAACCTCAGTTTACATAAAATAGGTCCTATAAGTCTACTCTCAAGAGTTGATAAAGGTAAAAACGAATAAAATGTCTATATATCACATTTTCAAATATCTATTATTTTCCATTTTACTCGATCTCCTAAACGGTAAAAGATAGGACATCGCGGTTTTCATCAGTGGATTAAGCACCCCATTTTACATAAAATAAGTCCTATAAGTCTACTCTCAAAAGTTGATAAAGGTACAAACGAATAAAATGTTTATATATCACATTTTCAAATATCTATTTTTCTCCATTTTACTCGATCTCCTAAACAATTAAAGATAGGACATCGCGGTTTTCACCAGTGGATTTAGCACCTCATTTTACATAAAATATGTCCTAAAAGTCTACTCTCAAGGGTTGATAAAGGTACAAACGAATAAAATGTTTATATATCACATTTTCAAATAACTATTATTCTCCATTTTACTCGATCTCCTAAACGGTTAAAGATAGGACATCGCGGTTTTCACCAGTGGATTTAAAACCTCATTTTACATAAAATAGGTCCTATAAGTCTACTCTCAAGAGTTGATAAAGGTAAAAACGAATAAAATGTTTATATATCACATTTTCAATTATCCATTATTCTCCAATTTACTCGATCTCCTAATCGGTTCAAGATAGGACATCGCGGTTTTTACCAGTGGATTTAGCACCTCATTTTACATAAAATAGGTCCTATAAGTCTACTCTCAAGAGTTGATAAAGGTACAAACGAAAAATAAGTTTATATATCACATTTTCAAATATCTATTTTTCTCCATTTAACTCGATCTCCTAAACGGTTCAAGATAGGACATCGCGGTTTTCACCAGTGGATTTAGCACCTCATTTTACATAAAATAAGTCCAATAAGTCTACTCTTAAGAGTTGATAAAGGTACAAACGAATAAAATGTTTATATATCACATTTTCAAATATCCATTATTCTCCATTTTACTCGATCTCCTAAACGGTTAACGATAGGACATCGCGATTTTCACCAGTGGATTAAGCACCTAATTTTACATAAAATAAGTCCTATAAGTCTACTCTCAAGAGTTGATAAAGGTACAAACGAATAAAATGTTTATATATCACATTTTCAAATATCTATTATTTTCCATTTTACTCGATCTCCTAAACGGTTCAAGATAGGACATCGCGGTTTTTACCAGTGGATTTAGCACTTCATTTTACATAAAATAGGTCCTATAAGTCCACTCTCTAGAGTTGATAAAGGTACAAACGAATAAAATGTTTATATATCACATTTTCAAATATCTATTATTTTCCATTTTACTCGATCTCCTAAACGGTTCAAGATAGGACATCGCGGTTTTTACCAGTGGATTTAGCACCTCATTTTACATAAAATAGGTCCTATAAGTCCACTCTCTAGAGTTGATAAAGGTACAAACGAAAAAAATGTTTATATATCATATTTTCAAATATCTGTTTTTCTTCATTTAACTCGATCTCCTAAACGGTTCAAGATAGGACATCGCGGTTTTCACCAGTGGATTTAGCACCTCATTTTACATAAAATAAGTCCAATAAGTCTACTCTTAAGAGTTGATAAAGGTACAAACGAATAAAATGTTTATATATCACATTTTCAAATATCCATTATTCTCCATTTTACTCGATCTCCTAAACGGTTAACGATAGGACATCGCGATTTTCACCAGTGGATTAAGCACCTAATTTTACATAAAATAAGTCCTATAAGTCTACTCTCAAGAGTTGATAAAGGTACAAACGAATAAAATGTTGATATATCTCATTTTCAAATATCTATTATTCTCCATTTTACTCGATCTCCTAAACAATTAAAGATAGGACATCGCGGTTTTCACCAGTGGATTTAGCACCTCATTTTACATAAAATATGTCCTAAATGTCTACTCTCAAGGGTTGATAAAGGTACAAACGAATAAAATGTATATATATCACATTTTCAAATATCCATTATTCTCCATTTTACTCGATCTCCTAAACGGTTAACGATAGGACATCGCGATATTCACCAGTGGATTTAGCATCTTATTTTACATAAAATAACTCCTAAAAGTCTACTCTCAAGAGTTGATAAAGGTACAAACGAATAAAATGTTTATATATCACATTTTCAAATATCTGTTATTCTCCATTTTACTCGATCTCCTAAACGGTTAAAGATAGGACATCGCGGTTTTCACCAGTGGATTTAGCACTATATTATACATAAAATGTGTCCTATAAGTCTACTCTCAAGGGTTGATAAAGGTACATACGAATAAAATGTTTATATATCACATTTTCAAATATCTATTATTCTCCATTTTACTCGATCTCCTAAACGGTTAAAGATAGGATATCGCGGTGTTCACCAGTGGATTTAGCACTATATTTTACATAAAATAAGTCCTATAAGTCTACTCTCAAGAGTTGATAAAGGTAAAAACGAATAAAATGTTTATATATCACATTTTCAAATATCTATTTTTCTCCATTTAACTCGATCTCCTAAACGGTTCAAGATAGGACATCGCGGTTTTCACTAGTGGATTTAGCACCTCATTTTACATAAAATAAGTCCAATAAGTCTACTCTTAAGAGTTGATAAAGGTACAAACGAATAAAATGTTTATATATCACATTTTCAAATATCCATTATTCTCCATTTTACTCGATCTCCTAAACGGTTAACGATAGGACATCGCGATTTTCACCAGTGGATTAAGCACCTAATTTTACATAAAATAAGTCCTATAAGTCTACTCTCAAGAGTTGATAAAGGTACAAACGAATAAAATGTTTATATATCACATTTTCAAATATCTATTATTTTCCATTTTACTCGATCTCCTAAACGGTTCAAGATAGGACATCGCGGTTTTTACCAGTGGATTTAGCACCTCATTTTACATAAAATAGGTCCTATAAGTCCACTCTCTAGAGTTGATAAAGGTACAAACGAAAAATATGTTTATATATCATATTTTCTAATATCTATTTTTCTTCATTTAACTCGATCTCCTAAACGGTTCAAGATAGGACATCGCGGTTTTCACCAGTGGATTTAGCACCTCATTTTACATAAAATAAGTCCAATAAGTCTACTCTTAAGAGTTGATAAAGGTACAAACGAATAAAATGTTTATATATCACATTTTCAAATATCCATTATTCTCCATTTTACTCGATCTCCTAAACGGTTAACGATAGGACATCGCGATTTTCACCAGTGGATTAAGCACCTAATTTTACATAAAATAAGTCCTATAAGTCTACTCTCAAGAGTTGATAAAGGTACAAACGAATAAAATGTTGATATATCACATTTTCAAATATCTATTATTCTCCATTTTACTCGATCTCCTAAACAATTAAAGATAGGACATCGCGGTTTTCACCAGTGGATTTAGCACCTCATTTTACATAAAATATCTCCTAAATGTCTACTCTCAAGGGTTGATAAAGGTACAAACGAATAAAATGTATATATATCACATTTTCAAATATCCATTATTTTTCATTTTACTCGATCTCCTAAACGGTTAACGATAGGACATCGCGATTTTCACCAGTGGATTTAGCATCTCATTTTACATAAAATTGGCCCTATAAGTCTACTCTCAAGAGTTGATAAAGGTAAAAACGAATAAAATGTTTATATATCACATTATCAAATATCTATTGTTCTCCATTTTACTCGATCTCCAAAACGGTAAAAGATAGGACATCGCGATTTTCACCAGTGGATTTAGCATCTCATTTTACATAAAATTGGCCCTATAAGTCTACTCTCAAGAGTTGATAAAGGTAAAAACGAATAAAATGTTTATATATCACATTATCAAATATCTATTGTTCTCCATTTTACTCGATCTCCAAAACGGTAAAAGATAGGACATCGCGGTTTTCACCAGTGGATTTAGAACCTCATTTTACATAAAATAGGTCCTATAAGTCTACTCTCAAGAGTTGATAAAGGTAAAAACGAATAAAATGTATATATCACATTTTCAAATATTCATTATTCCCCATTTTACTCGATCTCCTAAACGGTTGAAGATAGGACATCGCGGTTTTCACCAGTTTATTAAGCACCTCATTTTACATAAAATAAGTCCTATAAGTCTACTCTCAAGAGTTGATAAAGATACAAACGAATAAAATGTTTATATATCACATTATCAAATATCTATTATTCTCCATTTTACTCGATCTCCAAAACAGTTATAGATAGGACATCGCGGTTTTCACCAGTGGATTGAGCACCTCATTTTACATTAAATAGGTCCTATAAATCTACCCTCAAGAGTTGATCAAGGTACAAACGAAT
Source organism: Silvanus unidentatus (assembly GCA_963930825.1). Lineage (NCBI taxonomy): Eukaryota > Metazoa > Arthropoda > Insecta > Coleoptera > Silvanidae > Silvanus > Silvanus unidentatus. Next base: position 15,133,164 of record OZ005758.1, on the reverse strand, counting down.
AAAATTTTTATATATCACATTATCAAATATTTATTAACCTCCATTTTACTCGATCTCCTAAACGGTTCAAATTGGACATCGCGGTTTTTACCAGTGGATTTAGCACCTTATTTTACATAAAATAACTCCTATAAGTCTACTCTCAAGAGTTGATCAAGGTACTAACGAATAAAATGTTTATATATCACATTGTCAAATATCTATTATCCTCCATTTTACTCGATCTCCTAAACGGTTAAAGATAGGACATCGCGGTCTTCACCAGTGGATTAAGCACCTCATTTTTCATAAAATAAGTCATATAAGTCTACTCTCAAGAATTGATAATGGTACAAACGAATAAAATGTTTATAAATCACATTTTCAATTATCTATTATTATCAATTTACTCGATCTCTTAAACCGTTATAGATAGGACATCGCGGTTTTTATCAGTGGATTTAGCACCTTATTTTACATAAAATAAGTCCTATAAGTCTACCCTCAAGAGTTGATCAAGGTACAAACGAATAAAATGTTTTTATATCGCATTATCAAATATCTATTATTCTCCATTTTACTCGATCTCCTAAACGGTTAAAGATAGGACATCGCGGTTTTCACCAGTGGATTTAGCACCTCATTTTACATAAAATAAGTCTTATAAGTCTACTCTCAAGGGTTGATAAAGGTACAAACGAATAAAATGTTTATATATCACATTTTCAAATATCTATTATTCTCAATTTTACTCGATCTCCTAAACGGTTAAAGATAGGACATCGCGCTTTTCACCAGTGGATTTAGCACCTCATTTTACATAAAATAAGTCTTATAAGTCTACTCTCAAGGGTTGATAAAGGTACAAACGAATAAAATGTTTATATATCGCATTATCAAATATCTATTATTCTCCATTTCACCCGATCTCCTAAACGGTTAAAGATAGGACATCGCGGTTTTCACCAGTGGATTTAGCACCTTATTTTACATAAAATAACTCCTATAAGTCTACTCTCAAGAGTTGATAAAGGTACAAACGAATTAAATGTTTATATATCAAATTTTCAAATATCTATTATTATCAATTTTACTCGATCTCTTAAACCGTTAAAGATAGGACATCGCGGTTTTTATCAGTGGATTTAGCACCTTATTTTACATAAAATAAGTCCTATAAGTCTACCCTCAAGAGTTGATCAAGGTACAAACGAATAAAATGTTTATATATCACATTGTCAAATATCTATTTTTCTCCATTTTACTCGATCACCTAAACGGTTAAAGATAGAACATCGCGGTTTTCACCAGTGGATTAAGCACCTCATTTTACATAAAATATGTACTCTAAGTCTACTCTCAAGGGTTGATAAAGGTACAAACGGATAAAATGTTTATATATCACATTTTCAAATATCTATTATTCTCCATTTTATTCGATCTCCTAAACGGTTAAAGATAGGACGTCGCGGTTTTTACTAGTGGATTTAGCACCTCATTTTACATAAAATATGTCCTATAAGTCTACTCTCAAGGGTTGATAAAGGTACAAACGAATAAAATGTTTATATATCACATTTTCAAATATCTATTATTCTCCATGTTACTCGATCTCCTAAACGGTTAAAGATAGGACGTCGCGGTTTTCACCAGTGGATTTAGCACCTCATTTTACATAAAATATGTCCTATAAGTCTACTCTCAAGGGTTGATAAAGGTACAAACGAATAAAATGTTTATATATCACATTTTCAAATATCCATTATTCTCCATTTTACTCGATCTCCTAAACGCTTAAAGATAGGACATCGCGGTTTTCACCAGTGGACTTAGCACCTCATTTTACATAAAATATGTCCTATGAGTCTACTCTCAAGGGTTGATAAAGGTACAAACGAATAAAATGTTTATATATCACATTTTCAAATATCCATTATTCTCCATTTTACTCGATCTCCTAATCGGTTAAAGATAGGACATCGCGGTTTTCACCAGGGGACTTAGCACCTCATTTTACATAAAATATGTCCTATAAGTCTACTCTCAAGGGTTGATAAAGGTAAAAACGAATAAAATGTTTATATATCACATTTTCAAATATTTATTATTCTCCATTTTACTCGATCTCCTAAACGGTTAAAGATAGGACATCGCGGTTTTCACCAGTGGATTAAGCACCTCATTTTACATAAAATATGTCCTATAAGTCTACTCTCAAGGGTTGATAAAGGTACAAACGAATAAAATGTTTATATATCACATTTTCAAATATCTATTATTCTCCATTTTACTCGATCTCCTAAACGGTTAAAGATAGGACGTCGCGGTTTTCACCAGTGGATTTAGCACCTAATTTTACATAAAATATGTCCTATAAGTCTGCTCTCAAGGGTTGATAAAGGTACAAACGAATAAAATGTTTATATATCACATTTTCAAATATCCATTATTCTCCATTTTACTCGATCTCCTAAACGGTTAAAGTTAGGACATCGCGGTCTTCACCAGAAGATTTAGCACCTCATTTTACATAAAATAACTCCTATAAGTCTACTCTCAAGAGTTGATCAAGGTACTAACGAATAAAATGTTTATATATCACATTGTCAAATATCTATTATCCTCCATTTTACTCGATCTCCTAAACGGTTAAAGATAGGACATCGCGGTCTTCACCAGTGGATTAAGCACCTCATTTTACATAAAATAAGTCATATAAGTCTACTCTCAAGAATTGATAATGGTACAAACGAATAAAATGTTTATAAATCACATTTTCAATTATCTATTATTATCAATTTACTCGATCTCTTAAACCGTTATAGATAGGACATCGCGGTTTTTATCAGTGGATTTAGCACCTTATTTTACATAAAATAAGTCCTATAAGTCTACCCTCAAGAGTTGATCAAGGTACAAACGAATAAAATGTTTTTATATCGCATTATCAAATATCTATTATTCTCCATTTTACTCGATCTCCTAAACGGTTAAAGATAGGACATCGCGGTTTTCACCAGTGGATTTAGCACCTCATTTAACATAAAATAAGTCTTATAAGTCTACTCTCAAGGGTTGATAAAGGTACAAACGAATAAAATGTTTATATATCGCATTATCAAATATCTATTATTCTCCATTTCACCCGATCTCCTAAACGGTTAAAGTTAGGACATCGCGGTTTTCACCAGTGGATTTAGCACCTTATTTTACATAAAATAACTCCTATAAGTCTACTCTCAAGAGTTGATAAAGGTACAAACGAATTAAATGTTTATATATCAAATTTTCAAATATCTATTATTATCAATTTTACTCGATCTCTTAAACCGTTAAAGATAGGACATCGCGGTTTTTATCAGTGGATTTAGCACCTTATTTTACATAAAATAAGTCCTATAAGTCTACCCTCAAGAGTTGATCAAGGTACAAACGAATAAAATGTTTATATATCACATTGTCAAATATCTATTATTCTCCATTTTACTCGATCTCCTAAACGGTTAAAGATAGGACATCGCGGTCTTCACCAGTGGATTTAGCACCTCATTTTACATAAAATAAGTCTTATAAGTCTACTCTCAAGAGTTGATAAAGGTACAAACGAATAAAATGTTTATATATCACATTTTCAAATATCTATTATTATCAATTTACTCGATCTCTTAAACCGTTAAAGATAGGACATCGCGGTTTTCACCAGTGGACTAAGCACCTCATTTTACATAAAATATGTCCTATAAGTCTACTCTCAAGGGTTGATAAAGGTAAAAACGAATAAAATGTTTATATATCACATTTTCAAATATTTATTATTCTCCATTTTACTCGATCTCCTAAACGGTTAAAGATAGGACATCGCGGTTTTCCCCAGTGGACTAAGCACCTCATTTTACATAAAATAGGTCCTATAAGTCTACTCTCAAGAGTTGATCAAGGTACAGACGAATAAAATGTTTATATATCACATTGTCAAATATCTATTATTCTCCATTTTACTCGATCTCCTAAACGGTTAAAGATAGGACATCGCGGTCTTCACCAGTGGATTTAGCACCTCATTTTACATAAAATGAGTCTTATAAGTCTACTCTCAAGAGTTGATAAAGGAACAATCGAATAAAATGTTTATATATCACATTGTCAAATATCTATTATTTTCCATTTTACTCGATCTCCTAAACGGTTAAAGATAGGACATCGCGGTCTTCACCAGTGGATTTAACACCTCATTTTACATAAAATGAGTCCTATAAGTCTACTCTCAAGAGTTGATAAAGGTACAAACGAATAAAATGTTTATATATCACATTGTCAAATATCTATTATTCTCCATTTTACTCGATCTCCTAAACGGTTAAAGATAGGACATCGCGGTCTTCACCAGTGGATTTAGCACCTCATTTTACATAAAATAGGTTCTATAAGTCTACTCTCAAGAGTTGATGAAGGTACAAACGAATTAAATGTTTATATATCAAATTTTCAAATATCTATTATTATCAATTTTACTCGATCTCTTAAACCGTTAAAGATAGGACATCGCGGTTTTCACCAGTGGATTTAGCGCCTCATTTTACATAAAATAAGTCTTATAAGACTACTCTCAAGAGTTGATAAAGGTACAAACGAATATAATGTATATATATCACATTATCAAATATCTATTATTTTCCATTTTACTCGATCTCCTAAACGGTTGAAGATAGGACATCGCGGTTTTTAACAGTGGATTTAGCACCTCATTTTACATAAAATAAGTCCTATAAGTCTACTCTCAAGAGTTGATAAAGGTACAAACGAATAAAATTTTTATATATCACATTTTCAAATATCTATTATTCTCAATTTTACTTGATCTCCTAAACGGTTAAAGATAGGACATCGCGGTTTTTACCAGTGGATTTAGCACCTCATTTTACATAAATGAGGTATGTTTACTACAATTTGTAATTGTCTTACCTACATTTACTACATTGAATAATTATATATATATATCATTTTTCTTGTCATAAGTTTACTGTTAATTTTTGAATTTACCTCTGTTACTAGCTATATGTAATACCATGATTTTTGAATTTTTGTATATTTATTCATTGTGAATACACTTGAATGTCTACAATTTTTTATTTCTCTGATGTTTATTAGAGAATATTTACTAATGTACATTACCTACCATGTATTTTTATATTGTTATATTATTATATTACAATGTTATTATTTTTTTTCTTTCGAATTATATTCAAATGCATTATTTACAGCTGTGTTAATATTGTAATTGTAATTGTTGTTTAATTATATTTAATTTGTTTTCTAATAATATCTGCCAAATTTGTCTTGTAATTGGTGTTATACACTGTTGGGCAATAAAATAAATAAATAAATAAAATAAGTCCTATAAGTCTACCCTCAAGAGTTGATCAAGGTACAAACGAATAAAATGTTTATATATCACAATTTCAAATATCTATTATTCTCTATTTTACTCGATCTCCTAAACGGTTAAAGATAGGACATCGCGGTTTTCACCAGTGGATTTAGCACCTTATTTTACATAAAATATGTCCTATAAGTCTACTCTCAAGGGTTGATAAAGGTACAAACGAATAAAATGTTTATATATCACATTTTCAAATATCTATTATTCTCCATTTTACTCGGTCTCCTAAACGGTTAAAGATAGGACTTCGCGGTTTTCACCAGTGGATTTAGCACCTCATTTTACATAAAATAAGTCTTATAAGTCTACTCTCAAGAGTTGATAAAGGTACAAACGAATAAAATGTTTATATATCACATTATCAAATATCTATTATTTTCCATTTTACTCGATCTCCTAAACGGTTAAAGATAGGACATCGCGATTTTTACCAGTGGATTTAGCACCTCATTTTACATAAAATATGTCCTCTAAGTCTACTCTCAAGGGTTGATAATGGTACAAACGAATAAAATGTATATATATCACATTTTCAAATATCTATTATTCTCCATTTTATTCGATCTCCTAAACGGTTAAAGATAGGACGTCTCGGTTTTTACCAGTGGATTTAGCACCACATTTTACATAAAATAAGTCCTTTAAGTCAACCCTCAAGAGTTGATCAAGGTACAAACGAATAAAATTTTTATATATCACAATTTCAAATATCTATTATTCTCCATTTTACTCGATCACCTAAACGGTTAAAGATAGAACATCGCGGTTTTTACCAGTGGATTAAGCACCTCATTTTACATAAAATATGTCCTCTAAGTCTACTCTCAAGGGTTGATAAAGGTACAAACGAATAAAATGTTTATATATCACATTTTCAAATATCTATTATTTTCCATGTTACTCGATCTCCTAAACGGTTAAAGATAGGACGTCGCGGTTTTCACCAGTGGATTTAGCACCTCATTTTACATAAAATATGTCCTATAAGTCTACTCTAAAGGGTTGATAAAGGTACAAACGAATAAAATGTTTATATATCACATTTTCAAATATCCATTATTTTCCATTTTACTCGATCTCCTAAACGCTTAAAGATAGGACATCGCGGTTTTCACCAGTGGACTTAGCACCTCATTTTACATAAAATATGTCCTATGAGTCTACTCTCAAGGGTTGATAAAGGTACAAACGAATAAAATGTTTATATATCACATTTTCAAATATCCATTATTCTCCATTTTACTCGATCTCCTAAACGGTTAAAGATAGGACATCGCGGTTTTCACCAGTGGACTTAGCACCTCATTTTACATAAAATAGGTCCTATAAGTCAACTCTCAAGAGTTGATAAAGGTACAAACGAATTAAATGTTTTTATATCAAATTTTCAAATATCTATTATTATCAATTTTACTCGATCTCTTAAACCGTTAAAGATAGGACATCGCGGTTTTTATCAGTGGATTTAGCACCTTATTTTACATAAAATAAGTCCTAGAAGTCTACCCTCAAAAGTTGAAAAAGGTACAAACGAATAAAATGTTTATATATCACATTGTCAAATATCTATTATTCTCCATTTTACTCGATCTCCTAAACGGTTAAAGATAGGACATCGCGGTCTTCACCAGTGGATTTAGCACCTCATTTTACATAAAATATGTCCTATGAGTCTACTCTCAAGTGTTGATAAAGGTACAAACGAATAAAATGTTTATATATCACATTTTCAAATATCCATTATTCTCCATTTTACTCGATCTCCTAAACGGTTAAAGATAGGACATCGCAGTTTTCACCAGTGGACTTAGCACCTCATTTTACATAAAATATGTCCTATAAGTCTACTCTCAAGAGTTGATAAAGGTACAAACGAATAAAATTTTTATATATCACATTTTCAAATAACTATTATTCTCAATTTTACTTGATCTCCAAAACGGTTAAAGATAGGACATCGCGGTTTTCACCAGAGGATTTAGCACCTCATTTTACATAAAATAGGTCCTATGAGTCTACTCATAAGAGTTGATAAAGGTACAAACGAATAAATTGTTTATATTTCACATTATCAAATATCTATTATATTCCATTTTACTCGATCTCCTAAACGGTTAAAGATAGGACATCTCGGTTTTTACCAGTGGATTTAGCACCTCATTTTACATAAAATATGTCCTATAAGTCTACTCTCAAGAGTTGATAAAGGTACAAACGAATAAAATTTTTATATATCATATTTTCAAATATCTATAATTCTCAATTTTACTTGATCTCCTAAACGGTTAAAGATAGGACATCGTGGTGTTTACCAGTGGATTTAGCACCTCATTTTACATAAAATTATTCCAATAAGTCTACCCACAAGAGTTGATCAAGGTACAAACGAATAAAATGTTTATATATCACATTTTCAAATATCCATTATTCTCCATTTTACTCGATCTCCTAAACGGTTAAAGATAGGACATCGCGGTTTTCACCAGTGGATTTAGCACCTCATTTTACATAAAATAGTCAACCCTCAAGAGTTAATCAAGGTACAAACGAATAAAATGTTTATAAATCACATTTTCAAATATCTATTATTCTCCATTTTACTCGATCTTCTAAACGGTTAAAGATAGGACGTCGCGGTTTTCACCAGTGGATTTAGCACCTCATTTTTACATAAAATAAGTCTTATAAGTCTACTCTCAAGAGTTGATAAAGGTACAAACGAATAAAATTTTTATATATCACATTTTCAAATATCTATTATTCTCAATTTTACTTGATCTCCTAAACGGTTAAAGATAGGACATCGCGGTTTTCACCAGTGGATTTAGCACCTTATTTTTACATAAAATAAGTTTTATAAGTCTACTCTCAAGAGTTGATAAAGGTACAAACGAATAAAATGTTTATATATCACATTATCAAATATCTATTATTCTCCATTTTACTCGATCTCCTAAACGGTTAAAGATAGGACATCGCGGTTTTTACCAGTGGATTTAGCACCTCATTTTACATAAAATAAGTCCTATAAGTCTACTCTCAAGAGTTGATAAAGGTACAAACGAATATAATTTTTATATATCACATTTTCAAATATCTATTATTCTCAATTTTACTTGATCTCCTAAACGGTTAAAGATAGGGCATCGCGGTTTTTACCAGTGGATTTAGTACCTCATTTTACATAAAATTAGTCCTATAAGTCAACCCTCAAGAGTTGATCAAGGTACAAACGAATAAAATGTTTATATATCACACTTTCAAATATCTATTATTCTCCATTTTACTCGATCTCCTAAACGGTTAAAGATAGGACATCGCGGTTTTCACCAGTGAATTTAGCACCTCATTTTACATAAAATATGTCCTATAAGTCTACTCTCAAGGGTTGATAAAGGTACAAACGAATAAAATGTTTATATATCACATTTTCAAATATCCATTATTCTCCATTTTACTCGATCTCCTAAACGGTTAAAGATAGGACATCGCGGTTTTCACCAGTGGACTTAGCACCTCATTTTACATAAAATATGTCCTATAAGTCTACTCTCAAGGGTTGATAAAGGTACAAACGAATAAAATGTTTATATATCACATTTTCAAATATCAATTATTATCAATTTTACTCGATCTCTTAAACCGTTAAAGATAGGACATCGCGGTTTTTATCAGTGGATTAAGCACCTTATTTTACATAAAATAAGTCCTATAAGTCTACCCTCAAGAGTTGATAAAGGTTCAAACCAATAAAATGTTTATATATCAAATTTTCAAATATCTATTATTATCAATTTTACTCGATCTCTTAAACCGTTAAAGACAGGACGTCGCGGTTTTCACCAGTGGATTTAGCACCTCATTTTACATAAAATAAGTCTTAAAAGTCTTCTCTCAAGAGTTGATAAAGGTACAAACGAATTAAATGTTTATATATCAAATTTTCAAATATCTATTATTATCAATTTTACTCGATCTCTTAAACCGTTAAAGATAGGACATCGCGGTTTTTATCAGTGGATTTAGCACCTTATTTTACATAAAATAAGTCCTAGAAGTCTACCCTCAAAAGTTGAAAAAGGTACAAACGAATAAAATGTTTATATATCACATTGTCAAATATCTATTATTCTCCATTTTACTCGATCTCCTAAACGGTTAAAGATAGGACATCGCGGTTTTCACCAGTGGACTTAGCATCTTATTTTACATAAAATATGTCCTATAAGTCTACTCTCAAGGGTTGATAAAGGTAAAAACGAATGAAATGTTTATATGTCACATTGTCAAGTATCTATTATTCTCCATTTTACTCGATCTCCTAAACGGTTAAAAATAGGACATCACGGTTTTCACCAGAGGATTTAGCACCTCATTTTACATAAAATAACTCTTATGAGTCTACTCTCAAGAGTTGATAAAGGTAAACGAATAAAATGTTTATATATCACATTTTCAAATATCTATTATTATCAATTTTACTCGATCTCTTAAACGGTTAAAGATAGGACATCGCGGTTTTTATCAGTGGATTTAGCTTCTTATTTTACATAAAATAAGTCCTATAAGCCTACTGTTAAGAGTTGATAAAGGTACAAAAGAATAAAATGTTTATATATCACATTATCAAATATCTATTATTTTCCATTTTACTCGATCTCCTAAACGGTTAAAGATAGGTCATCGCGGTTTTCACCAGAGGATTTAGCACCTCATTTTACATAAAATAAGTACTATAAGTCTACTCTCAAGAGTTGATAAAGGTACAAACGAATAAAATGTTTATATATCGTATTATCAAATATCTATTATTCTCCATTATACTCGATCTCCTAAACGGTTAAAGATAGGACATCGCGGTTTTCACCAGTGGATTTAGCACCTCATTTTACATAAAATGAGTCCTATAAGTCTACTCTCAAGAGTTGATAAAGGTACAAACGAATAAAACTTTTATATATCACATTATCAAATATCTATTATTGTCCATTTTACTCCATCTCCAAAACGGTTTAAGATAGGACATCGCGGTTTTCACCAGTGGATTTAGCACTTCATTTTACATAAAATGAGTTCTATAAGTCTACTCTCAAGAGTTGATAAAGGTACAAACGAATAAAACTTTTATATATCACATTTTCAAATATCTATTATTCTCAATTTTACTTGATCTCCTAAACGGTTAAAGATAGGACATCGCGGTTTTTACCAGTGGATTTAGCACCTCAATTTACATAAAATAAGACCTATAAGTCTACCCTCAAGAGTTAATCAAGGTACAAACGAATAAAATGTTTAAATATCACATTTTCAAATATCTATTAATCTTCATTTTACTCGATCTCCTAAACGGTTAAAGATAGGACATCGCGGTTTTCACAAGTGGATTTAGCACCTCTTTTTACATAAAATGTGTCCAAAAGTCTACTCTCAAGGGTAGATAAAGGTACAAACGAATAAAATGTTTATATATCACATTTTCAAATATCCATTATTCTCCATTTTACTCGATCTCCTAAACGGATAAAGATTGGACATCGCGGTTTTCACCAGTGGATTTAGCACATCATTTTACATAAAATAAGTCCTATAAGTCTACTCTCAAGAGTTGATAAAGGTACAAACGAATAAAATGTTTATATATCACATTATCAAATATCTATTATTCTCCATTTTACTCGATCTAATAAACGGTTAAAGATATCACATCGCGGTTTTCACCAGTGGATTTAGCACCTCATTTTACATAAAATAGGTCCTATAAGTCTACCCTCATGAGTTGATCAAGGTACAAACGAATAAAATGTTAATATATCACATTTTCAAATATCTATAATTCTCCATTTTACTCGATCTCCTAAACGGTTAAAGATAGGACATCGCGGTTTTCACCAGTGGATTTAGCACCTCATTTTACATAAAATAGGTCCTATAAATCTACCCTCAAGAGTTGATCAAGGTACAAACGAATAAAATGTTTATATATCACATTTTCAAATATTCATTATTCTCCATTTTACTCGATCTCCTAAACGGTTAAAGATAGGACATCGCGGTTTTCACCAGTGGATTTAGCACCTCATTTTAAATAAAATAAGTCCTATAAGTCTACTCTTAAGAGTTGATAAAGGTACAAACGAATAAAATGTTTATATATCACATTTTCAAATATCTATTATTCTCCATTTTACTCGATCTCCTAAACGGTTAAAGATAGGACATCGCGGATTTCACCAGTGGATTTAGCACCTTATTTTACATAAAATAGGTCCTATAAGTCTACGCTCATGAGTTGATCAAGGTACAAACGAATAAAATGTTAATATATCACATTTTCAAATATCTATTATTCTCCATTTTACTCGATCTCCTAAACGGTTAAAGATAGGACATCGCGGTTTTTACCAGTGGATTTAGCACCTTATTTTACATAAAATAGGTCCTATAAGTCTACTCTCAAGAGTTAATAAAGGTACAAACAAATAAAATGTATATATATCACATTTTCAAATATCTATTATTCTCCATTTTATTTGATCTCCTAAACGGTTAAAGATTGGACATCGCGGTTTTTACCAGTGGATTTAGCACCTCATTTTACATTAAATAGGTCCTATAAGTCTACTCTCAAGAGTTGATAAAGGGAAAAACGAATAAAATGTTTATATATCACATTTTCAAATATCTATTATTTTCCATTTTACTCGATCTCCTAAACGGTAAAAGATAGGACATCGCGGTTCTTACCAGTGGATTTAACACCTCATTTTTCATAAAATAAGTCCTATAAGTCTACTCTCAAGAGTTGATAAAGATACAAACGAATAAAATGTTTATATATCACATTATCAAATATCTATTATTGTCCATTTTACTTGATCTCCAAAACGGTTAAAGATAGGACATCGCGGTTTTTACCAGTGGATTTAGCAACTCAATTTACATAAAATAGGTCCTATAAATCTACCCTCAAGAGTTGATCAAGGTACAAACGAATAAAATGTTTATATATCACATTTTCAAATATTCATTATTCTCCATTTTATTCGATCTCCTAAACGGTTATAGATAGGACATCGCGGTTTTCACCAGTGGATTTAGCACCTCATTTTACATAAAATAAGTCCTATAAGTCTACTCTCAAGAGTTGATAAAGGAACAAACGAATAAAATGTTTATATATCATATTATCAAATTTCTATTATTCTATATTATACTCGATCTCCTAAACGGTTAAAGATAGGACATCGCGGATTTCACCAGTGGATTTAGCACCTCATTTTACATAAAATAAGTCCTATAAGTCTACTCTCAAGAGTTGATAAAGATACAAACGAATAAAATGTTTATATATCACATTATCAAATATCTATTATTGTCCATTTTACTCGATCTCCAAAACGGTTAAAGATAGGACATCGCGGTTTTTAACAGTGGATTTAGCACCTCATTTTACATAAAATAAGTCCTATAAGTCTACTCTCAAGAGTTGATAAAGGTACAAACGAATAAAACTTTTATATATCACATTTTCAAATATCTATTATTCTCAATTTTACTTGATCTCCTAAACGGTTAAAGATACTACATCGCGGTTTCCACATGAGGATTTAGCACCTCATTTTACATAAAATAAGTCTTATAAGTCTACTCTTAAAAGTTGATAAAGGTACAAACGAATAAAATGTTTATATATCACATATCAAATATCTATTATTCTCCATTTTACTCGATCTCCTAAACGGTTAAAGATAGGACATCGCGGTTTTCACCAGAGGATTTAGCACCTCATTTTACATAAAATAAGTCCTATAAGTCTACTCTCAAGAGTTGATAAAAGTACAAACGAATAAAATGTTTATATATCACAATTTCAAATATCTATTATTATCAATTTTACTCGATCTCCTAAACCGTTAAAGATAGGACATCGCAGTTTTTATCAGTGGATTAAGCACCTTATTTTACATAAAATAAGTCCTATAAGTCTACCCTCAAGAGCTGATCAAGGTACAAACGAATAAAATGTTTATATATCACATTGTCAAATATCTATTATTCTCCATTTTACTCGATCTCCTAAACGGTTAAAGATAGGACATCGCGGTTTTCACCAGTGGATTTAGAACCTCATTTTATATAAAATAGGTCCTATAAGTCTACTCTCAAGAGTCGATAAAGGTACAAACGAATAAAATGTTTATATATCACATTTTCAAATATCTATTATTCTCCATTTTACTCGATCTCCTAAACGGTTAAAGATAGGACATCGCGGTTTTCACCAGAGGATTTAGCACCTCATTTTACATAAAATAAGTCCTATAAGTCTACTCTCAAGAGTTGATAAAAGTACAAACGAATAAAATGTTTATATATCACAATTTCAAATATCTATTATTATCAATTTTACTCGATCTCTTAAACCGTTAAAGATAGGACATCGCAGTTTTTATCAGTGGATTAAGCACCTTATTTTACATAAAATAAGTCCTATAAGTCTACCCTCAAGAGCTGATCAAGGTACAAACGAATAAAATGTTTATATATCACATTGTCAAATATCTATTATTCTCCATTTTACTCGATCTCCTAAACGGTTAAAGATAGGACATCGCGGTTTTCACCAGTGGATTTAGCACCTTATTTTACATAAAATAAGTCCTATAAGTCTACCATCAAGAGTTGATCAAGGTACAAACGAATAAAATGTTTATATATCACATTTTCAAATATCTATTATTCTCCATTTTACTCGATCTCCTAAACGGTTAAAGATAGGACATCGCGGTTTTCACCAGTGGATGTAGCACCTTATTTTACATAAAATAAGTCCTATAAGTCTACCCTCAAGAGCTGATCAAGGTACAAACGAATAAAATGTTTATATATCACATTGTCAAATATCTATTATTCTCCATTTTACTCGATCTCCTAAACGGTTAAAGATAGGACATCGCGGTTTTCACCAGTGGATTTAGAACCTCATTTTATATAAAATAGGTCCTATAAGTCTACTCTCAAGAGTCGATAAAGGTACAAACGAATAAAATGTTTATATATCACATTTTCAAATATCTATTATTCTCCATTTTACTCGATCTCCTAAACGGTTAAAGATAGGACATCGCGGTTTCCACATGAGGATTTAGCACCTCATTTTACATAAAATAAGTCTTATAAGTCTACTCTCAAAAGTTGATGAAGGTACAAACGAATAAATTGTTTATATATCACATATCAAATATCTATTATTCTCCATTTTACTCGATCTCCTAAACGGTTAAAGATAGGACATCGCGGTTTTCACCAGAGGATTTAGCACCTCATTTTACATAAAATAAGTCCTATAAGTCTACTCTCAAGAGTTGATAAAAGTACAAACGAATAAAATGTTTATATATCACAATTTCAAATATCTATTATTATCAATTTTACTCGATCTCTTAAACCGTTAAAGATAGGACATCGCAGTTTTTATCAGTGGATTAAGCACCTTATTTTACATAAAATAAGTCCTATAAGTCCACCCTCAAGAGCTGATCAAGGTACAAACGAATAAAATGTTTATATATCACATTGTCAAATATCTATTATTCTCCATTTTACTCGATCTCCTAAACGGTTAAAGATAGGACATCGCGGTTTTCACCAGTGGATTTAGCACCTTATTTTACATAAAATAAGTCCTATAAGTCTACCATCAAGAGTTGATCAAGGTACAAACGAATAAAATGTTTATATATCACATTTTCAAATATTCATTATTCTCCATTTTACTCGATCTCCTAAACGGTTAAAGATAGGACATCGCGGTTTTCACCAGCGGATTTAGCACCTCATTTTACATAAAATAAGTCCTATAAGTCTACTCTTAAGAGTTGATAAAGGTACAAACGAATAAAATGTTAATATATCACATTATCAAATATCTTTTATTCTCCATTTTACTCGATCTCCTAAACGGTTAAAGATAGAACATCGCGGTTTTCACCAGTGGATTTAGCACTTCATTTTACATAAAATAGTTCCTATAAGTCTACCCTCATGAGTTGATCAAGGTACAAACGAATAAAATGTTAATATATCACAATTTCAAATATCAATTATTCTCCATTTTACTCGATCTCCTAAACGGTTAAAGATAGAACACCGCGGTTTTCACCAGTGGATTTAGCACTTCATTTTACATAAAATAAGTTCTATAAGTCTACTCTCAAGAGTCGATAAAGGTACAAACGAATAAAATGTTTATATATCACATTTTCAAATATCTATTATTCTCCATTTTACTCGATCTCCTAAACGGTTAAAGATAGGACATCGCGGTTTCCACATGAGGATTTAGCACCTCATTTTACATAAAATAAGTCTTATAAGTCTACTCTCAAAAGTTGATAAAGGTACAAACGAATAAAATGTTTATATATCACATATCAAATATCTATTATTCTCCATTTTACTCGATCTCCTAAACGGTTAAAGATAGGACATCGCGGTTTTCACCAGAGGATTTAGCACCTCATTTTACATAAAATAAGTCCTATAAGTCTATTCTCAAGAGTTGATAAAAGTACAAACGAATAAAATGTTTATATATCACATTATCAAATATCTATTATTTTCCATTTTACTCGATCTCCTAAACGGTTAAAGATAGGACATCGCGGTTTTCACCAGTGGATTTAGCACCTCATTTTACATAAAATATGTCCTATGAGTCTACTCTCAAGGGTTGATAAAGGTACAAACGAATAAAATGTTTATATATCACATTTTCAAATATCCATTATTCTCCATTTTACTCGATCTCCTAATCGGTTAAAGATAGGACATAGCGGTTTTCACCAGTGGACTTAGCACCTCATTTTACATAAAATATGTCCTATAAGTCTACTCTCAAGGGTTGATAAAGGTAAAAACGAATAAAACGTTTATATATCACATTTTCAAATATTTATTATTCTCCATTTTACTCGATCTCCTAAACGGTTAAAGATAGGACATCGCGGTTTTCACCAGTGGACTTAGCACCTCATTTTACATAAAATAGGTCCTATAAGTCTACTCTCAAGAGTTGATAAAGGTACAAACGAATTAAATGTTTATATATCAAATTTTCAAATATCTATTATTATCAATTTTACTCGATCTCTTAAACCGTTAAAGATAGGACTTCGCGGTTTTTATCAGTGGATTTAGCACCTTATTTTACATAAAATAAGTCCTATAAGTCTACCCTTAAGAGTTGATAAAGGTACAAACGAATAAAATGTTTATATTTCACATTGTCAAATATCTATTATTTTCCATTTTACTCGATCTTCTAAACGGTTAAAGATAGGACATCGCGGTCTTCACCATTGGATTTAGCACCTCATTTTACATAAAATATGTCCTATGAGTCTACTCTCAAGGGTTGATAAAGGTACAAACGGATAAAATGTTTATATATCACATTTTCAAATATCCATTATTCTCCATTTTACTCGATCTCCTAAACGGTTAAAGATAGGACATCGCGGTCTTCACCAGTGGATTTAGCACCTCATTGTACATAAAATAAGTCCTATAAGTCGACCCTCAAGAGTTGATCAAGGTACAAACGAATAAAATTTTTATATATCACAATTTCAAATATCTATTATTCTCCATTTTATTCGATCACCTAAACGGTTAAAGATAGAACATCGCGGTTTTCACCAGTGGATTTAGCACCTTATTTTACATAAAATATGTCTTATAAGTCTACTCTCAAGAGTTGATAAAGGTACAAACGGATAAAATGTTTATATATCACAATTTCAAATATCTATTATTCTCTATTTTACTCGATCTCCTAAACGGTTAAAGATAGGACATCGCGGTTTTCACCAGTGGATTTAGCACCTCATTTTACATAAAATAAGTCTTATAAGTCTACTCTCAAGAGTTGATAAAGGTACAAACGAATAAAATGTTTATATATCAAATTTTCAAATATCTATTATTATCAATTTTACTCGATCTCTTAAACCGTTAAAGATAGGACATCGCGGTTTTTATCAGTGGATTTAGCACCTTATTTTACATAAAATAAGTCCTAGAAGTCTACCCTCAAAAGTTGAAAAAGGTACAAACGAATAAAATGTTTATATATCACATTGTCAAATATCTATTATTCTCCATTTTACTCGATCTCCTAAACGGTTAAAGATAGGACATCGCGGTCTACACCAGTGGATTTAGCACCTCATTTTTCATAAAATAAGTCCTATAAGTCTACCCTCAAGAGTTGATAAAGGTACAAACGAATAAAATGTTTATATATCACATTTTCAAATATCCATTATTCTCCATTTTACTCGATCTCCTAAACGGTTGAAGATAGGACATCGCGGTTTTCACCAGTGGACTTAGCACCTCATTTTACATAAAATAGGTCCTATAAGTCTACTCTCAAGAGTTGATAAAGGTACAAAAGAATTAAATGTTTATATATCAAATTTTCAAATATCTATTATTATCAATTTTACTCGATCTCTTAAACCGTTAAAGATAGGACATCGCGGTTTTTATCAGTGGATTTAGCACCTTATTTTACATAAAATAAGTCCTATAAGTCTACCCTCAAGAGTTGATCAAGGTACAAACGAATAAAATGTTTATATATCACATTGTCTAATTTCTATTATTTTCCATTTTACTCGATCTCCTAAACGGTTAAAGATAGGACATCGCGGTCTTCACCAGTAGATTTAGCACCTCATTTTACATAAAATAAGTCCTATAAGTCTACTCTCAAGAGTTGATAAAGGTACAAACGAATAAAATGTTTATATATCACATTTTCATATATCTATTATTTTCCATATTACTCGATCTCCTAAACGGTTAAAGATAGGACATCGCGGTTTTCACCAGTGGATTTAGCGCCTCATTTTACATAAAATAAGTCTTATAAGACTACTCTCAAGAGTTGATAAAGGTACAAACGAATATAATGTATATATATCACATTATCAAATATCTATTATTTTCCATTTTACTCGATCTCCTAAACGGTTGAAGATAGGACATCGCGGTTTTTAACAGTGGATTTAGCACCTCATTTTACATAAAATAAGTCCTATAAGTCTACTCTCAAGAGTTGATAAAGGTACAAACGAATAAAATTTTTATATATCACATTTTCAAATATCTATTATTCTCAATTTTACTTGATCTCCTAAACGGTTAAAGATAGGACATCGCGGTTTTTACCAGTGGATTTAGCACCTCATTTTACATAAATGAGGTATGTTTACTACAATTTGTAATTGTCTTACCTACATTTACTACATTGAATAATTATATATATATATCATTTTTCTTGTCATAAGTTTACTGTTAATTTTTGAATTTACCTCTGTTACTAGCTATATGTAATACCATGATTTTTGAATTTTTGTATATTTATTCATTGTGAATACACTTGAATGTCTACAATTTTTTATTTCTCTGATGTTTATTAGAGAATATTTACTAATGTACATTACCTACCATGTATTTTTATATTGTTATATTATTATATTACAATGTTATTATTTTTTTTCTTTCGAATTATATTCAAATGCATTATTTACAGCTGTGTTAATATTGTAATTGTAATTGTTGTTTAATTATATTTAATTTGTTTTCTAATAATATCTGCCAAATTTGTCTTGTAATTGGTGTTATACACTGTTGGGCAATAAAATAAATAAATAAATAAAATAAGTCCTATAAGTCTACCCTCAAGAGTTGATCAAGGTACAAACGAATAAAATGTTTATATATCACAATTTCAAATATCTATTATTCTCTATTTTACTCGATCTCCTAAACGGTTAAAGATAGGACATCGCGGTTTTCACCAGTGGATTTAGCACCTTATTTTACATAAAATATGTCCTATAAGTCTACTCTCAAGGGTTGATAAAGGTACAAACGAATAAAATGTTTATATATCACATTTTCAAATATCTATTATTCTCCATTTTACTCGGTCTCCTAAACGGTTAAAGATAGGACTTCGCGGTTTTCACCAGTGGATTTAGCACCTCATTTTACATAAAATAAGTCTTATAAGTCTACTCTCAAGAGTTGATAAAGGTACAAACGAATAAAATGTTTATATATCACATTATCAAATATCTATTATTTTCCATTTTACTCGATCTCCTAAACGGTTAAAGGTAGGACATCGCGATTTTTACCAGTGGATTTAGCACCTCATTTTACATAAAATATGTCCTCTAAGTCTACTCTCAAGGGTTGATAATGGTACAAACGAATAAAATGTATATATATCACATTTTCAAATATCTATTATTCTCCATTTTATTCGATCTCCTAAACGGTTAAAGATAGGACGTCTCGGTTTTTACCAGTGGATTTAGCACCACATTTTACATAAAATAAGTCCTATAAGTCAACCCTCAAGAGTTGATCAAGGTACAAACGAATAAAATTTTTATATATCACAATTTCAAATATCTATTATTCTCCATTTTACTCGATCACCTAAACGGTTAAAGATAGAACATCGCGGTTTTTACCAGTGGATTAAGCACCTCATTTTACATAAAATATGTCCTCTAAGTCTACTCTCAAGGGTTGATAAAGGTACAAACGAATAAAATGTTTATATATCACATTTTCAAATATCTATTATTTTCCATGTTACTCGATCTCCTAAACGGTTAAAGATAGGACGTCGCGGTTTTCACCAGTGGATTTAGCACCTCATTTTACATAAAATATGTCCTATAAGTCTACTCTAAAGGGTTGATAAAGGTACAAACGAATAAAATGTTTATATATCACATTTTCAAATATCCATTATTTTCCATTTTACTCGATCTCCTAAACGCTTAAAGATAGGACATCGCGGTTTTCACCAGTGGACTTAGCACCTCATTTTACATAAAATATGTCCTATGAGTCTACTCTCAAGGGTTGATAAAGGTACAAACGAATAAAATGTTTATATATCACATTTTCAAATATCCATTATTCTCCATTTTACTCGATCTCCTAAACGGTTAAAGATAGGACATCGCGGTTTTCACCAGTGGACTTAGCACCTCATTTTACATAAAATAGGTCCTATAAGTCAACTCTCAAGAGTTGATAAAGGTACAAACGAATTAAATGTTTTTATATCAAATTTTCAAATATCTATTATTATCAATTTTACTCGATCTCTTAAACCGTTAAAGATAGGACATCGCGGTTTTTATCAGTGGATTTAGCACCTTATTTTACATAAAATAAGTCCTAGAAGTCTACCCTCAAAAGTTGAAAAAGGTACAAACGAATAAAATGTTTATATATCACATTGTCAAATATCTATTATTCTCCATTTTACTCGATCTCCTAAACGGTTAAAGATAGGACATCGCGGTCTTCACCAGTGGATTTAGCACCTCATTTTACATAAAATATGTCCTATGAGTCTACTCTCAAGTGTTGATAAAGGTACAAACGAATAAAATGTTTATATATCACATTTTCAAATATCCATTATTCTCCATTTTACTCGATCTCCTAAACGGTTAAAGATAGGACATCGCAGTTTTCACCAGTGGACTTAGCACCTCATTTTACATAAAATATGTCCTATAAGTCTACTCTCAAGAGTTGATAAAGGTACAAACGAATAAAATTTTTATATATCACATTTTCAAATAACTATTATTCTCAATTTTACTTGAACTCCAAAACGGTTAAAGATAGGACATCGCGGTTTTCACCAGAGGATTTAGCACCTCATTTTACATAAAATAGGTCCTATGAGTCTACTCATAAGAGTTGATAAAGGTACAAACGAATAAATTGTTTATATTTCACATTATCAAATATCTATTATATTCCATTTTACTCGATCTCCTAAACGGTTAAAGATAGGACATCTCGGTTTTTACCAGTGGATTTAGCACCTCATTTTACATAAAATATGTCCTATAAGTCTACTCTCAAGAGTTGATAAAGGTACAAACGAATAAAATTTTTATATATCATATTTTCAAATATCTATAATTCTCAATTTTACTTGATCTCCTAAACGGTTAAAGATAGGACATCGTGGTGTTTACCAGTGGATTTAGCACCTCATTTTACATAAAATTATTCCAATAAGTCTACCCACAAGAGTTGATCAAGGTACAAACGAATAAAATGTTTATATATCACATTTTCAAATATCCATTATTCTCCATTTTACTCGATCTCCTAAACGGTTAAAGATAGGACATCGCGGTTTTCACCAGTGGATTTAGCACCTCATTTTACATAAAATAGTCAACCCTCAAGAGTTAATCAAGGTACAAACGAATAAAATGTTTATAAATCACATTTTCAAATATCTATTATTCTCCATTTTACTCGATCTTCTAAACGGTTAAAGATAGGACGTCGCGGTTTTCACCAGTGGATTTAGCACCTCATTTTTACATAAAATAAGTCTTATAAGTCTACTCTCAAGAGTTGATAAAGGTACAAACGAATAAAATTTTTATATATCACATTTTCAAATATCTATTATTCTCAATTTTACTTGATCTCCTAAACGGTTAAAGATAGGACATCGCGGTTTTCACCAGTGGATTTAGCACCTTATTTTTACATAAAATAAGTTTTATAAGTCTACTCTCAAGAGTTGATAAAGGTACAAACGAATAAAATGTTTATATATCACATTATCAAATATCTATTATTCTCCATTTTACTCGATCTCCTAAACGGTTAAAGATAGGACATCGCGGTTTTTACCAGTGGATTTAGCACCTCATTTTACATAAAATAAGTCCTATAAGTCTACTCTCAAGAGTTGATAAAGGTACAAACGAATATAATTTTTATATATCACATTTTCAAATATCTATTATTCTCAATTTTACTTGATCTCCTAAACGGTTAAAGATAGGGCATCGCGGTTTTTACCAGTGGATTTAGTACCTCATTTTACATAAAATTAGTCCTATAAGTCAACCCTCAAGAGTTGATCAAGGTACAAACGAATAAAATGTTTATATATCACACTTTCAAATATCTATTATTCTCCATTTTACTCGATCTCCTAAACGGTTAAAGATAGGACATCGCGGTTTTCACCAGTGAATTTAGCACCTCATTTTACATAAAATATGTCCTATAAGTCTACTCTCAAGGGTTGATAAAGGTACAAACGAATAAAATGTTTATATATCACATTTTCAAATATCCATTATTCTCCATTTTACTCGATCTCCTAAACGGTTAAAGATAGGACATCGCGGTTTTCACCAGTGGACTTAGCACCTCATTTTACATAAAATATGTCCTATAAGTCTACTCTCAAGGGTTGATAAAGGTACAAACGAATAAAATGTTTATATATCACATTTTCAAATATCAATTATTATCAATTTTACTCGATCTCTTAAACCGTTAAAGATAGGACATCGCGGTTTTTATCAGTGGATTAAGCACCTTATTTTACATAAAATAAGTCCTATAAGTCTACCCTCAAGAGTTGATAAAGGTTCAAACCAATAAAATGTTTATATATCAAATTTTCAAATATCTATTATTATCAATTTTACTCGATCTCTTAAACCGTTAAAGACAGGACGTCGCGGTTTTCACCAGTGGATTTAGCACCTCATTTTACATAAAATAAGTCTTAAAAGTCTTCTCTCAAGAGTTGATAAAGGTACAAACGAATTAAATGTTTATATATCAAATTTTCAAATATCTATTATTATCAATTTTACTCGATCTCTTAAACCGTTAAAGATAGGACATCGCGGTTTTTATCAGTGGATTTAGCACCTTATTTTACATAAAATAAGTCCTAGAAGTCTACCCTCAAAAGTTGAAAAAGGTACAAACGAATAAAATGTTTATATATCACATTGTCAAATATCTATTATTCTCCATTTTACTCGATCTCCTAAACGGTTAAAGATAGGACATCGCGGTTTTCACCAGTGGACTTAGCATCTTATTTTACATAAAATATGTCCTATAAGTCTACTCTCAAGGGTTGATAAAGGTAAAAACGAATGAAATGTTTATATGTCACATTGTCAAGTATCTATTATTCTCCATTTTACTCGATCTCCTAAACGGTTAAAAATAGGACATCACGGTTTTCACCAGAGGATTTAGCACCTCATTTTACATAAAATAACTCTTATGAGTCTACTCTCAAGAGTTGATAAAGGTAAACGAATAAAATGTTTATATATCACATTTTCAAATATCTATTATTATCAATTTTACTCGATCTCTTAAACGGTTAAAGATAGGACATCGCGGTTTTTATCAGTGGATTTAGCTTCTTATTTTACATAAAATAAGTCCTATAAGCCTACTGTTAAGAGTTGATAAAGGTACAAAAGAATAAAATGTTTATATATCACATTATCAAATATCTATTATTTTCCATTTTACTCGATCTCCTAAACGGTTAAAGATAGGTCATCGCGGTTTTCACCAGAGGATTTAGCACCTCATTTTACATAAAATAAGTACTATAAGTCTACTCTCAAGAGTTGATAAAGGTACAAACGAATAAAATGTTTATATATCGTATTATCAAATATCTATTATTCTCCATTATACTCGATCTCCTAAACGGTTAAAGATAGGACATCGCGGTTTTCACCAGTGGATTTAGCACCTCATTTTACATAAAATGAGTCCTATAAGTCTACTCTCAAGAGTTGATAAAGGTACAAACGAATAAAACTTTTATATATCACATTATCAAATATCTATTATTGTCCATTTTACTCGATCTCCAAAACGGTTTAAGATAGGACATCGCGGTTTTCACCAGTGGATTTAGCACTTCATTTTACATAAAATGAGTTCTATAAGTCTACTCTCAAGAGTTGATAAAGGTACAAACGAATAAAACTTTTATATATCACATTTTCAAATATCTATTATTCTCAATTTTACTTGATCTCCTAAACGGTTAAAGATAGGACATCGCGGTTTTTACCAGTGGATTTAGCACCTCAATTTACATAAAATAAGACCTATAAGTCTACCCTCAAGAGTTAATCAAGGTACAAACGAATAAAATGTTTAAATATCACATTTTCAAATATCTATTAATCTTCATTTTACTCGATCTCCTAAACGGTTAAAGATAGGACATCGCGGTTTTCACAAGTGGATTTAGCACCTCTTTTTACATAAAATGTGTCCAAAAGTCTACTCTCAAGGGTAGATAAAGGTACAAACGAATAAAATGTTTATATATCACATTTTCAAATATCCATTATTCTCCATTTTACTCGATCTCCTAAACGGATAAAGATTGGACATCGCGGTTTTCACCAGTGGATTTAGCACATCATTTTACATAAAATAAGTCCTATAAGTCTACTCTCAAGAGTTGATAAAGGTACAAACGAATAAAATGTTTATATATCACATTATCAAATATCTATTATTCTCCATTTTACTCGATCTAATAAACGGTTAAAGATATCACATCGCGGTTTTCACCAGTGGATTTAGCACCTCATTTTACATAAAATAGGTCCTATAAGTCTACCCTCATGAGTTGATCAAGGTACAAACGAATAAAATGTTAATATATCACATTTTCAAATATCTATAATTCTCCATTTTACTCGATCTCCTAAACGGTTAAAGATAGGACATCGCGGTTTTCACCAGTGGATTTAGCACCTCATTTTACATAAAATAGGTCCTATAAATCTACCCTCAAGAGTTGATCAAGGTACAAACGAATAAAATGTTTATATATCACATTTTCAAATATTCATTATTCTCCATTTTACTCGATCTCCTAAACGGTTAAAGATAGGACATCGCGGTTTTCACCAGTGGATTTAGCACCTCATTTTAAATAAAATAAGTCCTATAAGTCTACTCTTAAGAGTTGATAAAGGTACAAACGAATAAAATGTTTATATATCACATTTTCAAATATCTATTATTTTCCATTTTACTCGATCTCCTAAACGGTTAAAGATAGGACATCGCGGATTTCACCAGTGGATTTAGCACCTTATTTTACATAAAATAGGTCCTATAAGTCTACGCTCATGAGTTGATCAAGGTACAAACGAATAAAATGTTAATATATCACATTTTCAAATATCTATTATTCTCCATTTTACTCGATCTCCTAAACGGTTAAAGATAGGACATCGCGGTTTTTACCAGTGGATTTAGCACCTTATTTTACATAAAATAGGTCCTATAAGTCTACTCTCAAGAGTTAATAAAGGTACAAACAAATAAAATGTATATATATCACATTTTCAAATATCTATTATTCTCCATTTTATTTGATCTCCTAAACGGTTAAAGATTGGACATCGCGGTTTTTACCAGTGGATTTAGCACCTCATTTTACATTAAATAGGTCCTATAAGTCTACTCTCAAGAGTTGATAAAGGGAAAAACGAATAAAATGTTTATATATCACATTTTCAAATATCTATTATTTTCCATTTTACTCGATCTCCTAAACGGTAAAAGATAGGACATCGCGGTTCTTACCAGTGGATTTAACACCTCATTTTTCATAAAATAAGTCCTATAAGTCTACTCTCAAGAGTTGATAAAGATACAAATGAATAAAATGTTTATATATCACATTATCAAATATCTATTATTGTCCATTTTACTTGATCTCCAAAACGGTTAAAGATAGGACATCGCGGTTTTTACCAGTGGATTTAGCAACTCAATTTACATAAAATAGGTCCTATAAATCTACCCTCAAGAGTTGATCAAGGTACAAACGAATAAAATGTTTATATATCACATTTTCAAATATTCATTATTCTCCATTTTATTCGATCTCCTAAACGGTTAAAGATAGGACATCGCGGTTTTCACCAGTGGATTTAGCACCTCATTTTACATAAAATAAGTCCTATAAGTCTACTCTCAAGAGTTGATAAAGGAACAAACGAATAAAATGTTTATATATCATATTATCAAATTTCTATTATTCTATATTATACTCGATCTCCTAAACGGTTAAAGATAGGACATCGCGGATTTCACCAGTGGATTTAGCACCTCATTTTACATAAAATAAGTCCTATAAGTCTACTCTCAAGAGTTGATAAAGATACAAACGAATAAAATGTTTATATATCACATTATCAAATATCTATTATTGTCCATTTTACTCGATCTCCAAAACGGTTAAAGATAGGACATCGCGGTTTTTAACAGTGGATTTAGCACCTCATTTTACATAAAATAAGTCCTATAAGTCTACTCTCAAGAGTTGATAAAGGTACAAACGAATAAAACTTTTATATATCACATTTTCAAATATCTATTATTCTCAATTTTACTTGATCTCCTAAACGGTTAAAGATACTACATCGCGGTTTCCACATGAGGATTTAGCACCTCATTTTACATAAAATAAGTCTTATAAGTCTACTCTTAAAAGTTGATAAAGGTACAAACGAATAAAATGTTTATATATCACATATCAAATATCTATTATTCTCCATTTTACTCGATCTCCTAAACGGTTAAAGATAGGACATCGCGGTTTTCACCAGAGGATTTAGCACCTCATTTTACATAAAATAAGTCCTATAAGTCTACTCTCAAGAGTTGATAAAAGTACAAACGAATAAAATGTTTATATATCACAATTTCAAATATCTATTATTATCAATTTTACTCGATCTCCTAAACCGTTAAAGATAGGACATCGCAGTTTTTATCAGTGGATTAAGCACCTTATTTTACATAAAATAAGTCCTATAAGTCTACCCTCAAGAGCTGATCAAGGTACAAACGAATAAAATGTTTATATATCACATTGTCAAATATCTATTATTCTCCATTTTACTCGATCTCCTAAACGGTTAAAGATAGGACATCGCGGTTTTCACCAGTGGATTTAGAACCTCATTTTATATAAAATAGGTCCTATAAGTCTACTCTCAAGAGTCGATAAAGGTACAAACGAATAAAATGTTTATATATCACATTTTCAAATATCTATTATTCTCCATTTTACTCGATCTCCTAAACGGTTAAAGATAGGACATCGCGGTTTTCACCAGAGGATTTAGCACCTCATTTTACATAAAATAAGTCCTATAAGTCTACTCTCAAGAGTTGATAAAAGTACAAACGAATAAAATGTTTATATATCACAATTTCAAATATCTATTATTATCAATTTTACTCGATCTCTTAAACCGTTAAAGATAGGACATCGCAGTTTTTATCAGTGGATTAAGCACCTTATTTTACATAAAATAAGTCCTATAAGTCTACCCTCAAGAGCTGATCAAGGTACAAACGAATAAAATGTTTATATATCACATTGTCAAATATCTATTATTCTCCATTTTACTCGATCTCCTAAACGGTTAAAGATAGGACATCGCGGTTTTCACCAGTGGATTTAGCACCTTATTTTACATAAAATAAGTCCTATAAGTCTACCATCAAGAGTTGATCAAGGTACAAACGAATAAAATGTTTATATATCACATTTTCAAATATCTATTATTCTCCATTTTACTCGATCTCCTAAACGGTTAAAGATAGGACATCGCGGTTTTCACCAGTGGATGTAGCACCTTATTTTACATAAAATAAGTCCTATAAGTCTACCCTCAAGAGCTGATCAAGGTACAAACGAATAAAATGTTTATATATCACATTGTCAAATATCTATTATTCTCCATTTTACTCGATCTCCTAAACGGTTAAAGATAGGACATCGCGGTTTTCACCAGTGGATTTAGAACCTCATTTTATATAAAATAGGTCCTATAAGTCTACTCTCAAGAGTCGATAAAGGTACAAACGAATAAAATGTTTATATATCACATTTTCAAATATCTATTATTCTCCATTTTACTCGATCTCCTAAACGGTTAAAGATAGGACATCGCGGTTTCCACATGAGGATTTAGCACCTCATTTTACATAAAATAAGTCTTATAAGTCTACTCTCAAAAGTTGATGAAGGTACAAACGAATAAATTGTTTATATATCACATATCAAATATCTATTATTCTCCATTTTACTCGATCTCCTAAACGGTTAAAGATAGGACATCGCGGTTTTCACCAGAGGATTTAGCACCTCATTTTACATAAAATAAGTCCTATAAGTCTACTCTCAAGAGTTGATAAAAGTACAAACGAATAAAATGTTTATATATCACAATTTCAAATATCTATTATTATCAATTTTACTCGATCTCTTAAACCGTTAAAGATAGGACATCGCAGTTTTTATCAGTGGATTAAGCACCTTATTTTACATAAAATAAGTCCTATAAGTCCACCCTCAAGAGCTGATCAAGGTACAAACGAATAAAATGTTTATATATCACATTGTCAAATATCTATTATTCTCCATTTTACTCGATCTCCTAAACGGTTAAAGATAGGACATCGCGGTTTTCACCAGTGGATTTAGCACCTTATTTTACATAAAATAAGTCCTATAAGTCTACCATCAAGAGTTGATCAAGGTACAAACGAATAAAATGTTTATATATCACATTTTCAAATATTCATTATTCTCCATTTTACTCGATCTCCTAAACGGTTAAAGATAGGACATCGCGGTTTTCACCAGCGGATTTAGCACCTCATTTTACATAAAATAAGTCCTATAAGTCTACTCTTAAGAGTTGATAAAGGTACAAACGAATAAAATGTTAATATATCACATTATCAAATATCTTTTATTCTCCATTTTACTCGATCTCCTAAACGGTTAAAGATAGAACATCGCGGTTTTCACCAGTGGATTTAGCACTTCATTTTACATAAAATAGTTCCTATAAGTCTACCCTCATGAGTTGATCAAGGTACAAACGAATAAAATGTTAATATATCACAATTTCAAATATCAATTATTCTCCATTTTACTCGATCTCCTAAACGGTTAAAGATAGAACACCGCGGTTTTCACCAGTGGATTTAGCACTTCATTTTACATAAAATAAGTTCTATAAGTCTACTCTCAAGAGTCGATAAAGGTACAAACGAATAAAATGTTTATATATCACATTTTCAAATATCTATTATTCTCCATTTTACTCGATCTCCTAAACGGTTAAAGATAGGACATCGCGGTTTCCACATGAGGATTTAGCACCTCATTTTACATAAAATAAGTCTTATAAGTCTACTCTCAAAAGTTGATAAAGGTACAAACGAATAAAATGTTTATATATCACATATCAAATATCTATTATTCTCCATTTTACTCGATCTCCTAAACGGTTAAAGATAGGACATCGCGGTTTTCACCAGAGGATTTAGCACCTCATTTTACATAAAATAAGTCCTATAAGTCTATTCTCAAGAGTTGATAAAAGTACAAACGAATAAAATGTTTATATATCACAATTTCAAATATCTATTATTATCAATTTTACTCGATCTCTTAAACCGTTAAAGATAGGACATCGCAGTTTTTATCAGTGGATTAAGCACCTTATTTTACATAAAATAAGTCCTATAAGTCTACCCTCAAGAGCTGATCAAGGTACAAACGAATAAAATGTTTATATATCACATTGTCAAATATCTATTATTCTCCATTTTACTCGATCTCCTAAACGGTTAAAGATAGGACATCGCGGTTTTCACCAGTGGATTTAGCACCTTATTTTACATAAAATAAGTCCTATAAGTCTACCATCAAGAGTTGATCAAGGTACAAACGAATAAAATGTTTATATATCACATTTTCAAATATCTATTTTTCTCCATTTTACTCGATCTCCTAAACGGTTCAAGATAGGACATCGCGGTTTTCACCAGTGGATTTAGCACCTCATTTTACATAAAATAAGTCTTATAGGTCTTCTCTCAAGAGTTGATAAAGGTACAAACGAATAAAATGTTAATATATCACATTATCAAATATCTTTTATTCTCCATTTTACTCGATCTCCTAAACGGTTAAAGATAGAACATCGCGGTTTTCACCAGTGGATTTAGCACTTCATTTTACATAAACTAAGTTCTATAAGTCTACTCTCAAGAGTCGATAAAGGTACAAACGAATAAAATGTTTATATATCACATTTTCAAATATCTATTATTCTCCATTTTACTCGATCTCCTAAACGGTTAAAGATAGAACATCGCGGTTTCCACATGAGGATTTAGCACCTCATTTTACATAAAATAAGTCTTATAAGTCTACTCTTAAAAGTTGATAAAGGTACAAACGAATAAAATGTTTATATATCACATATCAAATATCTATTATTCTCCATTTTACTCGATCTCCTAAACGGTTAAAGATAGGACATCGCGGTTTTCACCAGAGGATTTAGCACCTCATTTTACATAAAATAAGTCCTATAAGTCTACTCTCAAGAGTTGATAAAAGTACAAACGAATAAAATGTTTATATATCACAATTTCAAATATCTATTATTATTAATTTTACTCGATCTCCTAAACCGTTAAAGATAGGACATCGCAGTTTTTATCAGTGGATTAAGCACCTTATTTTACATAAAATAAGTCCTATAAGTCTACCCTCAAGAGCTGATCAAGGTACAAACGAATAAAATGTTTATATATCACATTGTCAAATATCTATTATTCTCCATTTTACTCGATCTCCTAAACGGTTAAAGATAGGACATCGCGGTTTTCACCAGTGGATTTAGAACCTCATTTTATATAAAATAGGTCCTATAAGTCTTCTCTCAAGAGTCGATAAAGGTACAAACGAATAAAATGTTTATATATCACATTTTCAAATATCTATTATTCTCCATTTTACTCGATCTCCTAAACGGTTAAAGATAGGACATCGCGGTTTCCACATGAGGATTTAGCACCTCATTTTACATAAAATAAGTCTTATAAGTCTACTCTCAAAAGTTGATAAAGGTACAAACGAATAAATTGTTTATATATCACATATCAAATATCAATTATTCTCCATTTTACTCGATCTCCTAAACGGTTAAAGATAGGATATCGCGGTTTTCACCAGAGGATTTAGCACCTCATTTTACATAAAATAAGTCCTATAAGTCTACTCTCAAGAGTTGATAAAAGTACAAACGAATAAAACGTTTATATATCACAATTTCAAATATCTATTATTATCAATTTTACTCGATCTCTTAAACCGTTAAAGATAGGACATCGCAGTTTTTATCAGTGGATTAAGCACCTTATTTTACATAAAATAAGTCCTATAAGTCTACCCTCAAGAGCTGATCAAGGTACAAACGAATAAAATGTTTATATATCACATTGTCAAATATCTATTATTCTCCATTTTACTCGATCTCCTAAACGGTTAAAGATAGGACATCACGGTTTTCACCAGTGGATTTAGCACCTTATTTTACATAAAATAAGTCCTATAAGTCTACCATCAAGAGTTGATCAAGGTACAAACGAATAAAATGTTTATATATCACATTTTCAAATATTCATTATTCTCCATTTTACTCGATCTCCTAAACGGTTAAAGATAGGACATCGCGGTTTTCACCAGCGGATTTAGCACCTCATTTTACATAAAATAAGTCCTATAAGTCTACTCTTAAGAGTTGATAAAGGTACAAACGAATAAAATGTTAATATATCACATTATCAAATATCTTTTATTCTCCATTTTACTCGATCTCCTAAACGGTTAAAGATAGAACATCGCGGTTTTCACCAGTGGATTTAGCACTTCATTTTACATAAAATAGTTCCTATAAGTCTACCCTCATGAGTTGATCAAGGTACAAACGAATAAAATGTTAATATATCACAATTTCAAATATCAATTATTCTCCATTTTACTCGATCTCCTAAACGGTTAAAGATAGAACACCGCGGTTTTCACCAGTGGATTTAGCACTTCATTTTACATAAAATAAGTTCTATAAGTCTACTCTCAAGAGTCGATAAAGGTACAAACGAATAAAATGTTTATATATCACATTTTCAAATATCTATTATTCTCCATTTTACTCGATCTCCTAAACGGTTAAAGATAGGACATCGCGGTTTCCACATGAGGATTTAGCACCTCATTTTACATAAAATAAGTCTTATAAGTCTACTCTCAAAAGTTGATAAAGGTACAAACGAATAAAATGTTTATATATCACATATCAAATATCTATTATTCTCCATTTTACTCGATCTCCTAAACGGTTAAAGATAGGACATCGCGGTTTTCACCAGAGGATTTAGCACCTCATTTTACATAAAATAAGTCCTATAAGTCTATTCTCAAGAGTTGATAAAAGTACAAACGAATAAAATGTTTATATATCACAATTTCAAATATCTATTATTATCAATTTTACTCGATCTCTTAAACCGTTAAAGATAGGACATCGCAGTTTTTATCAGTGGATTAAGCACCTTATTTTACATAAAATAAGTCCTATAAGTCTACCCTCAAGAGCTGATCAAGGTACAAACGAATAAAATGTTTATATATCACATTGTCAAATATCTATTATTCTCCATTTTACTCGATCTCCTAAACGGTTAAAGATAGGACATCGCGGTTTTCACCAGTGGATTTAGCACCTTATTTTACATAAAATAAGTCCTATAAGTCTACCATCAAGAGTTGATCAAGGTACAAACGAATAAAATGTTTATATATCACATTTTCAAATATCTATTTTTCTCCATTTTACTCGATCTCCTAAACGGTTCAAGATAGGACATCGCGGTTTTCACCAGTGGATTTAGCACCTCATTTTACATAAAATAAGTCTTATAGGTCTTCTCTCAAGAGTTGATAAAGGTACAAACGAATAAAATGTTAATATATCACATTATCAAATATCTTTTATTCTCCATTTTACTCGATCTCCTAAACGGTTAAAGATAGAACATCGCGGTTTTCACCAGTGGATTTAGCACTTCATTTTACATAAACTAAGTTCTATAAGTCTACTCTCAAGAGTCGATAAAGGTACAAACGAATAAAATGTTTATATATCACATTTTCAAATATCTATTATTCTCCATTTTACTCGATCTCCTAAACGGTTAAAGATAGAACATCGCGGTTTCCACATGAGGATTTAGCACCTCATTTTACATAAAATAAGTCTTATAAGTCTACTCTTAAAAGTTGATAAAGGTACAAACGAATAAAATGTTTATATATCACATATCAAATATCTATTATTCTCCATTTTACTCGATCTCCTAAACGGTTAAAGATAGGACATCGCGGTTTTCACCAGAGGATTTAGCACCTCATTTTACATAAAATAAGTCCTATAAGTCTACTCTCAAGAGTTGATAAAAGTACAAACGAATAAAATGTTTATATATCACAATTTCAAATATCTATTATTATTAATTTTACTCGATCTCCTAAACCGTTAAAGATAGGACATCGCAGTTTTTATCAGTGGATTAAGCACCTTATTTTACATAAAATAAGTCCTATAAGTCTACCCTCAAGAGCTGATCAAGGTACAAACGAATAAAATGTTTATATATCACATTGTCAAATATCTATTATTCTCCATTTTACTCGATCTCCTAAACGGTTAAAGATAGGACATCGCGGTTTTCACCAGTGGATTTAGAACCTCATTTTATATAAAATAGGTCCTATAAGTCTTCTCTCAAGAGTCGATAAAGGTACAAACGAATAAAATGTTTATATATCACATTTTCAAATATCTATTATTCTCCATTTTACTCGATCTCCTAAACGGTTAAAGATAGGACATCGCGGTTTCCACATGAGGATTTAGCACCTCATTTTACATAAAATAAGTCTTATAAGTCTACTCTCAAAAGTTGATAAAGGTACAAACGAATAAATTGTTTATATATCACATATCAAATATCAATTATTCTCCATTTTACTCGATCTCCTAAACGGTTAAAGATAGGATATCGCGGTTTTCACCAGAGGATTTAGCACCTCATTTTACATAAAATAAGTCCTATAAGTCTACTCTCAAGAGTTGATAAAAGTACAAACGAATAAAACGTTTATATATCACAATTTCAAATATCTATTATTATCAATTTTACTCGATCTCTTAAACCGTTAAAGATAGGACATCGCAGTTTTTATCAGTGGATTAAGCACCTTATTTTACATAAAATAAGTCCTATAAGTCTACCCTCAAGAGCTGATCAAGGTACAAACGAATAAAATGTTTATATATCACATTGTCAAATATCTATTATTCTCCATTTTACTCGATCTCCTAAACGGTTAAAGATAGGACATCACGGTTTTCACCAGTGGATTTAGCACCTTATTTTACATAAAATAAGTCCTATAAGTCTACCATCAAGAGTTGATCAAGGTACAAACGAATAAAATGTTTATATATCACATTTTCAAATATCTATTTTTCTCCATTTTACTCGATCTCCTAAACGGTTCAAGATAGGACATCGCGGTTTTCACCAGTGGATTTAGCACCTCATTTTACATAAAATAAGTCTTATAGGTCTTCTCTCAAGAGTTGATAAAGGTACAAACGAATAAAATGTTAATATATCACATTATCAAATATCTTTTATTCTCCATTTTACTCGATCTCCTAAACGGTTAAAGATAGAACATCGCGGTTTTCACCAGTGGATTTAGCACTTCATTTTACATAAACTAAGTTCTATAAGTCTACTCTCAAGAGTCGATAAAGGTACAAACGAATAAAATGTTTATATATCACATTTTCAAATATCTATTATTCTCCATTTTACTCGATCTCCTAAACGGTTAAAGATAGAACATCGCGGTTTCCACATGAGGATTTAGCACCTCATTTTACATAAAATAAGTCTTATAAGTCTACTCTTAAAAGTTGATAAAGGTACAAACGAATAAAATGTTTATATATCACATATCAAATATCTATTATTCTCCA
Source organism: Silvanus unidentatus (assembly GCA_963930825.1). Classification (NCBI taxonomy): domain Eukaryota; kingdom Metazoa; phylum Arthropoda; class Insecta; order Coleoptera; family Silvanidae; genus Silvanus; species Silvanus unidentatus. The sequence continues at coordinate 15,097,866 of OZ005758.1, read as the reverse complement.
TTTTACTCGATCTCCTAAACGGTTAAAGATAGGACATCGCGGTTTTCACCAGAGGATTTAGCACCTCATTTTACATAAAATAAGTCCTATAAGTCTACTCTCAAGAGTTGATAAAAGTACAAACGAATAAAATGTTTATATATCACAATTTCAAATATCTATTATTATCAATTTTACTCGATCTCCTAAACCGTTAAAGATAGGACATCGCAGTTTTTATCAGTGGATTAAGCACCTTATTTTACATAAAATAAGTCCTATAAGTCTACCCTCAAGAGCTGATCAAGGTACAAACGAATAAAATGTTTATATATCACATTGTCAAATATCTATTATTCTCCATTTTACTCGATCTCCTAAACGGTTAAAGATAGGACATCGCGGTTTTCACCAGTGGATTTAGAACCTCATTTTATATAAAATAGGTCCTATAAGTCTTCTCTCAAGAGTCGATAAAGGTACAAACGAATAAAATGTTTATATATCACATTTTCAAATATCTATTATTCTCCATTTTACTCGATCTCCTAAACGGTTAAAGATAGGACATCGCGGTTTCCACATGAGGATTTAGCACCTCATTTTACATAAAATAAGTCTTATAAGTCTACTCTCAAAAGTTGATAAAGGTACAAACGAATAAATTGTTTATATATCACATATCAAATATCAATTATTCTCCATTTTACTCGATCTCCTAAACGGTTAAAGATAGGATATCGCGGTTTTCACCAGAGGATTTAGCACCTCATTTTACATAAAATAAGTCCTATAAGTCTACTCTCAAGAGTTGATAAAAGTACAAACGAATAAAATGTTTATATATCACAATTTCAAATATCTATTATTATCAATTTTACTCGATCTCTTAAACCGTTAAAGATAGGACATCGCAGTTTTTATCAGTGGATTAAGCACCTTATTTTACATAAAATAAGTCCTATAAGTCTACCCTCAAGAGCTGATCAAGGTACAAACGAATAAAATGTTTATATATCACATTGTCAAATATCTATTATTCTCCATTTTACTCGATCTCCTAAACGGTTAAAGATAGGACATCACGGTTTTCACCAGTGGATTTAGCACCTTATTTTACATAAAATAAGTCCTATAAGTCTACCATCAAGAGTTGATCAAGGTACAAACGAATAAAATGTTTATATATCACATTTTCAAATATCTATTTTTCTCCATTTTACTCGATCTCCTAAACGGTTCAAGATAGGACATCGCGGTTTTCACCAGTGGATTTAGCACCTCATTTTACATAAAATAAGTCTTATAGGTCTTCTCTCAAGAGTTGATAAAGGTACAAACGAATAAAATGTTAATATATCACATTATCAAATATCTTTTATTCTCCATTTTACTCGATCTCCTAAACGGTTAAAGATAGAACATCGCGGTTTTCACCAGTGGATTTAGCACTTCATTTTACATAAAATAGTTCCTATAAGTCTACCCTCATGAGTTGATCAAGGTACAAACGAATAAAATGTTAATATATCACATTTTCAAATATCTATTATTCTCCATTTTACTCGATCTCCTAAACGGTTAAAGATAGGACATCGCGGTTTCCACATGAGGATTTAGCACCTCATTTTACATAAAATAAGTCTTATAAGTCTACTCTTAAAAGTTGATAAAGGTAAAAACGAATAAAATGTTTATATATCACATATCAAATATCTATTATTCTCCATTTTACTCGATCTCCTAAACGGTTAAAGATAGGACATCGCGGTTTTCACCAGAGGATTTAGCACCTCATTTTACATAAAATAAGTCCTATAAGTCTACTCTCAAGAGTTGATAAAAGTACAAACGAATAAAATGTTTATATATCACAATTTCAAATATCTATTATTATCAATTTTACTCGATCTCCTAAACCGTTAAAGATAGGACATCGCAGTTTTTATCAGTGGATTAAGCACCTTATTTTACATAAAATAAGTCCTATAAGTCTACCCTCAAGAGCTGATCAAGGTACAAACGAATAAAATGTTTATATATCACATTGTCAAATATCTATTATTCTCCATTTTACTCGATCTCCTAAACGGTTAAAGATATTACATCGCGGTTTTCACCAGTGGATTTAGAACCTCATTTTATATAAAATAGGTGTTATAAGTCTACTCTCAAGAGTTGATAAAGGAACAAACGAATAAAATGTTTATATATCATATTATCAAATATCAATTATTTTCCATTATACTCGATCTCCTAAACGGTTAAAGATAGGACATCGCGGTTTTCACCAGTGGATTTAGAACCTCATTTTATATAAAATAGGTCCTATAAGTCTACCCACATGAGTTGATCAAGGTACAAACGAATAAAATGTTAATATATCACATTTTCAAATATCTATTATTCTCCATTTTACTCGATCTCCTAAACGGTTAAAGATAGGACATCGCGGTTTTCACCAGTGGATTTAGAACCTTATTTTATATAAAATAGGTTCTATAAGTCTACTCTCATGAGTTGATAAAGGTAAAAACGATTAAAATGTTTATATATCACATTTTCAAATATCTATTATTCTCCATTTTACTCGATCTCCTAAACGGTTAAAGATATCACATCGCGGTTTTCACCAGTGGATTTAGCACCTTATTTTACATAAAATAAGTCCTATAAGTCTACTCTCAGGAGTTGATAAGGGTACAAACGAATAAAATGTTTATATACCACATTATCAAATATCTATTTTTCTCCATTTTACTCGATCTCCTAAACGGTTCAAGATAGGACATCGCGGTTTTCACCAGTGGATTTAGCACCTCATTTTACATAAAATAAGTCTTATAGGTCTTCTCTCAAGAGTTGATAAAGGTACAAACGAATAAAATGTTAATATATCACATTATCAAATATCTTTTATTCTCCATTTTACTCGATCTCCTAAACGGTTAAAGATAGAACATCGCGGTTTTCACCAGTGGATTTAGCACTTCATTTTACATAAAATAGTTAATATAAGTCTACCCTCATGAGTTGATCAAGGTACAAACGAATAAAATGTTAATATATCACATTTTCAAATATCTATTATTCTCCATTTTACTCGATCTCCTAAACGGTTAAAGATAGGACATCGCGGTTTCCACATGAGGATTTAGCACCTCATTTTACATAAAATAAGTCTTATAAGTCTACTCTTAAAAGTTGATAAAGGTAAAAACGAATAAAATGTTTATATATCACATATCAAATATCTATTATTCTCCATTTTACTCGATCTCCTAAACGGTTAAAGATAGGACATCGCAGTTTTCACCAGAGGATTTAGCACCTCATTTTACATAAAATAAGTCCTATAAGTCTACTCTCAAGAGTTGATAAAAGTACAAACGAATAAAATGTTTATATATCACAATTTCAAATATCTATTATTATCAATTTTACTCGATCTCCTAAACCGTTAAAGATAGGACATCGCAGTTTTTATCAGTGGATTAAGCACCTTATTTTACATAAAATAAGTCCTATAAGTCTACCCTCAAGAGCTGATCAAGGTACAAACGAATAAAATGTTTATATATCACATTGTCAAATATCTATTATTCTCCATTTTACTCGATCTCCTAAACGGTTAAAGATATTACATCGCGGTTTTCACCAGTGGATTTAGAACCTCATTTTATATAAAATAGGTGTTATAAGTCTACTCTCAAGAGTTGATAAAGGAACAAACGAATAAAATGTTTATATATCATATTATCAAATATCAATTATTTTCCATTATACTCGATCTCCTAAACGGTTAAAGATAGGACATCGCGGTTTTCACCAGTGGATTTAGAACCTCATTTTATATAAAATAGGTCCTATAAGTCTACCCACATGAGTTGATCAAGGTACAAACGAATAAAATGTTAATATATCACATTTTCAAATATCTATTATTCTCCATTTTACTCGATCTCCTAAACGGTTAAAGATAGGACATCGCGGTTTTCACCAGTGGATTTAGAACCTTATTTTATATAAAATAGGTTCTATAAGTCTACTCTCATGAGTTGATAAAGGTAAAAACGATTAAAATGTTTATATATCACATTTTCAAATATCTATTATTCTCCATTTTACTCGATCTCCTAAACGGTTAAAGATATCACATCGCGGTTTTCACCAGTGGATTTAGCACCTTATTTTACATAAAATAAGTCCTATAAGTCTACTCTCAGGAGTTGATAAGGGTACAAACGAATAAAATGTTTATATACCACATTATCAAATATCTATTATTTTCCATTTTACTCGATCTCCTAAACGGTTAAAGATAGGACATCGCGGTTTTCACCAGTGGATTTAGCACCTCATTTTACATAAAATAAGTCTTATAGGTCTTCTCTCAAGAGTTGATAAAGGTACAAACGAATAAAATGTTAATATATCACATTATCAAATATCTTTTATTCTCCATTTTACTCGATCTCCTAAACGGTTAAAGATAGAACACCGCGGTTTTCACCAGTGGATTTAGCACTTCATTTTACATAAAATAAGTTCTATAAGTCTACTCTCAAGAGTCGATAAAGGTACAAACGAATAAAATGTTTATATATCACATTTTCAAATATCTATTATTCTCCATTTTACTCGATCTCCTAAACGGTTAAAGATAGGACATCGCGGTTTCCACATGAGGATTTAGCACCTCATTTTACATAAAATAAGTCTTATAAGTCTACTCTCAAAAGTTGATGAAGGTACAAACGAATAAATTGTTTATATATCACATATCAAATATCTATTATTCTCCATTTTACTCGATCTCCTAAACGGTTAAAGATAGGACATCGCGGTTTTCACCAGAGGATTTAGCACCTCATTTTACATAAAATAAGTCCTATAAGTCTACTCTCAAGAGTTGATAAAAGTACAAACGAATAAAATGTTTATATATCACAATTTCAAATATCTATTATTATCAATTTTACTCGATCTCTTAAACCGTTAAAGATAGGACATCGCAGTTTTTATCAGTGGATTAAGCACCTTATTTTACATAAAATAAGTCCTATAAGTCCACCCTCAAGAGCTGATCAAGGTACAAACGAATAAAATGTTTATATATCACATTGTCAAATATCTATTATTCTCCATTTTACTCGATCTCCTAAACGGTTAAAGATAGGACATCGCGGTTTTCACCAGTGGATTTAGCACCTTATTTTACATAAAATAAGTCCTATAAGTCTACCATCAAGAGTTGATCAAGGTACAAACGAATAAAATGTTTATATATCACATTTTCAAATATTCATTATTCTCCATTTTACTCGATCTCCTAAACGGTTAAAGATAGGACATCGCGGTTTTCACCAGCGGATTTAGCACCTCATTTTACATAAAATAAGTCCTATAAGTCTACTCTTAAGAGTTGATAAAGGTACAAACGAATAAAATGTTAATATATCACATTATCAAATATCTTTTATTCTCCATTTTACTCGATCTCCTAAACGGTTAAAGATAGAACATCGCGGTTTTCACCAGTGGATTTAGCACTTCATTTTACATAAAATAGTTCCTATAAGTCTACCCTCATGAGTTGATCAAGGTACAAACGAATAAAATGTTAATATATCACATTTTCAAATATCAATTATTCTCCATTTTACTCGATCTCCTAAACGGTTAAAGATAGGACATCGCGGTTTTCACCAGTGGATTTAGAACCTTATTTTATATAAAATAGGTTCTATAAGTCTACTCTCATGAGTTGATAAAGGTAAAAACGATTAAAATGTTTATATATCACATTTTCAAATATCTATTATTCTCCACTTTACTCGATCTCCTAAACGGTTAAAGATATCACATCGCGGTTTTCACCAGTGGATTTAGCACCTTATTTTACATAAAATGAGTCCTATAAGTCTACTCTCAGGAGTTGATAAGGGTACAAACGAATAAAATGTTTATATACCACATTATCAAATATCTATTATTTTCCATTTTACTCGATCTCCTAAACGGTTAAAGATAGGACATCGCGGTTTTCACCAGTGGATTTAGCACCTCATTTTACATAAAATAAGTCTTATAGGTCTTCTCTCAAGAGTTGATAAAGGTACAAACGAATAAAATGTTAATATATCACATTATCAAATATCTTTTAGTCTCCATTTTACTCGATCTCCTAAACGGTTAAAGATAGAACACCGCGGTTTTCACCAGTGGATTTAGCACTTCATTTTACATAAAATAAGTTCTATAAGTCTACTCTCAAGAGTCGATAAAGGTACAAACGAATAAAATGTTTATATATCACATTTTCAAATATCTATTATTCTCCATTTTACTCGATCTCCTAAACGGTTAAAGATAGGACATCGCGGTTTCCACATGAGGATTTAGCACCTCATTTTACATAAAATAAGTCTTATAAGTCTACTCTCAAAAGTTGATAAAGGTACAAACGAATAAAATGTTTATATATCACATATCAAATATCTATTATTCTCCATTTTACTCGATCTCCTAAACGGTTAAAGATAGGACATCGCGGTTTTCACCAGAGGATTTAGCACCTCATTTTACATAAAATAAGTCCTATAAGTCTACTCTCAAGAGTTGATAAAAGTACAAACGAATAAAATGTTTATATATCACAATTTCAAATATCTATTATTATCAATTTTACTCGATCTCTTAAACCGTTAAAGATAGGACATCGCTGTTTTTATCAGTGGATTAAGCACCTTATTTTACATAAAATAAGTCCTATAAGTCTACCCTCAAGAGCTGATCAAGGTACAAACGAATAAAATGTTTATATATCACATTGTCAAATATCTATTATTCTCCATTTTACTCGATCTCCTAAACGGTTAAAGATAGGACATCGCGGTTTTCACCAGTGGATTTAGCACCTTATTTTACATAAAATAAGTCCTATAAGTCTACCATCAAGAGTTGATCAAGGTACAAACGAATAAAATGTTTATATATCACATTTTCAAATATCTATTTTTCTCCATTTTACTCGATCTCCTAAACGGTTCAAGATAGGACATCGCGGTTTTCACCAGTGGATTTAGCACCTCATTTTACATAAAATAAGTCTTATAGGTCTTCTCTCAAGAGTTGATAAAAGTACAAACGAATAAAATGTTTATATATCACAATTTCAAATATCTATTATTATCAATTTTACTCGATCTCCTAAACCGTTAAAGATAGGACATCGCAGTTTTTATCAGTGGATTAAGCACCTTATTTTACATAAAATAAGTCCTATAAGTCTACCCTCAAGAGCTGATCAAGGTACAAACGAATAAAATGTTTATATATCACATTGTCAAATATCTATTATTCTCCATTTTACTCGATCTCCTAAACGGTTAAAGATAGGACATCGCGGTTTTTACCAGTGGATTTAGAACCTCATTTTATATAAAATAGGTCCTATAAGTCTTCTCTCAAGAGTCGATAAAGGTACAAACGAATAAAATGTTTATATATCACATTTTCAAATATCTATTATTCTCCATTTTACTCGATCTCCTAAACGGTTAAAGATAGGACATCGCGGTTTCCACATGAGGATTTAGCACCTCATTTTACATAAAATAAGTCTTATAAGTCTACTCTCAAAAGTTGATAAAGGTACAAACGAATAAATTGTTTATATATCACATATCAAATATCAATTATTCTCCATTTTACTCGATCTCCTAAACGGTTAAAGATAGGATATCGCGGTTTTCACCAGAGGATTTAGCACCTCATTTTACATAAAATAAGTCCTATAAGTCTACTCTCAAGAGTTGATAAAAGTACAAACGAATAAAATGTTTATATATCACATTTTCAAATATCTATTATTCTCCATTTTACTCGATCTCCTAAACGGTTAAAGATAGAACACCGCGGTTTTCACCAGTGGATTTAGCACTTCATTTTACATAAAATAAGTTCTATAAGTCTACTCTCAAGAGTCGATAAAGGTACAAACGAATAAAATGTTTATATATCACATTTTCAAATATCTATTATTTTCCATTTTACTCGATCTCCTAAACGGTTAAAGATAGGACATCGCGGTTTCCACATGAGGATTTAGCACCTCATTTTACATAAAATAAGTCTTATAAGTCTACTCTCAAAAGTTGATGAAGGTACAAACGAATAAATTGTTTATATATCACATATCAAATATCTATTATTCTCCATTTTACTCGATCTCCTAAACGGTTAAAGATAGGACATCGCGGTTTTCACCAGAGGATTTAGCACCTCATTTTACATAAAATAAGTCCTATAAGTCTACTCTCAAGAGTTGATAAAAGTACAAACGAATAAAATGTTTATATATCACAATTTCAAATATCTATTATTATCAATTTTACTCGATCTCTTAAACCGTTAAAGATAGGACATCGCAGTTTTTATCAGTGGATTAAGCACCTTATTTTACATAAAATAAGTCCTATAAGTCCACCCTCAAGAGCTGATCAAGGTACAAACGAATAAAATGTTTATATATCACATTGTCAAATATCTATTATTCTCCATTTTACTCGATCTCCTAAACGGTTAAAGATAGGACATCGCGGTTTTCACCAGTGGATTTAGCACCTTATTTTACATAAAATAAGTCCTATAAGTCTACCATCAAGAGTTGATCAAGGTACAAACGAATAAAATGTTTATATATCACATTTTCAAATATTCATTATTCTCCATTTTACTCGATCTCCTAAACGGTTAAAGATAGGACATCGCGGTTTTCACCAGCGGATTTAGCACCTCATTTTACATAAAATAAGTCCTATAAGTCTACTCTTAAGAGTTGATAAAGGTACAAACGAATAAAATGTTAATATATCACATTATCAAATATCTTTTATTCTCCATTTTACTCGATCTCCTAAACGGTTAAAGATAGAACATCGCGGTTTTCACCAGTGGATTTAGCACTTCATTTTACATAAAATAGTTCCTATAAGTCTACCCTCATGAGTTGATCAAGGTACAAACGAATAAAATGTTAATATATCACATTTTCAAATATCAATTATTCTCCATTTTACTCGATCTCCTAAACGGTTAAAGATAGGACATCGCGGTTTTCACCAGTGGATTTAGAACCTTATTTTATATAAAATAGGTTCTATAAGTCTACTCTCATGAGTTGATAAAGGTAAAAACGATTAAAATGTTTATATATCACATTTTCAAATATCTATTATTCTCCACTTTACTCGATCTCCTAAACGGTTAAAGATATCACATCGCGGTTTTCACCAGTGGATTTAGCACCTTATTTTACATAAAATGAGTCCTATAAGTCTACTCTCAGGAGTTGATAAGGGTACAAACGAATAAAATGTTTATATACCACATTATCAAATATCTATTATTTTCCATTTTACTCGATCTCCTAAACGGTTAAAGATAGGACATCGCGGTTTTCACCAGTGGATTTAGCACCTCATTTTACATAAAATAAGTCTTATAGGTCTTCTCTCAAGAGTTGATAAAGGTACAAACGAATAAAATGTTAATATATCACATTATCAAATATCTTTTAGTCTCCATTTTACTCGATCTCCTAAACGGTTAAAGATAGAACACCGCGGTTTTCACCAGTGGATTTAGCACTTCATTTTACATAAAATAAGTTCTATAAGTCTACTCTCAAGAGTCGATAAAGGTACAAACGAATAAAATGTTTATATATCACATTTTCAAATATCTATTATTCTCCATTTTACTCGATCTCCTAAACGGTTAAAGATAGGACATCGCGGTTTCCACATGAGGATTTAGCACCTCATTTTACATAAAATAAGTCTTATAAGTCTACTCTCAAAAGTTGATAAAGGTACAAACGAATAAAATGTTTATATATCACATATCAAATATCTATTATTCTCCATTTTACTCGATCTCCTAAACGGTTAAAGATAGGACATCGCGGTTTTCACCAGAGGATTTAGCACCTCATTTTACATAAAATAAGTCCTATAAGTCTACTCTCAAGAGTTGATAAAAGTACAAACGAATAAAATGTTTATATATCACAATTTCAAATATCTATTATTATCAATTTTACTCGATCTCTTAAACCGTTAAAGATAGGACATCGCTGTTTTTATCAGTGGATTAAGCACCTTATTTTACATAAAATAAGTCCTATAAGTCTACCCTCAAGAGCTGATCAAGGTACAAACGAATAAAATGTTTATATATCACATTGTCAAATATCTATTATTCTCCATTTTACTCGATCTCCTAAACGGTTAAAGATAGGACATCGCGGTTTTCACCAGTGGATTTAGCACCTTATTTTACATAAAATAAGTCCTATAAGTCTACCATCAAGAGTTGATCAAGGTACAAACGAATAAAATGTTTATATATCACATTTTCAAATATCTATTTTTCTCCATTTTACTCGATCTCCTAAACGGTTCAAGATAGGACATCGCGGTTTTCACCAGTGGATTTAGCACCTCATTTTACATAAAATAAGTCTTATAGGTCTTCTCTCAAGAGTTGATAAAAGTACAAACGAATAAAATGTTTATATATCACAATTTCAAATATCTATTATTATCAATTTTACTCGATCTCCTAAACCGTTAAAGATAGGACATCGCAGTTTTTATCAGTGGATTAAGCACCTTATTTTACATAAAATAAGTCCTATAAGTCTACCCTCAAGAGCTGATCAAGGTACAAACGAATAAAATGTTTATATATCACATTGTCAAATATCTATTATTCTCCATTTTACTCGATCTCCTAAACGGTTAAAGATAGGACATCGCGGTTTTCACCAGTGGATTTAGAACCTCATTTTATATAAAATAGGTCCTATAAGTCTTCTCTCAAGAGTCGATAAAGGTACAAACGAATAAAATGTTTATATATCACATTTTCAAATATCTATTATTCTCCATTTCACTCGATCTCCTAAACGGTTAAAGATAGGACATCGCGGTTTCCACATGAGGATTTAGCACCTCATTTTACATAAAATAAGTCTTATAAGTCTACTCTCAAAAGTTGATAAAGGTACAAACGAATAAATTGTTTATATATCACATATCAAATATCAATTATTCTCCATTTTACTCGATCTCCTAAACGGTTAAAGATAGGATATCGCGGTTTTCACCAGAGGATTTAGCACCTCATTTTACATAAAATAAGTCCTATAAGTCTACTCTCAAGAGTTGATAAAAGTACAAACGAATAAAATGTTTATATATCACAATTTCAAATATCTATTATTATCAATTTTACTCGATCTCTTAAACCGTTAAAGATAGGACATCGCAGTTTTTATCAGTGGATTAAGCACCTTATTTTACATAAAATAAGTCCTATAAGTCTACCCTCAAGAGCTGATCAAGGTACAAACGAATAAAATGTTTATATGTCACATTGTCAAATATCTATTATTCTCCATTTTACTCGATCTCCTAAACGGTTAAAGATAGGACATCACGGTTTTCACCAGTGGATTTAGCACCTTATTTTACATAAAATAAGTCCTATAAGTCTACCATCAAGAGTTGATCAAGGTACAAACGAATAAAATGTTTATATATCACATTTTCAAATATCTATTTTTCTCCATTTTACTCGATCTCCTAAACGGTTCAAGATAGGACATCGCGGTTTTCACCAGTGGATTTAGCACCTCATTTTACATAAAATAAGTCTTATAGGTCTTCTCTCAAGAGTTGATAAAGGTACAAACGAATAAAATGTTAATATATCACATTATCAAATATCTTTTATTCTCCATTTTACTCGATCTCCTAAACGGTTAAAGATAGAACATCGCGGTTTTCACCAGTGGATTTAGCACTTCATTTTACATAAAATAGTTCCTATAAGTCTACCCTCATGAGTTGATCAAGGTACAAACGAATAAAATGTTAATATATCACATTTTCAAATATCTATTATTCTCCATTTTACTCGATCTCCTAAACGGTTAAAGATAGGACATCGCGGTTTCCACATGAGGATTTAGCACCTCATTTTACATAAAATAAGTCTTATAAGTCTACTCTTAAAAGTTGATAAAGGTAAAAACGAATAAAATGTTTATATATCACATATCAAATATCTATTATTCTCCATTTTACTCGATCTCCTAAACGGTTAAAGATAGGACATCGCGGTTTTCACCAGAGGATTTAGCACCTCATTTTACATAAAATAAGTCCTATAAGTCTACTCTCAAGAGTTGATAAAAGTACAAACGAATAAAATGTTTATATATCACAATTTCAAATATCTATTATTATCAATTTTACTCGATCTCCTAAACCGTTAAAGATAGGACATCGCAGTTTTTATCAGTGAATTAAGCACCTTATTTTACATAAAATAAGTCCTATAAGTCTACCCTCAAGAGCTGATCAAGGTACAAACGAATAAAATGTTTATATATCACATTGTCAAATATCTATTATTCTCCATTTTACTCGATCTCCTAAACGGTTAAAGATAGGACATCGCGGTTTTCACCAGTGGATTTAGAACCTCATTTTATATAAAATAGGTCCTATAAGTCTACTCTCAAGAGTTGATAAAGGAACAAACGAATAAAATGTTTATATATCATATTATCAAATATCAAATATTTTCCATTATACTCGATCTCCTAAACGGTTAAAGATAGGACATCGCGGTTTTCACCAGTGGATTTAGAACCTCATTTTATATAAAATAGGTCCTATAAGTCTACTCTCAAGAGTTGATAAAGGAACAAACGAATAAAATGTTTATATATCATATTATCAAATATCAATTATTTTCCATTATACTCGATCTCCTAAACGGTTAAAGATAGGACATCGCGGATTTCACCAGTGGATTTAGCACCTCATTTTACATAAAATAGTTCCTATAAGTCTACCCATATGAGTTGATCAAGGTACAAACGAATAAAATGTTAATATATCACATTTTCAAATATCTATTATTCTCCATTTTACTCGATCTCCTAAACGGTTAAAGATAGGACATCGCGGTTTTCACCAGTGGATTTAGAACCTTATTTTATATAAAATAGGTTCTATAAGTCTACTCTCATGAGTTGATAAAGGTAAAAACGATTAAAATGTTTATATATCACATTTTCAAATATCTATTATTCTCCATTTTACTCGATCTCCTAAACGGTTAAAGATATCACATCGCGGTTTTCACCAGTGGATTTAGCACCTTATTTTACATAAAATAAGTCCTATAAGTCTACTCTCAGGAGTTGATAAGGGTACAAACGAATAAAATGTTTATATACCACATTATCAAATATCTATTATTTTCCATTTTACTCGATCTCCTAAACGGTTAAAGATAGGACATCGCGGTTTTCACCAGTGGATTTAGCACCTCATTTTACATAAAATAAGTCTTATAGGTCTTCTCTCAAGAGTTGATAAAGGTACAAACGAATAAAATGTTAATATATCACATTATCAAATATCTTTTATTCTCCATTTTACTCGATCTCCTAAACGGTTAAAGATAGAACACCGCGGTTTTTACCAGTGGATTTAGCACTTCATTTTACATAAAATAAGTTCTATAAGTCTACTCTCAAGAGTCGATAAAGGTACAAACGAATAAAATGTTTATATATCACATTTTCAAATATCTATTATTCTCCATTTTACTCGATCTCCTAAACGGTTAAAGATAGGACATCGCGGTTTCCACATGAGGATTTAGCACCTCATTTTACATAAAATAAGTCTTATAAGTCTACTCACAAAAGTTGATAAAGGTACAAACGAATAAATTGTTTATATATCACATATCAAATATCTATTATTTTAAATTTTACTCGATCTCCTAAACGGTTAAAGATAGGACATCGCGGTTTTCACCAGAGGATTTAGCACCTCATTTTACATAAAATAAGTCCTATAAGTCTACTCTCAAGAGTTGATAAAAGTACAAACGAATAAAATGTTTATATATCACAATTTCAAATATCTATTATTATCAATTTTACTCGATCTCTTAAACCGTTAAAGATAGGACATCGCAGTTTTTATCAGTGGATTAAGCACCTTATTTTACATAAAATAAGTCCTATAAGTCTACCCTCAAGAGCTGATCAAGGTACAAACGAATAAAATGTTAATATATCACATTATCAAATATCTATTATTCTCCATTTTACTCGATCTCCTAAACGGTTAAAGATAGGACATCGCGGTTTTCACCAGTGGATTTAGCACTTCATTTTACATAAACTAAGTTCTATAAGTCTACTCTCAAGAGTCGATAAAGGTACAAACGAATAAAATGTTTATATATCACATTTTCAAATATCTATTATTCTCCATTTTACTCGATCTCTTAAACGGTTAAAGATAGGACATCGCGGTTTCCACATGAGGATTTAGCACCTCATTTTACATAAAATAAGTCTTATAAGTCTACTCTCAAGAGTTGATAAAGGTACAAACGAATAAAATGTTTATATATCACAATTTCAAATATCTATTATTATCAATTTTACTCGATCTCTTAAACCGTTAAAGATAGGACATCGCAGTTTTTATCAGTAGATTAAGCACCTTATTTTACATAAAATAAGTCCTATAAGTCTACCCTCAAGAGTTGTTCAAGGTACAAACGAATAAAATGTTTATATATCACATTGTCAAATATCTATTATTCTCCATTTTACTCGATCTCCTAAACGGTTCAAGATAGGACATCGTGGTTTTTACCAGTAGATTTAGCACCTCATTTTACATAAAATAAGGCCTATAAGTCCACTCTCAAGAGTTGATAAAGGTACAAACGAATAAAATGTTTATATATCACATGATCAAATATCTATTATTTTCCATTTTACTCGATCTCCTAAACGGTTAAAGATAGGACATCGCCGTTTTTACCAATAGATTTAGCACCTCATTTTACATAAAATAAGGCCTATAAGTCCACTCTCAAGAGTTGATAAAGGTACAAACGAATAAAAGGTTTATATATCACATGATCAAATATCTATTATTTTTCATTTTACTCGATCTCCTAAACGGTTAAAGATAGGACATCGCGGTTTTTATCAGTGGATTTAGCACCTTATTTTACATAAAATAAGTCCTATAAGTCTACCCTCAATAGTTGTTCAAGGTACAAACGAATAAAATGTTTATATATCACATTGTCAAATATGTATTATTCTCCATTTTACTCGATCTCCTAAACGGTTAAAGATAGGACATCGCGGTCTTCACCAGTGGATTTAGCACCTCATTTTACATAAAATAAGTCTTATAAGTCTACTCTCAAGAGTTGATAAAGGTACAAACGAATAAAATGTTTATATATCACATGATCAAATATCTATTATTTTCCATTTTACTCGATCTCCTAAACGGTTAAAGATAGGACATCGCGGTTTTTACCAGTGGATTTAGCACCTCATTTTACATAAAATAAGGCCTATAAGTCCACTCTCAAGAGTTGATAAAGGTACAAACGAATAAAATGTTTATATATCACATTATCAAATATCTATTATTTTCCATTTTACTCGATCTCCTAAACGGATAAAGACAGGACATCGCGGTTTTTACCAGTGGATTTAGCACCTTATTTTACATAAAATAAGTCCTATAAGTCTACCCTCAAGAGTTGATCAAGGTACAAACGAATAAAATGTTTATATATCACATTTTCAAATATCTATTATTCTCCATTTTACTCGATCTTCTAAACGGTTAAAGATAGGACATCGCGGTTTTCACCAGTGGACTTAGCACCTCATTTTACATAAAATATGTCCTATAAGTGTACTCTCAAGGGTTGATAAAGGTACAAACGAATAAAATGTTTATATATCACATTTTCAAAAATCCATTATTCTCCATTTTACTCGATCTCCTAAACGGTTAAAGATAGGACATCGCGGTTTTTACCAGTGGATTTAGCACTTCATTTTACATTAAATATGTCCTATAAGTCTACTCTCATGAGTTGATAAAGGTACAAACGAATAAAATGTTTATATATCACATTTTCAAATATCTATTATTTTCCATTTTACTCGATCTCCTAAACGGTTAAAGATAGGACATCGCGGTTTTTACCACTGGACTTGGCACCTCATTTTACATAAAATAGGTCCTATAAGTCTACTCTCAAGAGTTGATAAAGGTAAAAACGAATAAAATGTTTATATATCATATTTTCAAATATCTATTATTCTCCATTTTACTCGATCTCCTAAACGGTTAAAGATAGGACATCGCGGTCTTCACCAGTGGATTTAGCACCTCATTTTACATAAAATAAGTCTTATAAGTCTACTCTCAAGAGTTGATAAAGGTACAAACGAATAAAATGTTTATATATCACATGAGCAAATATCTATTATTTTCCATTTTACTCGATCTCCTAAACGGTTAAAGATAGGACATCGCGGTTTTTACCAGTGGATTTAGCACCTCATTTTACATTAAATAAGTCCTATAAGTCTACTCTTAAGAGTTGATAAAGGTACAAACGAATAAAATGTTTATATATCACATTTTCAAATATCTATTATTTTCCATTTTACTCGATCTCCTAAACGGTTAAAGACAGGACATCGCGGTTTTCACCAGTTTGTTTTAGCACCTCATTTTACATTAAATATGTCCTATAAGTCTACTCTTAAGAGTTGATAAAGGTACAAACGAATAAAATGTTTATATATCACATTTTCAAATATCTATTATTATCAATTTTACTCGATCTCTTAAACCGTTAAAGATAAGACATCGCGGTTTTTATCAGTGGATTTAGCACCATATTTTACATAAAGTAAGTCCTATAAGTCTACCCTCAAGAGTTGTTCAAGGTACAAACGAATAAAATGTTTATATATCACATTGTCAAATATCTATTATTCTCCATTTTACTCGATCTCCTAAACGGTTAAAGATAGGACATCGCGGTCTTCACCAGTGGATTTAGCACCTCATTTTACATAAAATAAGTCTTATAAGTTTACTCTCAAGAGTTGATAAAGGTACAAACGAATAAAATATTTATATATCACATGATCAAATATCTATTATTTTCCATTTTACTCGATCTCCTAAACGGTTAAAGATAGGACATCGCGGTTTTTACCAGTGGATTTAGCACCTCATTTTACATAAAATAAGGCCTATAAGTCCACTCTCAAGAGTTGATAAAGGTACAAACGAATAAAATGTTTATATATCACATGATCAAATATCTATTATTTTCCATTTTACTCGATCTCCTAAACGGTTAAAGATAGGACATCGCGGTTTTTACCAGTGGATTTAGCACCTTATTTTACATAAAATAAGTCCTATAAGTCTACCCTCAAGAGTTGTTCAAGGTTCAAACGAATAAAATGTTTATATATCACATGATCAAATATCTATTATTTTCCATTTTACTCGACCTCCTAAACGGTTAAAGATAGGACATCGCGGTTTTTACCAGTGGATTTAGCACCTCATTTTACATAAAATAAGTCTTATAAGTCTACCCTCAAGAGTTGATAAAAGTAAAAACGAATAAAATGTTTATATATCACATTTTCAAATATCTATTATTCTCCATTTTACTCGATCTTCTAAACGGTTAAAGATAGGACATCGCGGTTTTCACCAGTGGATTTAGCACCTCATTTTACATAAAATAAGTCCTACAAGTCTACTCTTAAGAGTTGATAAAGGTACAAACGAATAAAATGTTTATATATCACATTTTCAAATATCTATTATTATCAATTTTACTCGATCTCTTAAACCGTTAAAGATAGGACATCGCGGTTTTTATCAGTGGATTTAGCACCATATTTTACATAAAATAAGTCCTATAAGTCTACCCTCAAGAGTTGTTCAAGGTACAAACGAATAAAATGTTTATATATCACATTGTCAAATATCTATTATTCTCCATTTTACGCGATCTCTTAAACGGTTAAAGATAGGACATCGCGGTCTTCACCAGTGGATTTAGCACCTCATTTTACATAAAATAAGGCCTATAAGTCCACTCTCAAGAGTTGATAAAGGTACAAACGAATAAAATGTTTATATATCACATTATCAAATATCTATTATTTTCCATTTTACTCGATCTCCTAAACGGTTAAAGATAGGACATCGCGGTTTTTACCAGTGGATTTAGCACCTCATTTTACATAAAATAAGGCCTATAAGTCCATTCTCAAGAGTTGATAAAGGTACAAACGAATAAAATGTTTATATATCACATTATCAAATATCTATTATTCTCCATTTTACTCGATCTCCTAAACGGTTAAAGATAGGACATCGCGGTTTTTATCAGTGGATTTAGCACCATATTTTTTTCATAAAATAAGTCCTATAAGTCTACCCTCAAGAGTTGTTCAAGGTACAAACGAATAAAATGTTTATATATCACATTGTCAAATATCTATTATTCTCCATTTTACGCGATCTCTTAAACGGTTAAAGATAGGACATCGCGGTTTTTACCAGTGGATTTAGCACCTTATTTTACATAAAATAAGTCCTATAAGTCTACCCTCAAGAGTTGATCAAGGTACAAACGAATAAAATGTTTATATATCACATTTTCAAATATCCATTATTCTCCATTTTACTCGATCTCCTAAATTTTTAAAGATAGGACATCGCGGTTTTTACCAGTGGATTTAGCACCTCATTTTACATTAAATATGTCCTATAAGTCTACTTTCATGAGTTGATAAAGGTACAAACGAATAAAATGTTTATATATCACATTGTCAAATATCTATTATTCTCCATTATACTCGATCTCCTAAACGGTTAAAGATAGGACATCGCGGTCTTCACCAGTGGATTTAGCACCTCATTTTACATAAAATAAGTCTTATAAGTCTACTCTCAAGAGTTGATAAAGGTACAAACGAATAAAATGTTTATATATCACATGATCAAATATCTATTATTTTCCATTTTACTCGATCTCCTAAACGGTTAAAGATAGGACATCGCGGTTTTTACCAGTGGATTTAGCACCTCATTTTACATAAAATAAGGCCTATAAGTCCACTCTCAAGAGTTGATAAAGGTACAAACGAATAAAATGTTTATATATCACATGATCAAATATCTATTATTTTCCATTTTACTCGATCTCCTAAACGGTTAAAGATAGGACATCGCGGTTTTTACCAGTGGATTTAGCACCTTATTTTACATAAAATAAGTCCTATAAGTCTACCCTCAAGAGTTGTTCAAGGTACAAACGAATAAAATGTTTATATATCACATTGTCAAATATCTATTATTCTCCATTTTACTCGATCTCCTAAACGGTTAAAGATAGGACATCGCGGTCTTCACCAGTGGATTTAGCACCTCATTTTACATAAAATAAGTCTTATAAGTCTACCCTCAAGAGTTGATAAAAGTAAAAACGAATAAAATGTTTATATATCACATTTTCAAATATCTATTATTCTCCATTTTACTCGATCTTCTAAACGGTTAAAGATAGGACATCGCGGTTTTCACCAGTGGATTTAGCACCTCATTTTACATAAAATAAGTCCTACAAGTCTACTCTTAAGAGTTGATAAAGGTACAAACGAATAAAATGTTTATATATCACATTTTCAAATATCTATTATTATCAATTTTACTCGATCTCTTAAACCGTTAAAGATAGGACATCGCGGTTTTTATCAGTGGATTTAGCACCATATTTTACATAAAATAAGTCCTATAAGTCTACCCTCAAGAGTTGTTCAAGGTACAAACGAATAAAATGTTTATATATCACATTGTCAAATATCTATTATTCTCCATTTTACGCGATCTCTTAAACGGTTAAAGATAGGACATCGCGGTCTTCACCAGTGGATTTAGCACCTCATTTTACATAAAATAAGGCCTATAAGTCCACTCTCAAGAGTTGATAAAGGTACAAACGAATAAAATGTTTATATATCACATTATCAAATATCTATTATTTTCCATTTTACTCGATCTCCTAAACGGTTAAAGATAGGACATCGCGGTTTTTGACCAGTGGATTTAGCACCTCATTTTACATAAAATAAGGCCTATAAGTCCATTCTCAAGAGTTGATAAAGGTACAAACGAATAAAATGTTTATATATCACATTATCAAATATCTATTATTCTCCATTTTACTCGATCTCCTAAACGGTTAAAGATAGGACATCGCGGTTTTTATCAGTGGATTTAGCACCATATTTTTTTCATAAAATAAGTCCTATAAGTCTACCCTCAAGAGTTGTTCAAGGTACAAACGAATAAAATGTTTATATATCACATTGTCAAATATCTATTATTCTCCATTTTACGCGATCTCTTAAACGGTTAAAGATAGGACATCGCGGTTTTTACCAGTGGATTTAGCACCTTATTTTACATAAAATAAGTCCTATAAGTCTACCCTCAAGAGTTGATCAAGGTACAAACGAATAAAATGTTTATATATCACATTTTCAAATATCCATTATTCTCCATTTTACTCGATCTCCTAAATGGTTAAAGATAGGACATCGCGGTTTTTACCAGTGGATTTAGCACCTCATTTTACATTA
Source organism: Silvanus unidentatus (assembly GCA_963930825.1). NCBI lineage: Eukaryota > Metazoa > Arthropoda > Insecta > Coleoptera > Silvanidae > Silvanus > Silvanus unidentatus. The sequence continues at coordinate 15,077,273 of OZ005758.1, read as the reverse complement.
AATATGTCCTATAAGTCTACTTTCATGAGTTGATAAAGGTACAAACGAATAAAATGTTTATATATCACATTTTCAAATATCTATTATTTTCCATTTTACTCGATCTCCTAAACGGTTAAAGATAGGACATCGCGGTTTTTACCACTGGACTTGGCACCTCATTTTACATAAAATAAGTCTTATAAGTCTACTCTCAAGAGTTGATAAAGGTACAAACGAATAAAATGTTTATATATCACATGAGCAAATATCTATTATTTTCCATTTTACTCGATCTCCTAAACGGTTAAAGATAGGACATCGCGGTTTTTACCAGTGGATTTAGCACCTCATTTTACATTAAATAAGTCCTATAAGTCTACTCTTAAGAGTTGATAAAGGTACAAACGAATAAAATGTTTATATATCACATTTTCAAATATCTATTATTTTCCATTTTACTCGATCTCCTAAACGGTTAAAGACAGGACATCGCGGTTTTCACCAGTTTGTTTTAGCACCTCATTTTACATTAAATATGTCCTATAAGTCTACTCTTAAGAGTTGATAAAGTTACAAACGAATAAAATGTTTATATATCACATTTTCAAATATCTATTATTATCAATTTTACTCGATCTCTTAAACCGTTAAAGATAAGACATCGCGGTTTTTGTCAGTGGATTTAGCACCATATTTTACATAAAATAAGTCCTATAAGTCTACCCTCAAGAGTTGTTCAAGGTACAAACGAATAAAATGTTTATATATCACATTGTCAAATATCTATTATTCTCCATTATACTCGATCTCCTAAACGGTTAAAGATAGGACATCGCGGCCTTCACCAGTGGATTTAGCACCTCATTTTACATAAAATAAGTCTTATAAGTCTACTCTCAAGAGTTGATAAAGGTACAAACGAATAAAATGTTTATATATCACATGATCAAATATCTATTATTTTCCATTTTACTCGATCTCCTAAACGGTTAAAGATAGGACATCGCGGTTTTTACCAGTGGATTTAGCACCTCATTTTACATAAAATAAGGCCTATAAGTCCACTCTCAAGAGTTGATAAAGGTACAAACGAATAAAATGTTTATATATCACATGATCAAATATCTATTATTTTCCATTTTACTCGATCTCCTAAACGGTTAAAGATAGGACATCGCGGTTTTTACCAGTGGATTTAGCACCTTATTTTACATAAAATAAGTCCTATAAGTCTACCCTCAAGAGTTGTTCAAGGTACAAACGAATAAAATGTTTATATATCACATTGTCAAATATCTATTATTCTCCATTTTACTCGATCTCCTAAACGGTTAAAGATAGGACATCGCGGTCTTCACCAGTGGATTTAGCACCTCATTTTACATAAAATAAGTCTTATAAGTTTACTCTCAAGAGTTGATAAAGGTACAAACGAATAAAATATTTATATATCACATGATCAAATATCTATTATTTTCCATTTTACTCGATCTCCTAAACGGTTAAAGATAGGACATCGCGGTTTTTACCAGTGGATTTAGCACCTCATTTTACATAAAATAAGGCCTATAAGTCCACTCTCAAGAGTTGATAAAGGTACAAACGAATAAAATGTTTATATATCACATGATCAAATATCTATTATTTTCCATTTTACTCGATCTCCTAAACGGTTAAAGATAGGACATCGCGGTTTTTACCAGTGGATTTAGCACCTTGTTTTACATAAAATAAGTCCTATAAGTCTACCCTCAAGAGTTGTTCAAGGTTCAAACGAATAAAATGTTTATATATCACATTGTCAAATATCTATTATTCTCCATTTTACTCGATCTCCTAAACGGTTAAAGATAGGACATCGCGGTCTTCACCAGTGGATTTAGCACCTCATTTTACATTAAATAAGTCTTATAAGTCTATTCTCAAGAGTTGATAAAGGTACAAACGAATAAAATGTTTATATATCACATGATCAAATATCTATTATTTTCCATTTCACTCGATCTCCTAAACGGTTAAAGATAGGACATCGCGGTTTTTACCAGTGGATTTAGCACCTCATTTTACATAAAATAAGGCCTATAAGTCCACTTTCAAGAGTTGAAAAAGGTACAAACGAATAAAATGTTTATATATCACATGATCAAATATCTATTATTTTTCATTTTACTCGATCTCCTAAACGGTTAAAGATATTACATCGCGGTTTTTATCAGTGGATTTAGCACCTTATTTTACATATAATAAGTCTTATAAGTCTACCCTCAAGAGTTGTTCAAGGTAGAAACGAATAAAATGTTTATATATCACATTGTCAAATATCTATTATTCTCCATTTTACTCGATCTCCTAAACGGTTAAAGATAGGACATCGCGGTTTTTACCAGTGGATTTAGCACCTCATTTTACATAAAATAAGGCCTATAAGTCCACTCTCAAGAGTTGATAAAGGTACAAACGAATAAAATGTTTATATATCACATTATCAAATATCTATTATTTTCCATTTTACTCGACCTCCTAAACGGTTAAAGATAGGACATCGCGGTTTTCACCAGTTTGTTTTAGCACCTCATTTTACATTAAATATGTCCTATAAGTCTACTCTTAAGACTTGATAAAGTTACAAACGAATAAAATGTTTATATATCACATTTTCAAATATCTATTATTATCAATTTTACTCGATCTCTTAAACCGTTAAAGATAAGACATCGCGGTTTTTATCAGTGGATTTAGCACCTCATTTTACATTAAATAAGTCCTATAAGTCTACTCTTAAGAGTTGATAAAGGTACAAACGAATAAAATGTTTATATATCACATTTTCAAATATCTATTATTTTCCATTTTACTCGATCTCCTAAACGGTTAAAGACAGGACATCGCGGTTTTCACCAGTTTGTTTTAGCACCTCATTTTACATTAAATATGTCCTATAAGTCTACTCTTAAGACTTGATAAAGTTACAAACGAATAAAATGTTTATATATCACATTTTCAAATATCTATTATTATCAATTTTACTCGATCTCTTAAACCGTTAAAGATAAGACATCGCGGTTTTTATCAGTGGATTTAGCACCATATTTTACATAAAATAAGTCCTATAAGTCTACCCTCAAGAGTTGTTCAAGGTACAAACGAATAAAATGTTTATATATCACATTGTCAAATATCTATTATTCTCCATTTTACTCGATCTCCTAAACGGTTAAAGATAGGACATCGCGGTCTTCACCAGTGGATTTAGCACCTCATTTTACATAAAATAAGTCTTATAAGTCTACTCTCAAGAGTTGATAAAGGTACAAACGAATAAAATGTTTATATATCACATGATCAAATATCTATTATTTTCCATTTTACTCGATCTCCTAAACGGTTAAAGATAGGACATCGCGGTTTTTACCAGTGGATTTAGCACCTCATTTTACATAAAATAAGGCCTATAAGTCCACTCTCAAGAGTTGATAAAGGTACAAACGAATAAAATGTTTATATATCACATGATCAAATATCTATTATTTTCCATTTTACTCGATCTCCTAAACGGTTAAAGATAGGACATCGCGGTTTTTACCAGTGGATTTAGCACCTTATTTTACATAAAATAAGTCCTATAAGTCTACCCTCAAGAGTTGTTCAAGGTACAAACGAATAAAATGTTTATATATCACATTGTCAAATATCTATTATTCTCCATTTTACTCGATCTCCTAAACGGTTAAAGATAGGACATCGCGGTCTTCACCAGTGGATTTAGCACCTCATTTTACATAAAATAAGTCTTATAAGTTTACTCTCAAGAGTTGATAAAGGTACAAACGAATAAAATATTTATATATCACATGATCAAATATCTATTATTTTCCATTTTACTCGATCTCCTAAACGGTTAAAGATAGGACATCGCGGTTTTTACCAGTGGATTTAGCACCTCATTTTACATAAAATAAGGCCTATAAGTCCACTCTCAAGAGTTGATAAAGGTACAAACGAATAAAATGTTTATATATCACATGATCAAATATCTATTATTTTCCATTTTACTCGATCTCCTAAACGGTTAAAGATAGGACATCGCGGTTTTTACCAGTGGATTTAGCACCTCATTTTACATAAAATAAGGCCTATAAGTCCACTCTCAAGAGTTGATAAAGGTACAAACGAATAAAATGTTTATATATCACATGATCAAATATCTATTATTTTCCATTTTACTCGATCTCCTAAACGGTTAAAGATAGGACATCGCGGTTTTTACCAGTGGATTTAGCACCTTATTTTACATAAAATAAGTCCTATAAGTCTACCCTCAAGAGTTGTTCAAGGTTCAAACGAATAAAATGTTTATATATCACATTGTCAAATATCTATTATTCTCCATTTTACTCGATCTCCTAAACGGTTAAAGATAGGACATCGCGGTCTTCACCAGTGGATTTAGCACCTCATTTTACATTAAATAAGTCTTATAAGTCTATTCTCAAGAGTTGATAAAGGTACAAACGAATAAAATGTTTATATATCACATGATCAAATATCTATTATTTTCCATTTTACTCGATCTCCTAAACGGTTAAAGATAGGACATCGCGGTTTTTACCAGTGGATTTAGCACCTCATTTTACATAAAATAAGGCCTATAAGTCCACTCTCAAGAGTTGAAAAAGGTACAAACGAATAAAATGTTTATATATCACATGACCAAATATCTATTATTTTTCATTTTACTCGATCTCCTAAACGGTTAAAGATAGGACATCGCGGTTTTTATCAGTGGATTTAGCACCTTATTTTACATAAAATAAGTCTTATAAGTCTACCCTCAAGAGTTGTTCAAGGTAGAAACGAATAAAATGTTTATATATCACATTGTCAAATATCTATTATTCTCCATTTTACTCGATCTCCTAAACGGTTAAAGATAGGACATCGCGGTTTTTACCAGTGGATTTAGCACCTCATTTTACATAAAATAAGGCCTATAAGTCCACTCTCAAGAGTTGATAAAGGTACAAACGAATAAAATGTTTATATATCACATTATCAAATATCTATTATTTTCCATTTTACTCGACCTCCTAAACGGTTAAAGATAGGACATCGCGGTTTTTACCAGTGGATTTAGCACCTCATTTTACATAAAATAAGTCTTATAAGTCTACCCTCAAGAGTTGATAAAAGTAAAAACGAATAAAACGTTTATATATCACATTTTCAAATATCTATTATTCTCCATTTTACTCGATCTTCTAAACGGTTAAAGATAGGACATCGCGGTTTTCACCAGTGGATTTAGCACCTCATTTTACATAAAATAAGTCCTACAAGTCTACTCTTAAGAGTTGATAAAGGTACAAACGAATAAAATGTTTATATATCACATTTTCAAATATCTATTATTATCAATTTTACTCGATCTCTTAAACCGTTAAAGATAGGACATCGCGGTTTTTATCAGTGGATTTAGCACCATATTTTACATAAAATAAGTCCTATAAGTCTACCCTCAAGAGTTGTTCAAGGTACAAACGAATAAAATGTTTATATATCACATTGTCAAATATCTATTATTCTCCATTTTACGCGATCTCTTAAACGGTTAAAGATAGGACATCGCGGTCTTCACCAGTGGATTTAGCACCTCATTTTACATAAAATAAGGCCTATAAGTCCACTCTCAAGAGTTGATAAAGGTACAAACGAATAAAATGTTTATATATCACATTATCAAATATCTATTATTCTCCATTTTACTCGATCTCCTAAACGGTTAAAGATAGGACATCGCGGTTTTTATCAGTGGATTTAGCACCATATTTTTTTCATAAAATAAGTCCTATAAGTCTACCCTCAAGAGTTGTTCAAGGTACAAACGAATAAAATGTTTATATATCACATTGTCAAATATCTATTATTCTCCATTTTACGCGATCTCTTAAACGGTTAAAGATAGGACATCGCGGTTTTTACCAGTGGATTTAGCACCTTATTTTACATAAAATAAGTCCTATAAGTCTACCCTCAAGAGTTGATCAAGGTACAAACGAATAAAATGTTTATATATCACATTTTCAAATATCCATTATTCTCCATTTTACTCGATCTCCTAAATGGTTAAAGATAGGACATCGCGGTTTTTACCAGTGGATTTAGCACCTCATTTTACATTAAATATGTCCTATAAGTCTACTCTCATGAGTTGATAAAGGTACAAACGAATAAAATGTTTATATATCACATTTTCAAATATCTATTATTTTCCATTTTACTCGATCTCCTAAACGGTTAAAGATAGGACATCTCGGTTTTTACCACTGGACTTGGCACCTCATTTTACATAAAATAACTCCTATAAGTCTACTCTCAAGAGTTGATAAAGGTAAAAACGAATAAAATGTTTATATATCATATTTTCAAATATCTATTATTCTCCATTTTACTCGATCTCCTAAACGGTTAATGATATCACATCGCGGTTTCACCAGTGGATTTAGCACCTCATTTTACATAAAATAACTCCTATAAGTCTACTCTCAAGAGTTGATAAAGGAACAAACGAATAAAATTTTTATATATCACATTTTCAAATAACTATTATTCTCAATTTTACTTGATCTCCAAAACGGTTAAAGATAGGACATCGCGGTTTTCACCAGTGGACTTAGCACCTCATTTTACATAAAATATGTCCTATAAGTCTACTCTCAAGGGTTGATAAAGGTACAAACGAATAAAATGTTTATATATCACATGAGCAAATATCTATTATTTTCCATTTTACTCGATCTATTAAACGGTTAAAGATAGGACATCGCGGTTTTTACCAGTGGATTTAGCACCTCATTTTACATTAAATAAGACCTATAAGTCTACTCTTAAGAGTTGAAAAAGGTACAAACGAATAAAATGTTCATATATCACATTTTCAAATATCTATTATTTTCCATTTTACTCGATCTCCTAAACGGTTAAAGACAGGACATCGCGGTTTTCACCAGTGGATTTAGCACCTCATTTTACATTAAATATGTCCTATAAGTCTACTCTTAAGAGTTGATAAAGGTATAAACGAATAAAATGTTTATATATCACATACATCGCGGTCTTCACCAGTGGATTTAGCACCTCATTTTACATAAAATAAGGCCTATAAGTCCACTCTCAAGAGTTGAAAAAGGTACAAACGAATAAAATGTTTATATATCACATGATCAAATATCTATTATTTTTCATTTTACTCGATCTCCTAAACGGTTAAAGATAGGACATCGCGGTTTTTATCAGTGGATTTAGCACCTCATTTTACATAAAATAAGTCTTATAAGTCTACTCTCAAGAGTTGTTCAAGGTAGAAACGAATAAAATGTTTATATATCACATTGTCAAATATCTATTATTCTCCATTTTACTCGATCTCCTAAACGGTTAAAGATAGGACATCGCGGTTTTTATCAGTGGATTTAGCACCTCATTTTACATAAAATAAGTCTTATAAGTCTACCCTCAAGAGTTGTTCAAGGTAGAAACGAATAAAATGTTTATATATCACATTGTCAAATATCTATTATTCTCCATTTTACTCGATCTCCTAAACGGTTAAAGATAGGACATCGCGGTCTTCACCAGTGGATTTAGCACCTCATTTTACATAAAATAAGTCTTATAAGTCTACTCTCAAGAGTTGATAAAGGTACAAACGAATAAAATGTTTATATATCACATGATCAAATATCTATTATTTTCCATTTTACTCGACCTCCTAAACGGTTAAAGATAGGACATCGCGGTTTTTACCAGTGGATTTAGCACCTCATTTTACATAAAATAAGGCCTATAAGTCCACTCTCAAGAGTTGATAAAGGTACAAACGAATAAAATGTTTATATATCACATTTTCAAATATCTATTATTCTCCATTTTACTCGATCTTCTAAACGGTTAAAGATAGGACATCGCGGTTTTCACCAGTGGATTTAGCACCTCATTTTACATAAAATAAGTCCTACAAGTCTACTCTTAAGAGTTGATAAAGGTACAAACGAATAAAATGTTTATATATCACATTTTCAAATATCTATTATTATCAATTTTACTCGTTCTCTTAAACCGTTAAAGATAGGACATCGCGGTTTTTATCAGTGGATTTAGCACCATATTTTACATAAAATAAGTCCTATAAGTCTACCCTCAAGAGTTGTTCAAGGTACAAACGAATAAAATGTTTATATATCACAATGTCAAATATCTATTATTCTCCATTTTACGCGATCTCTTAAACGGTTAAAGATAGGACATCGCGGTCTTCACCAGTGGATTTAGCACCTCATTTTACATAAAATAAGGCCTATAAGTCCACTCTCAAGAGTTGATAAAGGTACAAACGAATAAAATGTTTATATATCACATTATCAAATATTTATTATTTTCCATTTTACTCGATCTCCTAAACGGTTAAAGATAGGACATCGCGGTTTTTACCAGTGGATTTAGCACCTCATTTTACATAAAATAAGGCCTATAAGTCCACTCTCAAGAGTTGATAAAGGTACAAACGAATAAAATGTTTATATATCACATTATCAAATATCTATTATTCTCCATTTTACTCGATCTCCTAAACGGTTAAAGATAGGACATCGCGGTTTTTATCAGTGGATTTAGCACCATATTTTACATAAAATAAGTCCTATAAGTCTACCCTCAAGAGTTGTTCAAGGTACAAACGAATAAAATGTTTATATATCACATTGTCAAATATCTATTATTCTCCATTTTACGCGATCTCTTAAACGGTTAAAGATAGGACATCGCGGTCTTTACTAGTGGATTTAGCAGCTTATTTTACATAAAATAAGTCCTATAAGTCTACCCTCAAGAGTTGATCAAGGTACAAACGAATAAAATGTTTATATATCACATTTTCAAATATCCATTATTCTCCATTTTACTCGATCTCCTAAATGGTTAAAGATAGGACATCGCGGTTTTTACCAGTGAATTTAGCACCTCATTTTACATTAAATATGTCCTATAAGTCTACTCTCATGAGTTGATAAAGGTACAAACGAATAAAATGTTAATATATCACATTTTCAAATATCTATTATTTTCCATTTTACTCGATCTCCTAAACGGTTAAAGATAGGACATCGCGGTTTTTACTACTGGACTTGGCACCTCATTTTACATAAAATAACTCCTATAAGTCTACTCTCAAGAGTTGATAAAGGTGAAAACGAATAAAATGTTTATATATCATATTTTCAAATATCTATTATTCTCCATTTTACTCGATCTCCTAAACGGTTAATGATATCACATCGCGGTTTCACCAGTGGACTTAGCACCTCATTTTACATAAAATATGTCCTATAAGTCTACTCTCAAGGGTTGATAAAGGTACAAACGAATAAAATGTTTATATATCACATGAGCAAATATCTATTATTTTCCATTTTACTCGATCTCCTAAACGGTTAAAGATAGGACATCGCGGTTTTCACCAGTGGATTTAGCATCTTATTTTACATTAAATAAGTCCTATAAGTCTACTCTTAAGAGTTGAAAAAGGTACAAACGAATAAAATGTTTATATATCACATTTTCAAATATCTATTATTTTCCATTTTACTCGATCTCCTAAACGGTTAAAGACAGGACATCGCGGTTTTCACCAGTGGATTTAGCACCTCATTTTACATTAAATATGTCCTATAAGTCTACTCTTAAGAGTTGATAAAGGTATAAACGAATAAAATGTTTATATATCACATTTTCAAATATCTATTATTATCAATTTTACTCGATCTCTTAAACCGTTAAAGATAAGACATCGCGGTTTTTATCAGTGGATTTAGCACCATATTTTACATAAAATAAGTCCTATAAGTCTACCCTCAAGAGTTGTTCAAGGTACAAACGAATAAAATGTTTATATATCACATTGTCAAATATCTATTATTCTCCATTTTACTCGATCTCCTAAACGGTTAAAGATAGGACATCGCGGTCTTCACCAGTGGATTTAGCACCTCATTTTACATAAAATAAGTCTTATAAGTCTACTCTCAAGAGTTGATAAAGGTACAAACGAATAAAATGTTTATATATCACATGATCAAATATCTATTATTTTCCATTTTACTCGATCTCCTAAACGGTTAAAGATAGGACATCGCGGTTTTTACCAGTGGATTTAGCACCTTATTTTACATAAAATAAGTCCTATAAGTCTACCCTCAAGAGTTGTTCAAGGTACAAACGAATAAAATGTTTATATATCACATTTTCAAATATCCATTATTCTCCATTTTACTCGATCTCCTAAACGGTTAAAGATAGGACATCGCGGTTTTTACCAGTGGATTTAGCACCTCATTTTACATTAAATATGTCCTATAAGTCTACTCTCATGAGTTGATAAAGGTACAAACGAATAAAATGTTTATATATCACATTTTCAAATATCTATTATTCTCCATTTTACTCGATCTCCTAAACGGTTAAAGATAGGACATCCCGGTTTTCACCAGTGGATTTAGAACCTTATTTTATATAAAATAGGTTCTATAAGTCTACTCTCATGAGTTGATAGAGGTAAAAACGATTAAAATGTTTATATATCACATTTTCAAATATCTATTATTCTCCATTTTACTCGATCTCCTAAACAGTTAAAGATATCACATCGCGGTTTTCACCAGTGGATTTAGCACCTTATTTTACATAAAATAAGTCCTATAAGTCTACTCTCAGGAGTTGATAAGGGTACAAACGAATAAAATGTTTATATACCACATTATCAAATATCTATTATTTTCCATTTTACTCGATCTCCTAAACGGTTAAAGATAGGACATCGCGGTTTTTACCAGTGGATTTAGCACCTCATTTTACATAAAATAAGTCCTATAAGTCTACTCTCAAGAGTTGATAAAGGTACAAACGAATAAAATGTTTATATATCACATATTCAAATTACTATTATTCTCCATTTTACTCGATCTCCTAAACGGTTAAAGATATCACATCGCGGTTTTCACCAGTGGATTTAGCATCTTATTTTACATAAAATAAGTCCTATAAGTCTACTTTCAAGAGTGGATAAGGGTACAAACGAATTAAATGTTTATATACCACATTATCAAATATCTATTATTCTCCATTTTACTTGATCTCCTAAACGGTTAAAAATAGGACATCGCGGTTTTTACCAGTGGATTTAGCACCTCATTTTACATAAAATAAGTCTTATAAGTCTACTCTCAAGAGTTGATAAAGGTACAAACGAATAAAATGTTTATATATCACATATCAAATATCTATTATTCTCCATTTTACTCGATCTCCTAAACGGTTAAAGATAGGACATCGCAATTTTTACCAGTGGATTTAGCACCTCATTTTACATAAAATGAGTCCTATAAGTCTACTCTCAAGAGTTGATAAAGGTACAAACGAATAAAATGTTTATATACCACATTATCAAATATCTATTATTTTCCATTTTACTCGATCTCCTAAACGGTTAAAGATAGGACATCGCGGTTTTCACCAGTGGATTTAGCACCTCATTTTACATAAAATAAGTCTTATAAGTCTACTCTCAAGAGTTGATAAAGGAACAAACGAATAAAATGTTTATATATCACATTATCAAATATCTATTATTCTCCATTTTACTCGATCTCCTAAACGGTTAAAGATAGAACATCGCGGTTTTCACCAGTGGATTAAGCACTTCATTTTACATAAAATAAGTTCTATAAGTCTACTCTCAAGAGTCGATAAAAGTACAAACGAATAAAATGTTTATATATCACATTTTCAAATATCTATTATTCTCCATTTTACTCGATCTCCTAAACGGTTAAAGATAGGACATCGCGGTTTCCACATGAGGATTTAGCACCTCATTTTACATAAAATAAGTCTTATAAGTCTACTCTCAAAAGTTGATAAAGGTACAAACGAATAAAATGTTTATATATCACATATCAAATATCTATTATTCTCCATTTTACTCGATCTCCTAAACGGTTAAAGATAGGACATCGCGGTTTTTACCAGTGGATTTAGCACCTTATTATACATAAAATAAGTCCTATAAGTCTACTCTCAAGAGTTGATAAAGGTACAAACGAATAAAATGTTTATATATCACATTTTCAAATATCTATTATTCTCCATTTTACTCGATCTCCTAAACGGTTAAAGATAAGACATCGCGGTTTTCACCAGAGGATTTAGCACCTCATTTTACATAAAATAAGTCCTATAAGTCTACTCTCAAGAGTTGATAAAGGTACAAACGAATAAAATGTTTATATATCACAATTTCAAATATCTGTTATTCTCAATTTTACTCCATCTCCTAAACGGTTAAAGATAAGACATCGCGGTTTTCACCAGTGGATTTAGTACCTCATTTTACATAAAATAGTTCCTATAAGTCTACCCTCATGAGTTGATCAAGGTACAAACGAATAAAATGTTAATATATCACATTTTCAAATATCTATTATTCTCCATTTTACTCGATCTCCTAAACGGTTAAAGATAGGACATCGCGGTTTTCACCAGTGGATTTAGAACCTTATTTTATATAAAATAGGTTCTATAAGTCTACTCTCATGAGTTGATAAAGGTAAAAACGATTAAAATGTTTATATATCACATTTTCAAATACCTATTATTCTCCATTTTACTCGATCTCCTAAACGGTTAAAGATATCACATCGCGGTTTTCACCAGTGGATTTAGCACCTTTTTTTACATAAAATAAGTCCTATAAGTCTACTCTCAGGAGTTGATAAGGGTACAAACGAATAAAATGTTTATATACCACATTATCAAATATCTATTATTTTCCATTTTACTCGATCTCCTAAACGGTTAAAGATAGGACATCGCGGTTTTCACCAGTGGATTTAGCACCTCATTTTACATAAAATAAGTCTTATAGGTCTTCTCTCAAGAGTTGATAAAGGTACAAACGAATAAAATGTTAATATATCACATTATCAAATATCTTTTATTCTCCATTTTACTCGATCTCCTAAACGGTTAAAGATAGAACACCGCGGTTTTCACCAGTATATTTAGCACTTCATTTTACATAAAATAAGTTCTATAAGTCTACTCTCAAGAGTCGATAAAGGTACAAACGAATAAAATGTTTATATATCACATTTTCAAATATCTATTATTTTCCATTTTACTCGATCTCCTAAACGGTTAAAGATAGGACATCGCGGTTTCCACATGAGGATTTAGCACCTCATTTTACATAAAATAAGTCTTATAAGTCTACTCTCAAAAGTTGATAAAGGTACAAACGAATAAAATGTTTATATATCACATATCAAATATCTATTATTCTCCATTTTACTCGATCTCCTAAACGGTTAAAGATAGGACATCGCGGTTTTCACCAGAGGATTTAGCACCTCATTTTACATAAAATAAGTCCTATAAGTCTACTCTCAAGAGTTGATAAAAGTACAAACGAATAAAATGTTTATATATCACAATTTCAAATATCTATTATTATCAATTTTACTCGATCTCTTAAACCGTTAAAGATAGGACATCGCAGTTTTTATCAGTGGATTAAGCACCTTATTTTACATAAAATAAGTCCTATAAGTCTACCGTCAAGAGCTGATCAAGGTACAAACGAATAAAATGTTTATATATCACATTGTCAAATATCTATTATTCTCCATTTTACTCGATCTCCTAAACGGTTAAAGATAGGACATCGCGGTTTTCACCAGTGGATTTAGCACCTTATTTTACATAAAATAAGTCCTATAAGTCTACCATCAAGAGTTGATCAAGGTACAAACGAATAAAATGTTTATATATCACATTGTCAAATATCTATTATTCTCCATTTTACTCGATCTCCTAAACGGTTAAAGATAGGACATCGCGGTTTTCACCAGTGGATTTAGAACCTCATTTTATATAAAATAGGTCCTATAAGTCTACTCTCAAGAGTTGATAAAGGAACAAACGAATAAAATGTTTATATATCATATTATCAAATATCAATTATTTTCCATTATACTCGATCTCCTAAACGGTTAAAGATAGGACATCGCGGTTTTCACCAGTGGATTTAGAACCTCATTTTATATAAAATAGGTCCTATAAGTCTACTCTCAAGAGTTGATAAAAGTACAAACAAATAAAATGTTTATATATCACATTTTCAAATATCTATTATTCTCAATTTTACTCCATCTCCTAAACGGTTAAAGATAGGACATCGCGGTTTTCACCAGTGGATTTAGCACCTTATTTTACATAAAATAAGTCCTATAAGTCTACCATCAAGAGTTGATCAAGGTACAAACGAATAAAATGTTTATATATCACATTGTCAAATATCTATTATTCTCCATTTTACTCGATCTCCTAAACGGTTAAAGATAGGACATCGCGGTTTTCACCAGTGGATTTAGAACCTCATTTTATATAAAATAGGTCCTATAAGTCTACTCTCAAGAGTTGATAAAGGAACAAACGAATAAAATGTTTATATATCATATTTTCAAATATCTATTATTCTCCATTTTACTCGATCTCCTAAACGGTTAATGATATCACATCGCGGTTTCACCAGTGGATTTAGCACCTCATTTTACATAAAATAAGTCCTACAAGTCTACTCTTAAGAGTTGATAAAGGTACAAACGAATAAAATGTTTATATATCACATTTTCAAATATCTATTATTATCAATTTTACTCGATCTCTTAAACCGTTAAAGATAGGACATCGCGGTTTTTATCAGTGGATTTAGCACCATATTTTACATAAAATAAGTCCTATAAGTCTACCCTCAAGAGTTGTTCAAGGTACAAACGAATAAAATGTTTATATATCACATTGTCAAATATCTATTATTCTCCATTTTACGCGATCTCTTAAACGGTTAAAGATAGGACATCGCGGTCTTCACCAGTGGATTTAGCACCTCATTTTACATAAAATAAGGCCTATAAGTCCACTCTCAAGAGTTGATAAAGGTACAAACGAATAAAATGTTTATATATCACATTATCAAATATCTATTATTTTCCATTTTACTCGATCTCCTAAACGGTTAAAGATAGGACATCGCGGTTTTTACCAGTGGATTTAGCACCTCATTTTACATAAAATAAGGCCTAAAAGTCCACTCTCAAGAGTTGATAAAGGTACAAACGAATAAAATGTTTATATATCACATTATCAAATATCTATTATTCTCCATTTTACTCGATCTCCTAAACGGTTAAAGACAGGACATCGCGGTTTTTACCAGTGGATTTAGCACCTTATTTTACATAAAATAAGTCCTATAAGTCTACCCTCAAGAGTTGATCAAGGTACAAACGAATAAAATGTTTATATATCACATTTTCAAATATCCATTATTCTCCATTTTACTCGATCTCCTAAATGGTTAAAGATAGGATATCGCGGTTTTTACCAGTGGATTTAGCACCTCATTTTACATTAAATATGTCCTATAAGTCTACTCTCATGAGTTGATAAAGGTACAAACGAATAAAATGTTTATATATCACATTTTCAAATATCTATTATTTTCCATTTTACTCGATCTCCTAAACGGTTAAAGATAGGACATCGCGGTTTTTACCACTGGACTTGGCACCTCATTTTACATAAAATAACTCCTATAAGTCTACTCTCAAGAGTTGATAAAGGTAAAAACGAATAAAATGTTTATATATCATATTTTCAAATATCTATTATTCTCCATTTTACTCGATCTCCTAAACGGTTAATGATATCACATCGCGGTTTCACCAGTGGATTTAGCACCTCATTTTACATAAAATAAGTCTTATAAGTCTACTCTCAAGAGTTGATAAAGGTACAAACGAATAAAATGTTTATATATCACATGAGCAAATATCTATTATTTTCCATTTTACTCGATCTCCTAAACTGTTAAAGATAGGACATCGCGGTTTTTACCAGTGGATTTAGCACCTCATTTTACATTAAATAAGTCCTATAAGTCTACTCTTAAGAGTTGATAAAGGTACAAACGAATAAAATGTTTATATATCACATTTTCAAATATCTATTATTTTCCATTTTACTCGATCTCCTAAACGGTTAAAGACAGGACATCGCGGTTTTCACCAGTGGATTTAGCACCTCATTTTACATAAAATAAGGCCTATAAGTCCACTCTCAAGAGTTAATAAAGGTACAAACGAATAAAATGTTTATATATCACATGATCAAATATCTATTATTTTTCATTTTACTCGATCTCCTAAACGGTTAAAGATAGGACATCGCGGTTTTTATCAGTGGATTTAGCACCTTATTTTACATAAAATAAGTCCTATAAGTCTACCCTCAAGAGTTGTTCAAGGTACAAACGAATAAAATGTTTATATATCACATTGTCAAATATCAATTATTCTCCATTTTACTCGATCTCCTAAACGGTTAAAGATAGGACATCGCGGTCTTCACCAGTGAATTTAGCACCTCATTTTACATAAAATAAGTCTTATAAGTCTACTCTCAAGAGTTGATAAAGGTACAAACGAATAAAATGTTTATATATCACATTATCAAATATCTATTATTCTCCATTTTACTCGATCTCCTAAACGGTTAAAGACAGGACATTTCGGTTTTTACCAGTGGATTTAGCACCTTATTTTACATAAAATAAGTCCTATAAGTCTACCCTCAAGAGTTGATCATGGTACAAACGAATAAAATGTTTATATATCACATTTTCAAATATCTATTATTCTCCATTTTACTCGATCTTCTAAACGGTTAAAGATAGGACATCGCGGTTTTCACCAGTGGACTTAGCACCTCATTTTACATCAAATATGTCCTATAAGTGTACTCTCAAGGGTTGATAAAGGTACAAACGAATAAAATGTTTATATATCACATTTTCAAATATCTATTATTTTCCATTTTACTCGATCTCCTAAACGGTTAAAGATAGGACATCGCGGTTTTTACCACTGGACTTGGCACCTCATTTTACATAAAATAGGTCCTATAAGTCTACTCTCAAGAGTTGATAAAGGTAAAAACGAATAAAATGTTTATATATCATATTTTCAAATATCTATTATTCTCCATTTTACTCGATCTCCTAAACGGTTAATGATATCACATCGCGGTTTCACCAGTGGATTTAGCACCTCATTTTACATAAAATAACTCCTATAAGTCTACTCTCAAGAGTTGATAAAGGAACAAACGAATAAAATTTTTATATATCACATTTTCAAATAACTATTATTCTCAATTTTACTTGATCTCCAAAACGATTAAAGATAGGACATCGCGGTTTTCACCAGTGGACTTAGCACCTCATTTTACATAAAATATGTCCTATAAGTCTACTCTCAAGGGTTGATAAAGGTACAAACGAATAAAATGTTTATATATCACATTGACAAATATCTATTATTCTCCATTTTACTCGATCTCCTAAACGGTTAAAGATAGGACATCGCGGTCTTCACCAGTGGATTTAGCACCTCATTTTTCATAAAATAAGTCTTATAAGTCTACTTTCAAGAGTTGATAAAGGTACAAACGAATAACATGTTTATATATCACATGAGCAAATATCTATTATTTTCCATTTTACTCGATCTCCTAAACGGTTAAAGATAGGACATCGCGGTTTTTACCAGTGGATTTAGCACCTCATTTTACATTAAATAAGTCCTATAAGTCTACTCTTAAGAGTTGATAAAGGTACAAACGAATAAAATGTTTATATATCACATTTTCAAATATCTATTATTTTCCATTTTACTCGATCTCCTAAACGGTTAAAGACAGGACATCGCGGTTTTCACCAGTGGATTTAGCACCTCATTTTACATTAAATAAGTCCTATAAGTCTACTCTTAAGAGTTGATAAAGGTACAAACGAATAAAATGTTTATATATCACATTTTCAAATATCTATTATTATCAATTTTACTCGATCTCTTAAACCGTTAAAGATAGGACATCGCGGTTTTTATCAGTGGATTTAGCACCATATTTTACATAAAATAAGTCCTATAAGTCTACCCTCAAGAGTTGTTCAAGGTACAAACGAATAAAATGTTTATATATCACATTGTCAAATATCTATTATTCTCCATTTTACTCGATCTCCTAAACGGTTAAAGATAGGACATCGCGGTCTTCACCAGTGGATTTAGCACCTCATTTTACATAAAATAAGTCTTATAAGTCTACTCTCAAGAGTTGATAAAGGTACAAACGAATAAAATGTTTATATATCACATGATCAAATATCTATTATTTTCCATTTTACTCGATCTCCTAAACGGTTAAAGATAGGACATCGCGGTTTTTATCAGTGGATTTAGCACCTCATTTTACATAAAATAAGGCCTATAAGTCCACTCTCAAGAGTTGATAAAGGTACAAACGAATAAAATGTTTATATATCACATGATCAAATATCTATTATTTTCCATTTTACTCGATCTCTTAAACGGTTAAAGATAGGACATCGCGGTTTTTACCAGTGGATTTAGCACCTTATTTTACATAAAATAAGTCCTATAAGTCTACCCTCAAGAGTTGTTCAAGGCACAAACGAATAAAATGTTTATATATCACATTGTCAAATATCTATTATTCTCCATTTTACTCGATCTCCTAAACGGTTAAAGATAGGACATCGCGGTCTTCACCAGTGGATTTAGCACCTCATTTTACATAAAATAAGTCTTATAAGTTTACTCTCAAGAGTTGATAAAGGTACAAACGAATAAAATGTTTATATATCACATGATCAAATATCTATTATTTTCCATTTTCCTCGATCTCCTAAACGGTTAAAGATAGGACATCGCGGTTTTTACCAGTGGATTTAGCACCTCATTTTACATAAAATAAGGCCTAAAAGTCCACTCTCAAGAGTTGATAAAGGTACAAACGAATAAAATGTTTATATATCACATTATCAAATATCTATTATTCTCCATTTTACTCGATCTCCTAAACGGTTAAAGACAGGACATCGCGGTTTTTACCAGTGGATTTAGCACCTTATTTTACATAAAATAAGTCCTATAAGTCTACCCTCAAGAGTTGATCAAGGTACAAACGAATAAAATGTTTATATATCACATTTTCAAATATCCATTATTCTCCATTTTACTCGATCTCCTAAATGGTTAAAGATAGGATATCGCGGTTTTTACCAGTGGATTTAGCACCTCATTTTACATTAAATATGTCCTATAAGTCTACTCTCATGAGTTGATAAAGGTACAAACGAATAAAATGTTTATATATCACATTTTCAAATATCTATTATTTTCCATTTTACTCGATCTCCTAAACGGTTAAAGATAGGACATCGCGGTTTTTACCACTGGACTTGGCACCTCATTTTACATAAAATAACTCCTATAAGTCTACTCTCAAGAGTTGATAAAGGTAAAAACGAATAAAATGTTTATATATCATATTTTCAAATATCTATTATTCTCCATTTTACTCGATCTCCTAAACGGTTAATGATATCACATCGCGGTTTCACCAGTGGATTTAGCACCTCATTTTACATAAAATAAGTCTTATAAGTCTACTCTCAAGAGTTGATAAAGGTACAAACGAATAAAATGTTTATATATCACATGAGCAAATATCTATTATTTTCCATTTTACTCGATCTCCTAAACTGTTAAAGATAGGACATCGCGGTTTTTACCAGTGGATTTAGCACCTCATTTTACATTAAATAAGTCCTATAAGTCTACTCTTAAGAGTTGATAAAGGTACAAACGAATAAAATGTTTATATATCACATTTTCAAATATCTATTATTTTCCATTTTACTCGATCTCCTAAACGGTTAAAGACAGGACATCGCGGTTTTCACCAGTGGATTTAGCACCTCATTTTACATAAAATAAGGCCTATAAGTCCACTCTCAAGAGTTGATAAAGGTACAAACGAATAAAATGTTTATATATCACATAATCAAATATCTATTATTTTTCATTTTACTCGATCTCCTAAACGGTTAAAGATAGGACATCGCGGTTTTTATCAGTGGATTTAGCACCTCATTTTACATTAAATAAGTCCTATAAGTCTACTCTTAAGAGTTGATAAAGGTACAAACGAATAAAATGTTTATATATCACATTTTCAAATATCTATTATTTTCCATTTTACTCGATCTCCTAAACGGTTAAAGACAGGACATCGCGGTTTTCACCAGTGGATTTAGCACCTCATTTTACATTAAATAAGTCCTATAAGTCTACTCTTAAGAGTTGATAAAGGTACAAACGAATAAAATGTTTATATATCACATTTTCAAATATCTATTATTATCAATTTTACTCGATCTCTTAAACCGTTAAAGATAGGACATCGCGGTTTTTATCAGTGGATTTAGCACCATATTTTACATAAAATAAGTCCTATAAGTCTACCCTCAAGAGTTGTTCAAGGTACAAACGAATAAAATGTTTATATATCACATTGTCAAATATCTATTATTCTCCATTTTACTCGATCTCCTAAACGGTTAAAGATAGGACATCGCGGTCTTCACCAGTGGATTTAGCACCTCATTTTACATAAAATAAGTCTTATAAGTCTACTCTCAAGAGTTGATAAAGGTACAAACGAATAAAATGTTTATATATCACATGATCAAATATCTATTATTTTCCATTTTACTCGATCTCCTAAACGGTTAAAGATAGGACATCGCGGTTTTTATCAGTGGATTTAGCACCTCATTTTACATAAAATAAGGCCTATAAGTCCACTCTCAAGAGTTGATAAAGGTACAAACGAATAAAATGTTTATATATCACATGATCAAATATCTATTATTTTCCATTTTACTCGATCTCTTAAACGGTTAAAGATAGGACATCGCGGTTTTTACCAGTGGATTTAGCACCTTATTTTACATAAAATAAGTCCTATAAGTCTACCCTCAAGAGTTGTTCAAGGCACAAACGAATAAAATGTTTATATATCACATTGTCAAATATCTATTATTCTCCATTTTACTCGATCTCCTAAACGGTTAAAGATAGGACATCGCGGTCTTCACCAGTGGATTTAGCACCTCATTTTACATAAAATAAGTCTTATAAGTTTACTCTCAAGAGTTGATAAAGGTACAAACGAATAAAATGTTTATATATCACATGATCAAATATCTATTATTTTCCATTTTCCTCGATCTCCTAAACGGTTAAAGATAGGACATCGCGGTTTTTACCAGTGGATTTAGCACCTCATTTTACATAAAATAAGGCCTATAAGTCCACTCTCAAGAGTTGATAAAGGTACAAACGAATAAAATGTTTATATATCACATGATCAAATATCTATTATTTTCCATTTTACTCGATCTCCTAAACGGTTAAAGATAGGACATCGCGGTTTTTACCAGTGGATTTAGCACCTTATTTTACATAAAATAAGTCCTATAAGTCTACCCTCAAGAGTTGTTCAAGGTTCAAACGAATAAAATGTTTATATATCACATTGTCAAATATCTATTATTCTCCATTTTACTCGATCTCCTAAACGGTTAAAGATAGGACATCGCGGTCTTCACCAGTGGATTTAGCACCTCATTTTACATTAAATAAGTCTTATAAGTCTATTCTCAAGAGTTGATAAAGGTACAAACGAATAAAATGTTTATATATCACATGATCAAATATCTATTATTTTCCATTTTACTCGATCTCCTAAACGGTTAAAGATAGGACATCGCGGTTTTTACCAGTGGATTTAGCACCTCATTTTACATAAAATAAGGCCTATTAGTCCACTCTCAAGAGTTGATAAAGGTACAAACGAATAAAATGTTTATATATCACATGATCAAATATCTATTATTCTCCATTTTACTCGATCTCTTAAACGGTTAAAGATAGGACATCGCGGTTTTTACCAGTGGATTTAGCACCTTATTTTACATAAAATAAGTCCTATAAGTCTACCCTCAAGAGTTGTTCAAGGCACAAACGAATAAAATGTTTATATATCACATTGTCAAATATCTATTATTCTCCATTTTACTCGATCTCCTAAACGGTTAAAGATAGGACATCGCGGTCTTCACCAGTGGATTTAGCACCTCATTTTACATAAAATAAGTCTTATAAGTTTACTCTCAAGAGTTGATATAGGTACAAACGAATAAAATGTTTATATATCACATGATCAAATATCTATTATTTTCCATTTTCCTCGATCTCCTAAACGGTTAAAGATAGGACATCGCGGTTTTTACCAGTGGATTTAGCACCTCATTTTACATAAAATAAGGCCTATAAGTCCACTCTCAAGAGTTGATAAAGGTACAAACGAATAAAATGTTTATATATCACATGATCAAATATCTATTATTTTCCATTTTACTCGATCTCCTAAACGGTTAAAGATAGGACATCGCGGTTTTTACCAGTGGATTTAGCACCTTATTTTACATAAAATAAGTCCTATAAGTCTACCCTCAAGAGTTGTTCAAGGTTCAAACGAATAAAATGTTTATATATCACATTGTCAAATATCTATTATTCTCCATTTTACTCGATCTCCTAAACGGTTAAAGATAGGACATCGCGGTCTTCACCAGTGGATTTAGCACCTCATTTTACATTAAATAAGTTTTATAAGTCTATTCTCAAGAGTTGATAAAGGTACAAACGAATAAAATGTTTATATATCACATTTTCAAATATCTATTATTTTCCATTTTACTCGATCTCCTAAACGGTTAAAGAAAGGACATCGAGGTTTTTACCACTGGACTTGGCACCTCATTTTACATAAAATAGGTCCTATAAATCTACTCTCAAAAGTTGATAAAGGTAAAAACGAATAAAATGTTTATATATCATATTTTCAAATATCTATTATTCTCCATTTTACTCGATCTCCTAAACGGTTAATGATATCACATCGCGGTTTCACCAGTGGATTTAGCACCTCATTTTACATAAAATAACTCCTATAAGTCTACTCTCAAGAGTTGATAAAGGAACAAACGAATAAAATTTTTATATATCACATTTTCAAATAACTATTATTCTCAATTTTACTTTATCTCCAAAACGGTTAAAGATAGGACATCGCGGTTTTCACCAGTGGACTTAGCACCTCATTTTACATAAAATATGTCCTATAAGTCTACTCTCAAGGGTTGATAAAGGTACAAACGAATAAAATGTTTATATATCACATTGACAAATATCTATTATTCTCCATTTTACTCGATCTCCTAAACGGTTAAAGATAGGACATCGCGGGCTTCACCAGTAGATTTAGCACCTCATTTTACATAAAATAAGTCTTATAAGTCTACTCTCAAGAGTTGATAAAGGTACAAACGAATAAAATGTTTATATATCACATGAGCAAATATCTATTATTTTCCATTTTACTCGATCTCTTAAACCGTTAAAGATAGGACATCGCGGTTTTTATCAGTGGATTTAGCACCATATTTTACATAAAATAAGTCCTATAAGTCTACCCTCAAGAGTTGTTCAAGGTACAAACGAATAAAATGTTTATATATCACATTGTCAAATGTCTATTATTCTCCATTTTACTCGATCTCCTAAACGGTTAAAGATAGGACATCGCGGTCTTCACCAGTGGATTTAGCACCTCATTTTACATAAAATAAGTCTTATAAGTCTACTCTCAAGAGTTGATAAAGGTACAAACGAATAAAATGTTTATATATCACATGATCAAATATCTATTATTTTCCATTTTACTCGATCTCCTAAACGGTTAAAGATAGGACATCGCGGTTTTTATCAGTGGATTTAGCACCTCATTTTACATAAAATAAGGCCTATAAGTCCACTCTCAAGAGTTGATAAAGGTACAAACGAATAAAATGTTTATATATCACATGATCAAATATCTATTATTTTCCATTTTACTCGATCTCTTAAACGGTTAAAGATAGGACATCGCGGTTTTTACCAGTGGATTTAGCACCTTATTTTACATAAAATAAGTCCTATAAGTCTACCCTCAAGAGTTGTTCAAGGCACAAACGAATAAAATGTTTATATATCACATTGTCAAATATCTATTATTCTCCATTTTACTCGATCTCCTAAACGGTTAAAGATAGGACATCGCGGTCTTCACCAGTGGATTTAGCACCTCATTTTACATAAAATAAGTCTTATAAGTTTACTCTCAAGAGTTGATAAAGGTACAAACGAATAAAATGTTTATATATCACATGATCAAATATCTATTATTTTCCATTTTCCTCGATCTCCTAAACGGTTAAAGATAGGACATCGCGGTTTTTACCAGTGGATTTAGCACCTCATTTTACATAAAATAAGGCCTATAAGTCCACTCTCAAGAGTTGATAAAGGTACAAACGAATAAAATGTTTATATATCACATGATCAAATATCTATTATTTTCCATTTTACTCGATCTCCTAAACGGTTAAAGATAGGACATCGCGGTTTTTACCAGTGGATTTAGCACCTTATTTTACATAAAATAAGTCCTATAAGTCTACCCTCAAGAGTTGTTCAAGGTTCAAACGAATAAAATGTTTATTCAAGAGTTTTACTCAAGAGTTGATAAAGGTACAAACGAATAAAATGTTTATATATCACATGATCAAATATCTATTATTTTCCATTTTACTCGATCTCCTAAACGGTTAAAGATAGGACATCGCGGTTTTTACCAGTGGATTTAGCACCTCATTTTACATAAAATAAGGCCTATTAGTCCACTCTCAAGAGTTGATAAAGGTACAAACGAATAAAATGTTTATATATCACATGATCAAATATCTATTATTCTCCATTTTACTCGATCTCTTAAACGGTTAAAGATAGGACATCGCGGTTTTTACCAGTGGATTTAGCACCTTATTTTACATAAAATAAGTCCTATAAGTCTACCCTCAAGAGTTGTTCAAGGCACAAACGAATAAAATGTTTATATATCACATTGTCAAATATCTATTATTCTCCATTTTACTCGATCTCCTAAACGGTTAAAGATAGGACATCGCGGTCTTCACCAGTGGATTTAGCACCTCATTTTACATAAAATAAGTCTTATAAGTTTACTCTCAAGAGTTGATATAGGTACAAACGAATAAAATGTTTATATATCACATGATCAAATATCTATTATTTTCCATTTTCCTCGATCTTCTAAACGGTTAAAGATAGGACATCGCGGTTTTTACCAGTGGATTTAGCACCTCATTTTACATAAAATAAGGCCTATAAGTCCACTCTCAAGAGTTGATAAAGGTACAAACGAATAAAATGTTTATATATCACATGATCAAATATCTATTATTTTCCATTTTACTCGATCTCCTAAACGGTTAAAGATAGGACATCGCGGTTTTTACCAGTGGATTTAGCACCTTATTTTACATAAAATAAGTCCTATAAGTCTACCCTCAAGAGTTGTTCAAGGTTCAAACGAATAAAATGTTTATATATCACATTGTCAAATATCTATTATTCTCCATTTTACTCGATCTCCTAAACGGTTAAAGATAGGACATCGCGGTCTTCACCAGTGGATTTAGCACCTCATTTTACATTAAATAAGTTTTATAAGTCTATTCTCAAGAGTTGATAAAGGTACAAACGAATAAAATGTTTATATATCACATTTTCAAATATCTATTATTTTCCATTTTACTCGATCTCCTAAACGGTTAAAGAAAGGACATCGAGGTTTTTACCACTGGACTTGGCACCTCATTTTACATAAAATAGGTCCTATAAATCTACTCTCAAAAGTTGATAAAGGTAAAAACGAATAAAATGTTTATATATCATATTTTCAAATATCTATTATTCTCCATTTTACTCGATCTCCTAAACGGTTAATGATATCACATCGCGGTTTCACCAGTGGATTTAGCACCTCATTTTACATAAAATAACTCCTATAAGTCTACTCTCAAGAGTTGATAAAGGAACAAACGAATAAAATTTTTATATATCACATTTTCAAATAACTATTATTCTCAATTTTACTTTATCTCCAAAACGGTTAAAGATAGGACATCGCGGTTTTCACCAGTGGACTTAGCACCTCATTTTACATAAAATATGTCCTATAAGTCTACTCTCAAGGGTTGATAAAGGTACAAACGAATAAAATGTTTATATATCACATTGACAAATATCTATTATTCTCCATTTTACTCGATCTCCTAAACGGTTAAAGATAGGACATCGCGGGCTTCACCAGTAGATTTAGCACCTCATTTTACATAAAATAAGTCTTATAAGTCTACTCTCAAGAGTTGATAAAGGTACAAACGAATAAAATGTTTATATATCACATGAGCAAATATCTATTATTTTCCATTTTACTCGATCTCCTAAACGGTTAAAGATAGGACATCGCGGTTTTTACCAGTGGATTTAGCACCTTATTTTACATTAAATAAGTCCTATAAGTCTACTCTTAAGAGTTGATAAAGGTACAAACGAATTAAATGTTTATATATCACATTTTCAAATATCTATTATTTTCCATTTTACTCGATCTCCTAATCGGTTAAAGACAGGACATCGCGGTTTTCACCAGTGGATTTAGCACCTCATTTTACATTAAATAAGTCCTATAAGTCTACTCTTAAGAGTTGATAAAGGTGCAAACGAATAAAATGTTTATATATCACATTTTCAAATATCTATTATTATCAATTTTACTCGATCTCTTAAACCGTTAAAGATAGGACATCGCGGTTTTTATCAGTGGATTTAGCACCATATTTTACATAAAATAAGTCCTATAAGTCTACCCTCAAGAGTTGTTCAAGGTACAAACGAATAAAATGTTTATATATCACATTGTCAAATATCTATTATTCTCCATTTTACTCGATCTCCTAAACGGTTAAAGATAGGACATCGCGGTCTTCACCAGTGAATTTAGCACCTCATTTTACATAAAATAAGTCTTATAAGTCTACTCTCAAGAGTTGATAAAGGTACAAACGAATAAAATGTTTATATATCACATGATCAAATATCTATTATTTTCCATTTTACTCGATCTCCTAAACGGTTAAAGATAGGACATCGCGGTTTTTACCAGTGGATTTAGCACCTCATTTTACATAAAATAAGGCCTATAAGTCCACTCTCAAGAGTTGATAAAGGTACAAACGAATAAAATGTTTATATATCACATGATCAAATATCTATTATTTTCCATTTTACTCGATCTCTTAAACGGTTAAAGATAGGACATCGCGGTTTTTACCAGTGGATTTAGCACCTTATTTTACATAAAATAAGTTCTATAAGTCTACCCTCAAGAGTTGTTCAAGGTACAAACGAATAAAATGTTTATATATCACATTGTCAAATATCTATTATTCTCCATTTTACTCGATCACCTAAACGGTTAAAGATAGGACATCGCGGTATTCACCAGTGGATTTAGCACCTCATTTTACATAAAATAAGTCTTATAAGTTTACTCTCAAGAGTTGATTAAGGTACAAACGAATAAAATGTTTATATATCACATGATCAAATATCTATTATTTTCCATTTTACTCGATCTCCTAAACGGTTAAAGATAGGACATCGCGGTTTTTACCAGTGGATTTAGCACCTCATTTTACATAAAATAAGGCCTATAAGTCCACTCTCAAGAGTTGATAAAGGTACAAACGAATAAAATGTTTATATATCACATGATCAAATATCTATTATTTTCCATTTTACTCGATCTCCTAAACGGTTAAAGATAGGACATCGCGGTTTTTACCAGTGGGTTTAGCACCTTATTTTACATAAAATAAGTCCTATAAGTCTACCCTCAAGAGTTGTTCAAGGTTCAAACGAAAAAATGTTTATATATCACATTGTCAAATATCTATTATTCTCCATTTTACTCGATCTCCTAAACGGTTAAAGATAGGACATCGCGGTCTTCACCAGTGGATTTAGCACTTCATTTTACATTAAATAAGTCTTATAAGTCTATTCTCAAGAGTTGATAAAGGTACAAACGAATAAAATGTTTATATGTCACATGATCAAATATCTATTATTTTCCATTTTACTCGATCTCCTAAACGGTTAAAGATAGAACATCGCGGTTTTTACCAGTGGATTTAGCACTTCATTTTACATAAAATAAGGCCTATAAGTCCACTCTCAAGAGTTGATAAAGGTACAAACGAATAAAATGTTTATATATCACATGATCAAATATCTATTATTTTCCATTTTACTCGATCTCCTAAACGGTTAAAGATAGAACATCGCGGTCTTCACCAGTGGATTTAGCACCTCATTTTACATTAAATAAGTCTTATAAGTCTATTCTCAAGAGTTGATAAAGGTACAAACGAATAAAATGTTTATATATCACATGATCAAATATCTATTATTTTCCATTTTACTCGACCTCCTAAACGGTTAAAGATAGGACATCGCGGTTTTTACCAGTGGATTTAGCACCTCATTTTACATAAAATAAGGCCTATAAGTCCACTCTCAAGAGTTGATAAAGGTACAAACGAATAAAAT
This sequence comes from Silvanus unidentatus, assembly GCA_963930825.1. NCBI lineage: Eukaryota > Metazoa > Arthropoda > Insecta > Coleoptera > Silvanidae > Silvanus > Silvanus unidentatus. The sequence goes on along the minus strand of OZ005758.1, from coordinate 15,048,672 downwards.
GTTTATATATCACATTATCAAATATCTATTATTTTCCATTTTACTCGATCTCCTAAACGGTTAAAGACAGGACATCGCGGTTTTTAAAAGTGGATTTAGCACCTTATTTTACATAAAATAAGTCCTATAAGTCTACAATCAAGAGTTGATCAAGGTACAAACGAATAAAATGTTTATATATCACATTTTCAAATATCTATTATTCTCCATTTTACTCGATCTCCTAAACGGTTAAAGATAGGACATCGCGGTTTTCACCAGTGGATTTAGCACCTCATTTTACATAAAATATGTTCTATAAGTCTACTCTCAAGTGTTGATAAAGGTACAAACGAATAAAATGTTTATATATCACATTTTCAAATATCTATTATTCTCCATTTTACTCGATCTCCTAAACAGTTAAAGATAGGACATCGCGGTTTTCACCAGTGGATTTAGCACCTCATTTTACATAAAATAAGTCTTATAAGTATACTCTCAAGAGTTGATAAAGGTACAAACGAATAAAATGTTTATATATCGCATTATCAAATATCTATTATTCTCCATTTTACTCGATCTCCTAAACGGTTAAAGATAGGACATCGCGGTTTTTACCAGTGGATTTAGCACCTCATTTTACATTAAATATGTCCTATAAGTCTACTCTCATGAGTTGATAAAGGTACAAACGAATAAAATGTTTATATATCACATTTTCAAATATCTATTATTTTCCATTTTACTCGATCTCCTAAACGGTTAAAGATAGGACATCGCGGTTTTCACCAGTGGACTTAGCACCTCATTTTACATAAAATATGTCCTATAAGTGTACTCTCAAGGGTTGATAAAGGTACAATCGAATAAAATGTTTATATATCGCATTATCAAATACCTATTATTCTCCATTTTACTCGATCTCCTAAACGGTTAAAGATAGGACATCGCGGTTTTTACCACTGGACTTAGCACCTCATTTTACATAAAATAGGTCCTATAAGTCTACTCTCAAGAGTTGATAAAGGTAAAAACGAATAAAATGTTTATATATCATATTTTCAAATATCTATTATTCTCCATTTTACTCGATCTCCTAAACGGTTAAAGATATCACATCGCTGTTTCACCAGTGGATTTAGCACCTCATTTTACATAAAATATGTCCTATAAGTCTACTCTCAAGGGTTGATAAAGGTACAAACGAATAAAATGTTTATATATCACATTTTCAAATATCCATTATTCTCCATTTTACTCGATCTCCTAAACGGTTAAAGATAGGACATCGCGGTTTTTACCAGTGGATTTAGCACCTCATTTTACATAAAATAAGTCTTATAAGTCTACTCTCAAGAGTTGATAAAGGTACAAACGAATAAAATGTTTATAAATCACATGATCAAATATCTATTATTTTCCATTTTACTCGATCTCCTAAACGGTTAAAGATAGGACATCGCGGTTTTTACCAGTGGATTTAGCACCTCATTTTACATAAAATAAGGCCTATAAGTCCACTCTCAAGAGTTGATAAAGGTACAAACGAATAAAATGTTTATATATCACATTATCAAATATCTATTATTCTCCATTTTACTCGATCTCCTAAACGGTTAAAGACAGGACATCGCGGTTTTTACCAGTAGATTTAGCACCTTATTTTACATAAAACAAGTCCTATAAGTCTACCCTCAAGAGTTGATCAAGGTACAAACGAATAAAATGTTTATATATCACATTTTCAAATATCTATTATTCTCCATTTTACTCGATCTCCTAAACGGTTAAAGATAGGACATCGCGGTTTTTACCAGTGGATTTAGCACCTCATTTTACATTAAATATGTCCTATAAGTCTACTCTCATGAGTTGATAAAGGTACAAACGAATAAAATGTTTATATATCACATTTTCAAATATCTACTATTTTCCATTTTACTCGATCTCCTAAACGGTTAAAGATAGGACATCGCGGTTTTTACCACTGGACTTGGCACCTCATTTTACATAAAATAGGTCCTATAAGTCTACTCTCAAGAGTTGATAAAGGTAAAAACGAATAAAATGTTTATATATCATATTTTCAAATATCTATTATTCTCCATTTTACTCAATCTCCTAAACGGTTAAAGATAGGACATCGCGGTTTTTACCAGTGGATTTAGCACCTCATTTTACATAAAATAAGGCCTATAAGTCCACTCTCAAGAGTTGATAAAGGTACAAACGAATAAAATGTTTATATATCACATTATCAAATATCTATTATTCTCCATTTTACTCGATCTCCTAAACGGTTAAAGACAGGACATCGCGGTTTTTACCAGTAGATTTAGCACCTTATTTTACATAAAACAAGTCCTATAAGTCTACCCTCAAGAGTTGATCAAGGTACAAACGAATAAAATGTTTATATATCACATTTTCAAATATCCATTATTCTCCATTTTACTCGATCTCCTAAACGGTTAAAGATAGGACATCGCGGTTTTTACCAGTGGATTTAGCACCTCATTTTACATTAAATATGTCCTATAAGTCTACTCTCAAGAGTTGATAAAGGTAAAAACGAATAAAATGTTTATATATCATATTTTCAAATATCTATTATTCTCCATTTTACTCAATCTCCTAAACGGTTAAAGATAGGACATCGCGGTTTTTACCAGTGGATTTAGCACCTCATTTTACATAAAATAAGGCCTATAAGTCCACTCTCAAGAGTTGATAAAGGTACAAACGAATAAAATGTTTATATATCACATTATCAAATATCTATTATTCTCCATTTTACTCGATCTCCTAAACGGTTAAAGACAGGACATCGCGGTTTTTACCAGTAGATTTAGCACCTTATTTTACATAAAACAAGTCCTATAAGTCTACCCTCAAGAGTTGATCAAGGTACAAACGAATAAAATGTTTATATATCACATTTTCAAATATCCATTATTCTCCATTTTACTCGATCTCCTAAACGGTTAAAGATAGGACATCGCGGTTTTTACCAGTGGATTTAGCACCTCATTTTACATTAAATATGTCCTATAAGTCTACTCTCATGAGTTGATAAAGGTACAAACGAATAAAATGTTTATATATCACATTATCAAATATCTATTATTCTCCATTTTACTCGATCTCCTAAACGGTTAAAGACAGGACATCGCGGTTTTTACCAGTAGATTTAGCACCTTATTTTACATAAAACAAGTCCTATAAGTCTACCCTCAAGAGTTGATCAAGGTACAAACGAATAAAATGTTTATATATCACATTTTCAAATATCCATTATTCTCCATTTTACTCGATCTCCTAAACGGTTAAAGATAGGACATCGCGGTTTTTACCAGTGGATTTAGCACCTCATTTTACATTAAATATGTCCTATAAGTCTACTCTCATGAGTTGATAAAGGTACAAACGAATAAAATGTTTATATATCACATTTTCAAATATCTATTATTTTCCATTTTACTCGATCTCCTAAACGGTTAAAGATAGGACATCGCGGTTTTTACCACTGGACTTGGCACCTCATTTTACATAAAATAGGTCCTATAAGTCTACTCTCAAGAGTTGATAAAGGTAAAAACGAATAAAATGTTTATATATCATATTTTCAAATATCTATTATTCTCCATTTTAATCAATCTCCTAAACGGATAAAGATAGGACATCGCGGTTTTCACCAGTGGACTTAGCACCTCAATTTACATAAAATATGTCCTATAAGTCTACTCTCAAGGGTTGATAAAGGTACAAACGAATAAAATGTTTATATATCACATTGACAAATATCTATTATTCTCCATTTTACTCGATCTCCTAAACGGTTAAGGATAGGACATCGCGGTCTTCACCAGTGGATTTAGCACCTCATTTTACATAAAATAAGTCTTATAAGTCTACTCTCAAGAGTTGATAAAGGTACAAACGAATAAAATATTTATATATCACATGAGCAAATATCTATTATTTTCCATTTTACTCGATCTCCTAAACGGTTAAAGATAGGACATCGCGGTTTTTACCAGTGGATTTAGCACCTCATTTTACATTAAATAAGTCCTATAAGTCTACTCTTAAGAGTTGATAAAGGTACAAACGAATAAAATGTTTATATATCACATTTTCAAATATCTATTATTTTCCATTTTACTCGATCTCCTAAACGGTTAAAGACAGGACATCGCGGTTTTCACCAGTGGATTTAGCACCTCATTTTACATAAAATAAGGCCTATAAGTCCACTCTCAAGAGTTGATAAAGGTACAAAGGAATAAAATGTTTATATAACACATGATCAAATATCTATTATTTTTCATTTTACTCGATCTCCTAAACGGTTAAAGATAGGACATCGCGGTTTTTATCAGTGGATTTAGCACCTTATTTTACATAAAATAAGTCCTATAAGTCTACCCTCAAGAGTTGTTCAAGGTACAAAGGAATAAAATGTTTATATATCACATTATCAAATATCTATTATTTTCCATTTTACTCAATCTCCTAAACGGTTAAAGATAGGACATCGCGGTTTTCACCAGTGGACTAAGCACCTCATTTTACATAAAATATGTCCTATAAGTCTACTCTCAAGGGTTGATAAAGGTACAAACGAATAAAATGTTTATATATCACATTGACAAATATCTATTATTCTCCATTTTACTCGATCTCCTAAACGGTTAAAGATAGGACATCGCGGTCTTCACCAGTGGATTTAGCACCTCATTTTACATAAAATAAGTCTTATAAGTCTACTCTCAAGAGTTGATAAAGGTACAAACGAATAAAATGTTTATATATCACATGATCAAATATCTATTATTTTTCATTTTACTCGATCTCCTAAACGGTTAAAGATAGGACATCGCGGTTTTTATCAGAGGATTTAGCACCTTATTTTACATAAAATAAGTCCTATAAGTCTACCCTCAAGAGTTGTTCAAGGTAGAAACGAATAAAATGTTTATATATCACATTGTCAAATATCTATTATTCTCCATTTTACTCGATCTCCTAAACGGTTAAAGATAGGACATCGCGGTCTTCACCAGTGGATTTAGCACCTCATTTTACATAAAATAAGTCTTATAAGTCTACTCTCAAGAGTTGATAAAGGTACAAACGAATAAAATGTTTATATATCACATGATCAAATATCTATTATTTTCCATTTTACTCGACCTCCTAAACGGTTAAAGATAGGACATCGCGGTTTTTACCAGTGGATTTAGCACCTCATTTTACATAAAATAAGGCCTATAAGTCCACTCTCAAGAGTTGATAAAGGTACAAACGAATAAAATGTTTATATATCACATTATCAAATATCTATTATTTTCCATTTTACTCAATCTCCTAAACGGTTAAAGACAGGACATCGCGGTTTTTACCAGTGGATTTAGCACCTCATTTTACATAAAATAAGTCCTATAAGTCTACCCTCAAGAGTTGATAAAGGTAAAAACGAATAAAATGTTTATATATCACATTTTCAAATATCTATTATTCTCCATTTTACTCGATCTTCTAAACGGTTAAAGATAGGACATCGCGGTTTTCACCAGTGGATTTAGCACCTCATTTTACATAAAATAAGTCCTATAAGTCTACTCTTAAGAGTTGATAAAGGTACAAACGAATAAAATGTTTATATATCACATTTTCAAATATCTATTATTCTCCATTTTACTCGATCTTCTAAACGGTTAAAGATAGGACATCGCGGTTTTTACCACTGGACTTGGCACCTCATTTTACATAAAATAAGTCTTATAAGTCTACTCTCAAGAGTTGATAAAGGTACAAACGAATAAAATGTTTATATATCACATTGACAAATATCTATTATTCTCCATTTTACTCGATCTCCTAAACGGTTAAGGATAGGACATCGCGGTCTTCACCAGTGGATTTAGCACCTCATTTTACATAAAATATGTCCTATAAGTCTACTCTCATGAGTTGATAAAGGTACAAACGAATAAAATGTTTATATATCACATTTTCAAATATCTACTATTTTCCATTTTACTCGATCTCCTAAACGGTTAAAGATAGGACATCGCGGTTTTTACCACTGGACTTGGCACCTCATTTTACATAAAATAGGTCCTATAAGTCTACTCTCAAGAGTTGATAAAGGTAAAAACGAATAAAATGTTTATATATCATATTTTCAAATATCTATTATTCTCCATTTTACTCAATCTCCTAAACGGTTAAAGATAGGACATCGCGGTTTTTACCAGTGGATTTAGCACCTCATTTTACATAAAATAAGGCCTATAAGTCCACTCTCAAGAGTTGATAAAGGTACAAACGAATAAAATGTTTATATATCACATTATCAAATATCTATTATTCTCCATTTTACTCGATCTCCTAAACGGTTAAAGACAGGACATCGCGGTTTTTACCAGTAGATTTAGCACCTTATTTTACATAAAACAAGTCCTATAAGTCTACCCTCAAGAGTTGATCAAGGTACAAACGAATAAAATGTTTATATATCACATTTTCAAATATCCATTATTCTCCATTTTACTCGATCTCCTAAACGGTTAAAGATAGGACATCGCGGTTTTTACCAGTGGATTTAGCACCTCATTTTACATAAAATAAGGCCTATAAGTCCACTCTCAAGAGTTGATAAAGGTACAAACGAATAAAATGTTTATATATCACATTATCAAATATCTATTATTCTCCATTTTACTCGATCTCCTAAACGGTTAAAGACAGGACATCGCGGTTTTTACCAGTGGATTTAGCACCTTATTTTACATAAAATAAGTCCTATAAGTCTACTTTCAAGAGTTGATCAAGGTACAAACGAATAAAATGTTTAAATATCACATTTTCAAATATCTATTATTCTCCATTTTACTCGATCTTATAAACGGTTAAAGATAGGACATCGCGGTTTTCATCAGTGGACTTAGCACCTCATTTTACATAAAATATGTCCTATAAGTCTACTCTCATGAGTTGATAAAGGTACAAACGAATAAAATGTTTATATATCACATTTTCAAATATCTATTATTTTCCATTTTACTCGATCTCCTAAACGGTTAAAGATAGGACATCGCGGTCTTCACCAGTGGATTTAGCACCACATTTTACATTAAATAAGTCTTATAAGTCTATTCTCAAGAGTTGATAAAGGTACAAACGAATAAAATGTTTATATATCACATTTTCAAATATCTATTATTTTCCATTTTACTCGATCTCCTAAACGGTTAAAGATAGGACATCGCGGTTTTCACCAGTGGACTTAGCACCTCATTTTACATAAAATATGTCCTATAAGTCTACTCTCAAGGGTTGATAAAGGTACAAACGAATAAAATGTTTATATATCACATTGACAAATATCTATTATTCTCCATTTTACTCGATCTCCTAAACGGTTAAAGATAGGACATCGCGGTCTTCACCAGTGGATTTAGCACCTCATTTTACATAAAATAAGTCTTATAAGTCTACTCTCAAGAGTTGATAAAGGTACAAACGAATAAAATGTTTATATATCACATTTTCAAATATCTATTATTTTCCATTTTACTCGATCTCCTAAACGGTTAAAGATAGGACATCGCGGTTTTCACCAGTGGACTTAGCACCTCATTTTACATAAAATATGTCCTATAAGTCTACTCTCAAGGGTTGATAAAGGTACAAACGAATAAAATGTTTATATATCACATTGACAAATATCTATTATTCTCCATTTTACTCGATCTCCTAAACGGTTAAAGATAGGACATCGCGGTCTTCACCAGTGGATTTAGCACCTCATTTTACATAAAATAAGTCTTATAAGTCTACTCTCAAGAGTTGATAAAGGTACAAACGAATAAAATGTTTATATATCACATGATCAAATATCTATTATTTTTCATTTTACTCGATCTCCTAAACGGTTAAAGATAGGACATCGCGGTTTTTATCAGAGGATTTAGCACCTTATTTTACATAAAATAAGTCCTATAAGTCTACCCTCAAGAGTTGTTCAAGGTAGAAACGAATAAAATGTTTATATATCACATTGTCAAATATCTATTATTCTCCATTTTACTCGATCTCCTAAACGGTTAAAGATAGGACATCGCGGTCTTCACCAGTGGATTTAGCACCTCATTTTACATAAAATAAGTCTTATAAGTCTACTCTCAAGAGTTGATAAAGGTACAAACGAATAAAATGTTTATATATCACATGATCAAATATCTATTATTTTCCATTTTACTCGACCTCCTAAACGGTTAAAGATAGGACATCGCGGTTTTTACCAGTGGATTTAGCACCTCATTTTACATAAAATAAGGCCTATAAGTCCACTCTCAAGAGTTGATAAAGGTACAAACGAATAAAATGTTTATATATCACATTATCAAATATCTATTATTTTCCATTTTACTCAATCTCCTAAACGGTTAAAGACAGGACATCGCGGTTTTTACCAGTGGATTTAGCACCTCATTTTACATAAAATAAGTCCTATAAGTCTACCCTCAAGAGTTGATAAAGGTAAAAACGAATAAAATGTTTATATATCACATTTTCAAATATCTATTATTCTCCATTTTACTCGATCTTCTAAACGGTTAAAGATAGGACATCGCGGTTTTCACCAGTGGATTTAGCACCTCATTTTACATAAAATAAGTCCTATAAGTCTACTCTTAAGAGTTGATAAAGGTACAAACGAATAAAATGTTTATATATCACATTTTCAAATATCTATTATTCTCCATTTTACTCGATCTTCTAAACGGTTAAAGATAGGACATCGCGGTTTTTACCACTGGACTTGGCACCTCATTTTACATAAAATAGGTCCAATAAGTCTACTCTCAAGAGTTGATAAAGGTAAAAACGAATAAAATGTTTATATATCATATTTTCAAATATCTATTATTCTCCATTTTAATCAATCTCCTAAACGGATAAAGATAGGACATCGCGGTTTTCACCAGTGGACTTAGCACCTCAATTTACATAAAATATGTCCTATAAGTCTACTCTCAAGGGTTGATAAAGGTACAAACGAATAAAATGTTTATATATCACATTGACAAATATCTATTATTCTCCATTTTACTCGATCTCCTAAACGGTTAAGGATAGGACATCGCGGTCTTCACCAGTGGATTTAGCACCTCATTTTACATAAAATAAGTCTTATAAGTCTACTCTCAAGAGTTGATAAAGGTACAAACGAATAAAATGTTTATATATCACATGAGCAAATATCTATTATTTTCCATTTTACTCGATCTCCTAAACGGTTAAAGATAGGACATCGCGGTTTTTACCAGTGGATTTAGCACCTCATTTTACATTAAATAAGTTTTATAAGTCTACTCTTAAGAGTTGATAAAGGTACAAACGAATAAAATGTTTATATATCACATTTTCAAATATCTATTATTTTCCATTTTACTCGATCTCCTAAACGGTTAAAGACAGGACATCGCGGTTTTCACCAGTGGATTTAGCACCTCATTTTACATAAAATAAGGCCTATAAGTCCACTCTCAAGAGTTGATAAAGGTACAAAGGAATAAAATGTTTATATATCACATGATCAAATATCTATTATTTTTCATTTTACTCGATCTCCTAAACGGTTAAAGATAGGACATCGCGGTTTTTATCAGTGGATTTAGCACCTTATTTTACATAAAATAAGTCCTATAAGTCTACCCTCAAGAGTTGTTCAAGGTACAAACGAATAAAATGTTTATATATCACATCGTCAAATATCTATTATTCTCCATTTTACTCGATCTCCTAAACGGTTAAAGATAGGACATCGCGGTCTTCACCAGTGAATTTAGCACCTCATTTTACATAAAATAAGTCTTATAAGTCTACTCTCAAGAGTTGATTAAGGTACAAACGAATAAAATGTTTATAAATCACATGATCAAATATCTATTATTTTCCATTTTACTTGATCTCCTAAACGGTTAAAGATAGGACATCGCGGTTTTTACCAGTGGATTTAGCACCTTATTTTACATAAAATAAGTCCTATAAGTCTACCCTCAAGAGTTGATCAAGGTACAAACGAATAAAATGTTTATATATCACATTTTCAAATATCTATTATTCTCCATTTTACTCGATTTTCTAAACGGTTAAAGATAGGACATCGCGGTTTTCACCAGTGGACTTAGCACCTCATTTTACATAAAATATGTCCTATAAGTGTACTCTCAAGGGTTGATAAAGGTACAAACGAATAAAATTTTTATATATCACATTTTCAAATAACTATTATTCTCAATTTTACTTGATCTCCAAAACGGTTAAAGATAGGACATCGCGGTTTTCACCAGTGGACTTAGCACCTCATTTTACATAAAATATGTCCTATAAGTCTACTCTCAAGGGTTGATAAAGGTACAAACGAATAAAATGTTTATATATCACATTGACAAATATCTATTATTCTCCATTTTACTCGATCTCCTAAACGGTTAAAGATAGGACATCGCGGTTTTTACCAGTGGATTTAGCACCTCATTTTACATAAAATAAGGCCTATAAGTCCACTCTCAAGAGTTGATAAAGGTACAAACGAATAAAATGTTTATATATCACATTATCAAATATCTATTATTCTCCATTTTACTCGATCTCCTAAACGGTTAAAGACAGGACATCGCGGTTTTTACCAGTGGATTTAGCACCTTATTTTACATAAAATATGTCCTATAAGTCTACTTTCAAGAGTTGATCAAGGTACAAACGAATAAAATGTTTAAATATCACATTTTCAAATATCTATTATTCTCCATTTTACTCGATCTTATAAACGGTTAAAGATAGGACATCGCGGTTTTCATCAGTGGACTTAGCACCTCATTTTACATAAAATATGTCCTATAAGTGTACTCTCAAGGGTTGATAAAGGTACAAACGAATAAAATGTTTATATATCACATTTTCAAATATCCATTATTCTCCATTTTACTCGATCTCCTAAACGGTTAAAGATAGGACATCGCGGTTTTTACCAGTGTTTTTAGCACCTCATTTTACATTAAATATGTCCTATAAGTCTACTCTCATGAGTTGATAAAGGTACAAACGAATAAAATGTTTATATATCACATTTTCAAATATCTATTATTTTCCATTTTACTCGATCTCCTAAACGGTTAAAGATAGGACATCGCGGTCTTCACCAGTGGATTTAGCACCACATTTTACATTAAATAAGTCTTATAAGTCTATTCTCAAGAGTTGATAAAGGTACAAACGAATAAAATGTTTATATATCACATTTTCAAATATCTATTATTTTCCATTTTACTCGATCTCCTAAACGGTTAAAGATAGGACATCGCGGTTTTCACCAGTGGACTTAGCACCTCATTTTACATAAAATATGTCCTATAAGTCTACTCTCAAGGGTTGATAAAGGTACAAACGAATAAAATGTTTATATATCACATTGACAAATATCTATTATTCCCCATTTTACTCGATCTCCTAAACGGTTAAAGATAGGACATCGCGGTCTTCACCAGTGGATTTAGCACCTCATTTTACATAAAATAAGTCTTATAAGTCTACTCTCAAGAGTTGATAAAGGTACAAACGAATAAAATGTTTATATATCACATGATCAAATATCTATTATTTTTCATTTTACTCGATCTCCTAAACGGTTAAAGATAGGACATCGCGGTTTTTATCAGAGGATTTAGCACCTTATTTTACATAAAATAAGTCCTATAAGTCTACCCTCAAGAGTTGTTCAAGGTAGAAACGAATAAAATGTTTATATATCACATTGTCAAATATCTATTATTCTCCATTTTACTCGATCTCCTAAACGGTTAAAGATAGGACATCGCGGTCTTCACCAGTGGATTTAGCACCTCATTTTACATAAAATAAGTCTTATAAGTCTACTCTCAAGAGTTGATAAAGGTACAAACGAATAAAATGTTTATATATCACATGATCAAATATCTATTATTTTCCATTTTACTCGACCTCCTAAACGGTTAAAGATAGGACATCGCGGTTTTTACCAGTGGATTTAGCACCTCATTTTACATAAAATAAGGCCTATAAGTCCACTCTCAAGAGTTGATAAAGGTACAAACGAATAAAATGTTTATATATCACATTATCAAATATCTATTATTTTCCATTTTACTCAATCTCCTAAACGGTTAAAGACAGGACATCGCGGTTTTTACCAGTGGATTTAGCACCTCATTTTACATAAAATAAGTCCTATAAGTCTACCCTCAAGAGTTGATAAAGGTAAAAACGAATAAAATGTTTATATATCACATTTTCAAATATCTATTATTCTCCATTTTACTCGATCTTCTAAACGGTTAAAGATAGGACATCGCGGTTTTCACCAGTGGATTTAGCACCTCATTTTACATAAAATAAGTCCTATAAGTCTACTCTTAAGAGTTGATAAAGGTACAAACGAATAAAATGTTTATATATCACATTTTCAAATATCTATTATTCTCCATTTTACTCGATCTTCTAAACGGTTAAAGATAGGACATCGCGGTTTTTACCACTGGACTTGGCCCCTCATTTTACATAAAATAGGTCCTATAAGTCTACTCTCAAGAGTTGATAAAGGTAAAAACGAATAAAATGTTTATATATCATATTTTCAAATATCTATTATTCTCCATTTTAATCAATCTCCTAAACGGATAAAGATAGGACATCGCGGTTTTCACCAGTGGACTTAGCACCTCAATTTACATAAAATATGTCCTATAAGTCTACTCTCAAGGGTTGATAAAGGTACAAACGAATAAAATGTTTATATATCACATTGACAAATATCTATTATTCTCCATTTTACTCGATCTCCTAAACGGTTAAGGATAGGACATCGCGGTCTTCACCAGTGGATTTAGCACCTCATTTTACATAAAATAAGTCTTATAAGTCTACTCTCAAGAGTTGATAAAGGTACAAACGAATAAAATGTTTATATATCACATGAGCAAATATCTATTATTTTCCATTTTACTCGATCTCCTAAACGGTTAAAGATAGGACATCGCGGTTTTTACCAGTGGATTTAGCACCTCATTTTACATTAAATAAGTCCTATAAGTCTACTCTTAAGAGTTGATAAAGGTACAAACGAATAAAATGTTTATATATCACATTTTCAAATATCTATTATTTTCCATTTTACTCGATCTCCTAAACGGTTAAAGACAGGACATCGCGGTTTTCACCAGTGGATTTAGCACCTCATTTTACATAAAATAAGGCCTATAAGTCCACTCTCAAGAGTTGATAAAGGTACAAAGGAATAAAATGTTTATATATCACATGATCAAATATCTATTATTTTTCATTTTACTCGATCTCCTAAACGGTTAAAGATAGGACATCGCGGTTTTTATCAGTGGATTTAGCACCTTATTTTACATAAAATAAGTCCTATAAGTCTACCCTCAAGAGTTGTTCAAGGTACAAACGAATAAAATGTTTATATATCACATCGTCAAATATCTATTATTCTCCATTTTACTCGATCTCCTAAACGGTTAAAGATAGGACATCGCGGTCTTCACCAGTGAATTTAGCACCTCATTTTACATAAAATAAGTCTTATAAGTCTACTCTCAAGAGTTGATTAAGGTACAAACGAATAAAATGTTTATAAATCACATGATCAAATATCTATTATTTTCCATTTTACTTGATCTCCTAAACGGTTAAAGATAGGACATCGCGGTTTTTACCAGTGGATTTAGCACCTTATTTTACATAAAATAAGTCCTATAAGTCTACCCTCAAGAGTTGATCAAGGTACAAACGAATAAAATGTTTATATATCACATTTTCAAATATCTATTATTCTCCATTTTACTCGATTTTCTAAACGGTTAAAGATAGGACATCGCGGTTTTCACCAGTGGACTTAGCACCTCATTTTACATAAAATATGTCCTATAAGAATACTCTCAAGGGTTGATAAAGGTACAAACGAATAAAATTTTTATATATCACATTTTCAAATAACTATTATTCTCAATTTTACTTGATCTCCAAAACGGTTAAAGATAGGACATCGCGGTTTTCACCAGTGGACTTAGCACCTCATTTTACATAAAATATGTCCTATAAGTCTACTCTCAAGGGTTGATAAAGGTACAAACGAATAAAATGTTTATATATCACATTGACAAATATCTATTATTCTCCATTTTACTCGATCTCCTAAACGGTTAAAGATAGGACATCGCGGTTTTTACCAGTGGATTTAGCACCTCATTTTACATAAAATAAGGCCTATAAGTCCACTCTCAAGAGTTGATAAAGGTACAAACGAATAAAATGTTTATATATCACATTATCAAATATCTATTATTCTCCATTTTACTCGATCTCCTAAACGGTTAAAGACAGGACATCGCGGTTTTTACCAGTGGATTTAGCACCTTATTTTACATAAAATAAGTCCTATAAGTCTACTTTCAAGAGTTGATCAAGGTACAAACGAATAAAATGTTTAAATATCACATTTTCAAATATCTATTATTCTCCATTTTACTCGATCTTATAAACGGTTAAAGATAGGACATCGCGGTTTTCATCAGTGGACTTAGCACCTCATTTTACATAAAATATGTCCTATAAGTGTACTCTCAAGGGTTGATAAAGGTACAAACGAATAAAATGTTTATATATCACATTTTCAAATATCCATTATTCTCCATTTTACTCGATCTCCTAAACGGTTAAAGATAGGACATCGCGGTTTTTACCAGTGTTTTTAGCACCTCATTTTACATTAAATATGTCCTATAAGTCTACTCTCATGAGTTGATAAAGGTACAAACGAATAAAATGTTTATATATCACATTTTCAAATATCTATTATTTTCCATTTTACTCGATCTCCTAAACGGTTAAAGATAGGACATCGCGGTCTTCACCAGTGGATTTAGCACCACATTTTACATTAAATAAGTCTTATAAGTCTATTCTCAAGAGTTGATAAAGGTACAAACGAATAAAATGTTTATATATCACATTTTCAAATATCTATTATTTTCCATTTTACTCGATCTCCTAAACGGTTAAAGATAGGACATCGCGGTTTTCACCAGTGGACTTAGCACCTCATTTTACATAAAATATGTCCTATAAGTCTACTCTCAAGGGTTGATAAAGGTACAAACGAATAAAATGTTTATATATCACATTGACAAATATCTATTATTCTCCATTTTACTCGATCTCCTAAACGGTTAAAGATAGGACATCGCGGTCTTCACCAGTGGATTTAGCACCTCATTTTACATAAAATAAGTCTTATAAGTCTACTCTCAAGAGTTGATAAAGGTACAAACGAATAAAATGTTTATATATCACATGATCAAATATCTATTATTTTTCATTTTACTCGATCTCCTAAACGGTTAAAGATAGGACATCGCGGTTTTTATCAGAGGATTTAGCACCTTATTTTACATAAAATAAGTCCTATAAGTCTACCCTCAAGAGTTGTTCAAGGTAGAAACGAATAAAATGTTTATATATCACATTGTCAAATATCTATTATTCTCCATTTTACTCGATCTCCTAAACGGTTAAAGATAGGACATCGCGGTCTTCACCAGTGGATTTAGCACCTCATTTTACATAAAATAAGTCTTATAAGTCTACTCTCAAGAGTTGATAAAGGTACAAACGAATAAAATGTTTATATATCACATGATCAAATATCTATTATTTTCCATTTTACTCGACCTCCTAAACGGTTAAAGATAGGACATCGCGGTTTTTACCAGTGGATTTAGCACCTCATTTTACATAAAATAAGGCCTATAAGTCCACTCTCAAGAGTTGATAAAGGTACAAACGAATAAAATGTTTATATATCACATTATCAAATATCTATTATTTTCCATTTTACTCAATCTCCTAAACGGTTAAAGACAGGACATCGCGGTTTTTACCAGTGGATTTAGCACCTCATTTTACATAAAATAAGTCCTATAAGTCTACCCTCAAGAGTTGATAAAGGTAAAAACGAATAAAATGTTTATATATCACATTTTCAAATATCTATTATTCTCCATTTTACTCGATCTTCTAAACGGTTAAAGATAGGACATCGCGGTTTTCACCAGTGGATTTAGCACCTCATTTTACATAAAATAAGTCCTATAAGTCTACTCTTAAGAGTTGATAAAGGTACAAACGAATAAAATGTTTATATATCACATTTTCAAATATCTATTATTATCAATTTTACTCGATCTCTTAAACCGTTAAAGATAGGACATCGCGGTTTTTATCAGTGGATTTAGCACCATATTTTACATAAAATAAGTCCTATAAGTCTACCCTCAAGAGTTGTTCAAGGTACAAACGAATAAAATCTTTATATATCACATTGTCAAATATCTATTATTCTCCATTTTACTCGATCTCCTAAACGGTTAAAGATAGGACATCGCGGTCTTCACCAGTGGATTTAGCACCTCATTTTACATAAAATAAGTCTTATAAGTTTACTCTCAAGAGTTGATAAAGGTACAAACGAATAAAATGTTTATATATCACATGATCAAATATCTATTATTTTCCATTTTACTCGATCTCCTAAACGGTTAAAGATAGGACATCGCGGTTTTTACCAGTGGATTTAGCACCTCATTTTACATAAAATAAGGCCTATAAGTCCACTCTCAAGAGTTGATAAAGGTACAAACGAATAAAATGTTTATATATCACATGATCAAATATCTATTATTTTCCATTTTACTCGATCTCCTAAACGGTTAAAGATAGGACATCGCGGTTTTTACCAGTGGATTTAGCACCTTATTTTACATAATACAAGTCCTATAAGTCTACCCTCAAGAGTTGTTCAAGGTTCAAACGAATAAAATGTTTATATATCGCATTGTCAAATATCTATTATTCTCCATTTTACTCGATCTCCTAAACGGTTAAAGATAGGACATCGCGGTTTTTATCAGTGGATTTAGCACCTTATTTTACATAAAATAAGTCCTATAAGTCTACCCTCAAGAGTTGTTCAAGGTAGAAACGAATAAAATGTTTATATATCACATTGTCAAATATCTATTATTCTCCATTTTACTCGATCTCCTAAACGGTTAAAGATAGGACATCGCGGTCTTCACCAGTGGATTTAGCACCTCATTTTACATAAAATAAGTCTTATAAGTCTACTCTCAAGAGTAGATAAAGGTACAAACGAATAAAATGTTTATATATCACATGATCAAATATCTATTATTTTCCATTTTACTCGACCTCCTAAACGGTTAAAGATAGGACATCGCGGTTTTTACCAGTGGATTTAGCACCTCATTTTACATAAAATAAGGCCTATAAGTCCACTCTCAAGAGTTGATAAAGGTACAAACGAATAAAATGTTTATATATCACATGATCAAATATCTATTATTTTTCATTTTACTCGATCTCCTAAACGGTTAAAGATAGGACATCGCGGTTTTTATCAGTGGATTTAGCACCTTATTTTACATAAAATAAGTCCTATAAGTCTACCCTCAAGAGTTGTTCAAGGTAGAAACGAATAAAATGTTTATATATCACATTGTCAAATATCTATTATTCTCCATTTTACTCGATCTCCTAAACGGTTAAAGATAGGACATCGCGGTCTTCACCAGTGGATTTAGCACCTCATTTTACATAAAATAAGTCTTATAAGTCTACTCTCAAGAGTTGATAAAGGTACAAACGAATAAAATGTTTATATATCACATGATCAAATATCTATTATTTTCCATTTTACTCGACCTCCTAAACGGTTAAAGATAGGACTTCGCGGTTTTTACCAGTGGATTTAGCACCTCATTTTACATAAAATAAGGCCTATAAGTCCACTCTCAAGAGTTGATAATGGTACAAACGAATAAAATGTTTATATATCACATTATCAAATATCTATTATTTTCCATTTTACTCAATCTCCTAAAGGGTTAAAGACAGGACATCGCGGTTTTTACCAGTGGATTTAGCACCTCATTTTACATAAAATAAGGCCTATAAGTCCACTCTCAAGAGTTGATAAAGGTACAAACGAATAAAATGTTTATATATCACATGATCAAATATCTATTATTTTCCATTTTACTCGATCTCCTAAACGGTTAAAGATAGGACATCGCGGTTTTTACCAGTGGATTTAGCACCTTATTTTACATAATACAAGTCCTATAAGTCTACCCTCAAGAGTTGTTCAAGGTTCAAACGAATAAAATGTTTATATATCGCATTGTCAAATATCTATTATTCTCCATTTTACTCGATCTCCTAAACGGTTAAAGATAGGACATCGCGGTCTTCACCAGTGGATTTAGCATCTCATTTTACATTAAATAAGTCTTATAAGTCTATTCTCAAGAGTTGATAAAGGTACAAATGAATAAAATGTTTATATATCACATGATCAAATATCTATTATTTTCCATTTTACTCGATCTCCTAAACGGTTAAAGATAGGACATCGCGGTTTTTACCAGTGGATTTAGCACTTCATTTTACATAAAATAAGGCCTATAAGTCCACTCTCAAGAGTTGATAAAGGTACAAACGAATAAAATGTTTATATATCACATGATCAAATATCTATTATTTTTCATTTTACTCGATCTCCTAAACGGTTAAAGATAGGACATCGCGGTTTTTATCAGTGGATTTAGCACCTTATTTTACATAAAATAAGTCCTATAAGTCTACCCTCAAGAGTTGTTCAAGGTAGAAACGAATAAAATGTTTATATATCACATTGTCAAATATCTATTATTCTCCATTTTACTCGATCTCCTAAACGGTTAAAGATAGGACATCGCGGTCTTCACCAGTGGATTTAGCACCTCATTTTACATAAAATAAGTCTTATAAGTCTACTCTCAAGAGTTGATAAAGGTACAAACGAATAAAATGTTTATATATCACATGATCAAATATCTATTATTTTCCATTTTACTCGACCTCCTAAACGGTTAAAGATAGGACATCGCGGTTTTTACCAGTGGATTTAGCACCTCATTTTACATAAAATAAGGCCTATAAGTCCACTCTCAAGAGTTGATAAAGGTACAAACGAATAAAATGTTTATATATCACATTATCAAATATCCATTATTTTCCATTTTACTCAATCTCCTAAACGGTTAAAGACAGGACATCGCGGTTTTTACCAGTGGATTTAGCACCTCATTTTACATAAAATAAGTCCTATAAGTCTACCCTCAAGAGTTGATAAAGGTAAAAACGAATAAAATGTTTATATATCACATTTTCAAATATCTATTATTCTCCATTTTACTCGATCTTCTAAACGGTTAAAGATAGGACATTGCGGTTTTCACCAGTGGATTTAGCACCTCATTTTACATAAAATAAGTCCTATAAGTCTACTCTTAAGAGTTGATAAAGGTACAAACGAATAAAATGTTTATATATCACATTTTCAAATATCTATTATTATCAATTTTACTCGATCTCTTAAACCGTTAAAGATAGGACATCGCGGTTTTTATCAGTGGATTTAGCACCATATTTTACATAAAATAAGTCCTATAAGTCTACCCTCAAGAGTTGCTCAAGGTACAAACGAATAAAATGTTTATATATCACATTGTCAAATATCTATTATTCTCCATTTTACGCGATCTCTTAAACGGTTAAAGATAGGACATCGCGGTCTTCACCAGTGGATTTAGCACCTCATTTTACATAAAATAAGTCTTATAAGTCTACTCTCAAGAGTTGATAAAGGTACAAACGAATAAAATGTTTATATATCACATGATCAAATATCTATTATTTTCCATTTTACTCGATCTCCTAAACGGTTAAAGATAGGACAACGCGGTTTTTACCAGTGGATTTAGCACCTTATTTTACATAAAATATGTCCTATAAGTCTACTCTCAAGGGTTGATAAAGGTACAAACGAATAAAATGTTTATATATCACATTTTCAAATATCTATTATTCTCCATTTTACTCGATCTCCTAAACAGTTAAAGATAGGACATCGCGGTTTTCACCAGTGGATTTAGCACCTCATTTTACATAAAATAAGGCCTATAAGTCCACTCTCAAGAGTTGATAAAGGTACAAACGAATAAAATGTTTATATATCACATTGTCAAATATCTATTATTCTCCATTTTACGCGATCTCTTAAACGGTTAAAGATAGGACATCGCGGTCTTCACCAGTGGATTTAGCACTTCATTTTACATAAAATAAGTCTTATAAGTCTACTCTCAAGAGTTGATAAAGGTACAAACGAATAAAATGTTTATATATCACATTATCAAATATCTATTATTTTCCATTTTACTCGATCTCCTAAACGGTTAAAGGCAGGACAACGCGGTTTTTACCAGTGGATTTAGCACCTTATTTTACATAAAATATGTCCTATAAGTCTACTCTCAAGGGTTGATAAAGGTACAAACGAATAAAATGTTTATATATCACATTTTCAAATATCTATTATTCTCCATTTTACTCGATCTCCTAAACAGTTAGAGATAGGACATCGCGGTTTTCACCAGTGGATTTAGCACCTCATTTTACATAAAATAAGGCCTATAAGTCCACTCTCAAGAGTTGATAAAGGCACAAACGAATAAAATGTTTATATATCACATTATCAAATATCTATTATTCTCCATTTTACTCGATCTCCTAAACGGTTAAAGACAGGACATCGCGGTTTTTACCAGTGGATTTAGCACCTTATTTTACATAAAATAAGTCCTATAAGTCTACCCTCAAGAGTTGATCAAGGTACAAACGAATAAAATGTTTATATATCACATTGTCAAATATCTATTATTCTCCATTTTACTCGATCTCCTAAACGGTTAAAGATAGGACATCGCGGTCTTCACCAGTGGATTTAGCACCTCATTTTACATAAAATATGTCCTATAAGTGTACTCTCAAGGGTTGATAAAGGTACAAACGAATAAAATGTTTATATATCACATTTTCAAATATCCATTATTCTCCATTTTACTCGATCTCCTAAACGGTTAAAGATAGGACATCGCGGTTTTTACCAGTGGATTTAGCACCTCATTTTACATTAAATAAGTCCTATAAGTCTACCCTCAAGAGTTGATCAAGGTACAAACGAATAAAATGTTTATATATCACATTTTCAAATATCCATTATTCTCCATTTTATTCGATCTCCTAAACGGTTAAAGATAGGACATCGCGGTTTTTACCAGTGGATTTAGCACCTCATTTTACATTAAATATGTCCTATAAGTCTACTCTCATGAGTTGATAAAGGTACAAACGAATAAAATGTTTATATATCACATTTTCAAATATCTATTATTTTACATTTTACTCGATCTCCTAAACGGTTAATGATATCACATCGCGGTTTCAACAGTGGATTTAGCACCTCATTTTACATAAAATAACTCCTATAAGTCTACTCTCAAGAGTTGATAAAGGAACAAACGAATAAAATTTTTATATATCACATTTTCAAATAACTATTATTCTCAATTTTACTTGATCTCCAAAACGGTTAAAGATAGGACATCGCGGTTTTCACCAGTGGACTTAGCACCTCATTTTACATAAAATATGTCCTATAAGTCTACTCTCATGAGTTGATAAAGGTACAAACGAATAAAATGTTTATATATCACATTTTCAAATATCTATTATTCTCCATTTTACTCGATCTCCTAAACAGTTAAAGATAGGACATCGCGGTTTTCACCAGTGGATTTAAAAAATCATTTTACATAAAATAGGTCCTATAAGTCTACTCTCAAGAGTTGATAAAGGTAAAAACGAATAAAATGTTTATATATCACATTTTCAAATATCTATTATTCTCCATTTTACTCGATCTCCTAAACGGTTAAAGATATCACATCGCGGTTTTCACCAGTGGATTTAGCACCTTATTTTACATAAAATAAGTCCTGTAAGTCTACTTTGAAGAGTTGATAAGGGTACAAACGAATAAAATGTTTATATACCACATTATCAAATATCTATTATTCTCCATTTTACTCGATCTCCTAAACGGTTAAAGATAGGACATCGCGGTTTTCACCAGTGGATTTAGCAACTCATTTTACATAAAATAAGTCTTATAAGTCTACTCTCAAGAGTTGATAAAGGTACAAACGAATAAAATGTTTATATATCACATTTTCAAATATCTATTTTTCTCCATTTTACTCGATCTCCTAAACGGTTAAAGATAGGACATCGCGGTTTTCACCAGTGGATTTAGCACCTCATTTTACATAAAATAAGTCTTATAAGTCTACTCTCAAGAGTTGATAAAGGTACAAACAAATAAAATGTTTATATATCACATTTTCAAATATCTATTATTCTCCATTTTACTCAATCTCCTAAACGGTTAAAGATTGGATATCGCGGTTTTCACCAGTGGATTTAGAACTTCATTTTACATAAAATAGGTCCTATAAGTTTACTCTCAAGAGTTGATAAAGATACAAACGAATAAAATGTTTATATATCACATTATCAAATATCTATTATTCTCCATTTTACTCGATCTCCAAATCGGTTAAAGATAGGACATCGCGGTTTTCACCAGTGGATTTAGCACCTCATTTTACATAAAATAGGTCCTATAAGTCTACCTCAAGAGTTGATCAAGGTACAAACGAATAAAATGTTTATATATCACATTTTCAAATATTCATTATTCTCCATTTTACTCGATCTCTTAAACGGTTAAAGATAGGACATCGCGATTTTCACCAGTGGATTTAGCACCTCATTTTACATAAAATAAGTCCTATAAGTCTACTCTTAAGAGTTGATAAAGGTACAAACGAATAAAATGTTTTTATTTCACATTTTCAAATATCTATTATTCTCCATTTTACTCGATCTCCTAATCGGTAAAAGATAGGACATCGCGGTTTTCACCAGTAGATTTAGCACCTCATTTTACATAAAATAAGATCTATAAGTCTACTCTCAAGAGTTGATAAAGGAACAAACGAATAAAATGTTTATATATCATATTATCAAATTTCTATTATTCTATATTATACTCCATCTCCTAAACGGTTAAAGATATTACATCGCGGATTTCACCAGTGGATTTAGCACCTCATTTTACATAAAATAAGTCTTATAAGTCTACTCTCAAGAGTTGATAAAGGTACAAACAAATAAAATGTTTATATATCACATTTTCAAATATCTATTATTCTCCATTTTACTCAATCTCCTAAACGGTTAAAGATTGGATATCGCGGTTTTCACCAGTGGATTTAGAACTTCATTTTACATAAAATAGGTCCTATAAGTCTACCTCAAGAGTTGATCAAGGTACAAACGAATAAAATGTTTATATATCACATTTTCAAATATCTATTATTCTCCATTTTACTCAATCTCCTAAACGGTTAAAGATTGGATATCGCGGTTTTCACCAGTGGATTTAGCACCTCATTTTACATAAAATAGGTCCTATAAGTCTACCTCAAGAGTTGATCAAGGTACAAACGAATAAAATGTTTATATATCACATTTTCAAATATTCATTATTCTCCATTTTACTCGATCTCTTAAACGGTTAAAGATAGGACATCGCGATTTTCACCAGTGGATTTAGCACCTCATTTTACATAAAATAAGTCCTATAAGTCTACTCTTAAGAGTTGATAAAGGTACAAACGAATAAAATGTTTATATACCACATTTTCAAATATCTATTTCTCTCCATTTTACTCCATCTCCTAAACGGTTAAAGATTGGACATCGCGGTTTTCACGAGTGGATTTAGCACCTCATTTTTCATAAAATAGGTCCTATAAATCTACCCTCAAGAGTTGATCAAAGTACAAACGAATAAAATGTTTATATATCACATTATCAAATATCTATTATTCTCCATTTTACTCGATCTCCAAAACGGTTAAAGATAGGACATCTCGGTTTTCACCAGTGGATTTAGCACCTCATTTTACATAAATTAAGTCCTATAAGTCTACTCTCAAGAGTTGATAAAGGTACAAACAAATAAAATGTTTATATATCACATTTTCAAATATCTACTATTCTCCATTTTACTCCATCTCCTAAACGGTTAAAGATTGGACATCGCGGTTTTCACCAGTGGATTTAAAAAATTATTTTACATAAAATAGGTCCTATAAGTCTACTCTCAAGAGTTGATAAAGGTAAAAACGAATAAAATGTTTATATATCACATTTTCAAATATCTATTAATCTCCATTTCACTCGATCTCCTAAACGGTTAAAGATATCACATCGCGGTTTTCACCAGTGGATTTAGCACCTTATTTTACATAAAATAAGTCCTATAGGTCTACTTTGAAGAGTTGATAAGGGTACAAACGAATAAAATGTTTATATACCACATTATCAAATATCTATTATTCTCCATTTTACTCGATCTCCTAAACGGTTAAAGATAGGACATCGCGGTTTTCACCAGTGGATTTAGCACCTCATTTTACATAAAATAAGTCTTATAAGTCTACTCTCAAGAGTTGATAAAAGTACAAACGAATAAAATGTTTATATATCACATTTTCAAATATCTATTTTTCTCCATTATACTCGATCTCCTAAACGGTTAAAGATAGGACATCGCGGTTTTCACCAGTGGATTTATCACATCATTTTACATAAAATAAGTCCTATAAGTCTACTCTCAAGAGTTGATAAAGGTACACACGAATAAAATGTTTATATATCACATTTTCAAATATCCATTATTCTCCATTTTACTCGATCTCCTAAACGGTTAAAGATAGGATATCGCGGTTTTCACCAGTGGACTTAGCACCTCATTTTACATAAAATATGTCCTATAAGTCTGCTCTCAAGGGTTGATAAAGGTACAAACGAATAAAATGTTTATATATCACATTTTCAAATATCCATTATTCTCCATTTTACTCGATCTCCTAAACGGTTAAAGATAGGACATCGCGGTTTTCACCACTGGACTTAGCACCTCATTTTACATAAAATAGGTCCTATAAATCTACTCTCAAGAGTTGATAAAGGTAAAAACGAATAAAATGTTTATATATCACATTTTCAAATATCTATTATTCTCCATTTTACTCGATCTCCTAAACGGTTTAAGATATCACATCGCGGTTTTCACCAGTTTATTTAGTACCTCATTTTACATAAAATAGTTCCTATAAGTCTACCCTCATGAGTTGATCAAGGTACAAACGAATAAAATGTTAATATATCACATTTTAAAATATCTATTATTCTCCTTTTTACTCGATCTCCTAAACGGTTAAAGATAGGACATCGCGGTTTTCACCAGTGGATTTAGTACCTCATTTTACATAAAATAGTTCCTATAAGTCTACCCTCATGAGTTGATCAAGGTACAAACGAATAAAATGTTAATATATCACATTTTAAAATATCCATTATTCTCCATTTTACTCGATCTCCTAAACGGTTAAAGATAGGACATCGCGGTTTTCACCAGTGGATTTAGCACCTTATTTTACATAAAATAAGTCCTATAAGTCTACTCTTAAGAGTTGATAAAGGTACAAACGAATAAAATGTTTATATATCACACTATGAAATATCTATTATTCTCCATTTTACTCGATCTCCAAAACGGTTAATGATAGGACATCGCGGTTTTCACCAGTGGATTTAGCACCTCATTTTACATAAATTAAGTCCTATAAGTCTACTCTCAAGAGTTGATAAAGGTACAAACAAATAAAATTTTTATATATCACATTTTCAAATATCTATTATTCTCCATTTTACTCGATCTCCTAAACGGTTAAAGATAGGACATCGCGGTTTTCACCAGTGGATTTAGCACCTCATTTTACATAAAATAAGTCTTATAAGTCAACTCTCAAGAGTTGATAAAGGTACAAACGAATAAAATGTTTATATATCACATTTTCAAATATCTATTATTCTCCATTTTACTCGATCTCCTAAACGGTTAAAGATAGGACATCGCGGTTTTCACCAGTGGATTTATCACATCATTTTACATAAAATAAGTCTTATAAGTCTACTCTCAAGAGTTGATAAAGGTACACACGAATAAAATGTTTAAATATCACATTTTCAAATATCCATTATTCTCCATTTTACTCGATTTCCTAAACGGTTAAAGATAGGATATCGCGGTTTTTACCAGTGGACTTAGCACCTCATTTTACATAAAATATGTCCTATAAGTCTACTCTCAAGGGTTGATAAAGGTACAAACGAATAAAATGTTTATATACCACATTATCAAATATCTATTATTCTCCATTTTACTCGATCTCCTAAACGGTTAAAGATAGGACATCGCGGTTTTCACCAGTGGATTTATCACATCCTTTTACATAAAATAAGTCCTATAAGTCTACTCTCAAGAGTTGATAAAGGTACACACGAATAAAATGTTTAAATATCACATTTTCAAATATCCATTATTCTCCATTTTACTCGATCTCCTAAACGGTTAAAGATAGGATATCGCGGTTTTCACCAGTGGACTTAGCACCTCATTTTACATAAAATATGTCCTATAAGTCTACTCTCAAGGGTTGATAAAGGTACAAACGAATAAAATGTTTATATATCACATTTTCAAATATCCATTATTCTCCATTTTACTCGATCTCCTAAACGGTCAAAGATAGGACATCGCGGTTTTCACCACTGGACTTAGCACCTCATTTTACATAAAATAGGTCCTATAAGTCTACTCTCAAGAGTTGATAAAGGAAAAAACGAATAAAATGTTTATATATCACATTTTCAAATATCTATTATTCTCCATTTTACTCGATCTCCTAAACGGTTAAAGATATCACATCGCGCTTTTCACCAGTGGATTTAGTACCTCATTTTACATAAAATAGTTCCTATAAGTCTACCCTCATGAGTTGATCAAGGTACAAACGAATAAAATGTTAATATATCACATTTTAAAATATCTATTATTCTCCTTTTTACTCGATCTCCTAAACGGTTAAAGATAGGACATCGCGGTTTTCACCAGTGGATTTAGTACCTCATTTTACATAAAATAGTTCCTATAAGTCTACCCTCATGAGTTGATCAAGGTACAAACGAATAAAATGTTAATATATCACATTTTAAAATATCTATTATTCTCTTTTTTACTCGATCTCCTAAACGGTTAATAATAGGACATCGCGGTTTTCACCAGTGGATTTAGCACCTCATTTTACATAAAATAGTTCCTATAAGTCTACCCTCATGAGTTGATCAAGGTACAAACGAATAAAATGTTAATATATCACATTTTAAAATATCTATTATTCTCCTTTTTACTCGATCTCCTAAACGGTTAAAGATAGGACATCGCGGTTTTCACCAGTGGATTTAGTACCTCATTTTACATAAAATAGTTCCTATAAGTCTACCCTCATGAGTTGATCAAGGTACAAACGAATAAAATGTTAATATATCACATTTTAAAGTATCTATTATTCTCCTTTTTACTCGATCTCCTAAACGGTTAAAGATATCACATCGCGGTTTTCACCAGTGGATTTAGTACCTCATTTTACATAAAATAGTTCCTATAAGTCTACCCTCATGAGTTGATCAAGGTACAAACGAATAAAATGTTAATATATCACATTTTAAAATATCTATTATTCTCCTTTTTACTCGATCTCCTAAACGGTTAAAGATAGGACATCGCGGTTTTCACCAGTGGATTTAGCACCTTATTTTACATAAAATAAGTCCTATAAGTCTACTCTTAAGAGTTGATAAAGGTACAAACGAATAAAATGTTTATATATCACACTATGAAATATCTATTATTCTCCATTTTACTCGATCTCCAAAACGGTTAATGATAGGACATCGCGGTTTTCACCAGTGGATTTAGCACCTCATTTTACATAAATTAAGTCCTATAAGTCTACTCTCAAGGGTTGATAAAGGTACAAACGAATAAAATGTTTATATATCACATTTTCAAATATCCATTATTCTCCATTTTACTCGATCTCCTAAACGGTTAAAGATAGGACATCGCAGTTTTCACCACTGGACTTAGCACCTCATTTTACATAAAATATGTCCTATAAGTCTGCTCTCAAGGGTTGATAAAGGTACAAACGAATAAAATGTTTATATATCACATTTTCAAATATCCATTATTCTCCATTTTACTCGATCTCCTAAACGGTTAAAGATAGGACATCGCGGTTTTCACCACTGGACTTAGCACCTCATTTTACATAAAATAGGTCCTATAAATCTACTCTCAAGAGTTGATAAAGGTAAAAACGAATAAAATGTTTATATATCACATTTTCAAATATCTATTATTCTCCATTTTACTCGATCTCCTAAACGGTTTAAGATATCACATCGCGGTTTTCACCAGTTTATTTAGTACCTCATTTTACATAAAATAGTTCCTATAAGTCTACCCTCATGAGTTGATCAAGGTACAAACGAATAAAATGTTAATATATCACATTTTAAAATATCTATTATTCTCCTTTTTACTCGATCTCCTAAACGGTTAAAGATAGGACATCGCGGTTTTCACCAGTGGATTTAGTACCTCATTTTACATAAAATAGTTCCTATAAGTCTACCCTCATGAGTTGATCAAGGTACAAACGAATAAAATGTTAATATATCACATTTTAAAATATCCATTATTCTCCATTTTACTCGATCTCCTAAACGGTTAAAGATAGGACATCGCGGTTTTCACCAGTGGATTTAGCACCTTATTTTACATAAAATAAGTCCTATAAGTCTACTCTTAAGAGTTGATAAAGGTACAAACGAATAAAATGTTTATATATCACACTATGAAATATCTATTATTCTCCATTTTACTCGATCTCCAAAACGGTTAATGATAGGACATCGCGGTTTTCACCAGTGGATTTAGCACCTCATTTTACATAAATTAAGTCCTATAAGTCTACTCTCAAGAGTTGATAAAGGTACAAACAAATAAAATTTTTATATATCACATTTTCAAATATCTATTATTCTCCATTTTACTCGATCTCCTAAACGGTTAAAGATAGGACATCGCGGTTTTCACCAGTGGATTTAGCACCTCATTTTACATAAAATAAGTCTTATAAGTCAACTCTCAAGAGTTGATAAAGGTACAAACGAATAAAATGTTTATATATCACATTTTCAAATATCTATTATTCTCCATTTTACTCGATCTCCTAAACGGTTAAAGATAGGACATCGCGGTTTTCACCAGTGGATTTATCACATCATTTTACATAAAATAAGTCTTATAAGTCTACTCTCAAGAGTTGATAAAGGTACACACGAATAAAATGTTTAAATATCACATTTTCAAATATCCATTATTCTCCATTTTACTCGATTTCCTAAACGGTTAAAGATAGGATATCGCGGTTTTTACCAGTGGACTTAGCACCTCATTTTACATAAAATATGTCCTATAAGTCTACTCTCAAGGGTTGATAAAGGTACAAACGAATAAAATGTTTATATACCACATTATCAAATATCTATTATTCTCCATTTTACTCGATCTCCTAAACGGTTAAAGATAGGACATCGCGGTTTTCACCAGTGGATTTATCACATCCTTTTACATAAAATAAGTCCTATAAGTCTACTCTCAAGAGTTGATAAAGGTACACACGAATAAAATGTTTAAATATCACATTTTCAAATATCCATTATTCTCCATTTTACTCGATCTCCTAAACGGTTAAAGATAGGATATCGCGGTTTTCACCAGTGGACTTAGCACCTCATTTTACATAAAATATGTCCTATAAGTCTACTCTCAAGGGTTGATAAAGGTACAAACGAATAAAATGTTTATATATCACATTTTCAAATATCCATTATTCTCCATTTTACTCGATCTCCTAAACGGTCAAAGATAGGACATCGCGGTTTTCACCACTGGACTTAGCACCTCATTTTACATAAAATAGGTCCTATAAGTCTACTCTCAAGAGTTGATAAAGGAAAAAACGAATAAAATGTTTATATATCACATTTTCAAATATCTATTATTCTCCATTTTACTCGATCTCCTAAACGGTTAAAGATATCACATCGCGCTTTTCACCAGTGGATTTAGTACCTCATTTTACATAAAATAGTTCCTATAAGTCTACCCTCATGAGTTGATCAAGGTACAAACGAATAAAATGTTAATATATCACATTTTAAAATATCTATTATTCTCCTTTTTACTCGATCTCCTAAACGGTTAAAGATAGGACATCGCGGTTTTCACCAGTGGATTTAGTACCTCATTTTACATAAAATAGTTCCTATAAGTCTACCCTCATGAGTTGATCAAGGTACAAACGAATAAAATGTTAATATATCACATTTTAAAATATCTATTATTCTCTTTTTTACTCGATCTCCTAAACGGTTAATAATAGGACATCGCGGTTTTCACCAGTGGATTTAGCACCTCATTTTACATAAAATAGTTCCTATAAGTCTACCCTCATGAGTTGATCAAGGTACAAACGAATAAAATGTTAATATATCACATTTTAAAATATCTATTATTCTCCTTTTTACTCGATCTCCTAAACGGTTAAAGATAGGACATCGCGGTTTTCACCAGTGGATTTAGTACCTCATTTTACATAAAATAGTTCCTATAAGTCTACCCTCATGAGTTGATCAAGGTACAAACGAATAAAATGTTAATATATCACATTTTAAAGTATCTATTATTCTCCTTTTTACTCGATCTCCTAAACGGTTAAAGATATCACATCGCGGTTTTCACCAGTGGATTTAGTACCTCATTTTACATAAAATAGTTCCTATAAGTCTACCCTCATGAGTTGATCAAGGTACAAACGAATAAAATGTTAATATATCACATTTTAAAATATCTATTATTCTCCTTTTTACTCGATCTCCTAAACGGTTAAAGATAGGACATCGCGGTTTTCACCAGTGGATTTAGCACCTTATTTTACATAAAATAAGTCCTATAAGTCTACTCTTAAGAGTTGATAAAGGTACAAACGAATAAAATGTTTATATATCACACTATGAAATATCTATTATTCTCCATTTTACTCGATCTCCAAAACGGTTAATGATAGGACATCGCGGTTTTCACCAGTGGATTTAGCACCTCATTTTACATAAATTAAGTCCTATAAGTCTACTCTCAAGGGTTGATAAAGGTACAAACGAATAAAATGTTTATATATCACATTTTCAAATATCCATTATTCTCCATTTTACTCGATCTCCTAAACGGTTAAAGATAGGACATCGCAGTTTTCACCACTGGACTTAGCACCTCATTTTACATAAAATATGTCCTATAAGTCAACTCTCAAGAGTTGATAAAGGTAAAAACGAATAAAATGTTTATATTTCACATTTTCCAATATCCATTATTCTCCATTTTACTCGATCTCCTAAACGGTTAAAGATATTACATCGCGGTTTTCACCAGTGGATTTAGAACCTCATT
This sequence comes from Silvanus unidentatus, assembly GCA_963930825.1. Lineage (NCBI taxonomy): Eukaryota > Metazoa > Arthropoda > Insecta > Coleoptera > Silvanidae > Silvanus > Silvanus unidentatus. Next base: position 15,017,105 of record OZ005758.1, on the reverse strand, counting down.
TTACATAAAATAGGTCCTATAAGTCTACTCTCAAGAGTTGATAAAGGTAAAAACGAATAAAATGTTTATATATCACATTTTCAAATATCTATTATTCTCCATTTTACTCGATCTCCTAAACAGTTAAAGATATCACATCGCGGTTTTCACCAGTGGATTTAGTACCTCATTTTACATAAAATAGTTCCTATAAGTCTACCCTCATGAGTTGATCAAGGTACAAACGAATAAAATGTTAATATATCACATTTTAAAATATCTATTATTTTCCTTTTTACTCGATCTCCTAAACGGTTAAAGATAGGACATCGCGGTTTTCACCAGTGGATTTAGTACCTCATTTTACATAAAATAGTTCCTATAAGTCTACCCTCATGAGTTGATCAAGGTACAAACGAATAAAATGTTAATATATCACATTTTAAAATATCCATTATTCTCCATTTTACTCCATCTCCTAAACGGTTAAAGATATCACATCGCGGTTTTCACCAGTGGATTTAGCATCTTATTTTACATAAAATAAGTCCTATAAGTCTACTTTCAAGAGTTGATAAGGGTACAAACGAATAAAATGTTTATATACCACATTATCAAATATCTATTATTCTCCATTTTACTCGATCTCCTAAACGGTTAAAAATAGGACATCGCGGTTTTTACCAGTGGATTTAGCACCTCATTTTACATAAAATAAGTCTTATAAGTCTACTCTCAAGAGTTGATAAAGGTACAAACGAATAAAATGTTTATATATCACATATCAAATATCTATTATTCTCCATTTTACTCGATCTCCTAAACGGTTAAAGATAGGACATCGCGGTTTTTACCAGTGGATTTAGCACCTCATTTTACATAAAATAAGTCCTATAAGTCTACTCTCAAGAGTTGATAAAGGTACAAACGAATAAAATGTTTATATACCACATTATCAAATATCTATTATTTTCCATTTTACTCGATCTCCTAAACGGTTAAAGATAGGACATCGCGGTTTTCACCAGTGGATTTAGCACCTCATTTTACATAAAATAAGTCTTATAAGTCTACTCTCAAGAGTTGATAAAGGAACAAACGAATAAAATGTTTATATATCACATTATCAAATATCTATTATTCTCCATTTTACTCGATCTCCTAAACGGTTAAAGATAGAACATCGCGGTTTTCACCAGTGGATTTAGCACTTCATTTTACATAAAATAAGTTCTATAAGTCTACTCTCAAGAGTCGATAAAGGTACAAACGAATAAAATGTTTATATATCACATTTTCAAATATCTATTATTCTCCATTTTACTCGATCTCCTAAACGGTTAAAGATAGGACATCGCGGTTTCCACATGAGGATTTAGCACCTCATTTTACATAAAATAAGTTCTATAAGTCTACTCTCAAGAGTCGATAAAGGTACAAACGAATAAAATGTTTATATATCACATTTTCAAATATCTATTATTCTCCATTTTACTCGATCTCCTAAACGGTTAAAGAAAGGACATCGCTTTTTCCACATGAGGATTTAGCACCTCATTTTACATAAAATAAGTCTTATAAGTCTACTCTCAAAAGTTGATAAAGGTACAAACGAATAAAATGTTTATATATCACATATCAAATATCTATTATTCTCCATTTTACTCGATCACCTAAACGGTTAAAGATAGGACATCGCGGTTTTTACCAGTGGATTTAGCACCTTATTATTCATAAAATAAGTCCTATAAGTCTACTCTCAAGAGTTGATAAAGGTACAAACGAATAAAATGTTTATATATCACATTTTCAAATATCTATTATTCTCCATTTTACTCGATCTCCTAAACGGTTAAAGATAGGACATCGCGGTTTCCACATGAGGATTTAGCACCTCATTTTACATAAAATAAGTCTTATAAGTCTACTCTTAAAAGTTGATAAAGGTACAAACGAATAAAATGTTTATATATCACATATCAAATATCTATTATTCTCCATTTTACTCGATCTCCTAAACGGTTAAAGATAGGACATCGCGGTTTTCACCAGAGGATTTAGCACCTCATTTTACATAAAATAAGTCCTATAAGTCTACTCTCAAGAGTTGATAAAAGTACAAACGAATAAAATGTTTATATATCACAATTTCAAATATCTATTATTATCAATTTTACTCGATCTCCTAAACCGTTAAAGATAGGACATCGCAGTTTTTATCAGTGGATTAAGCACCTTATTTTACATAAAATAAGTCCTATAAGTCTACCCTCAAGAGCTGATCAAGGTACAAACGAATAAAATGTTTATATATCACATTGTCAAATATCTATTATTCTCCATTTTACTCGATCTCCTAAACGGTTAAAGATAGGACATCGCGGTTTTCACCAGTGGATTTAGAACCTCATTTTATATAAAATAGGTCCTATAAGTCTACTCTCAAGAGTTGATAAAGGAACAAACGAATAAAATGTTTATATATCATATTATCAAATATCAATTATTTTCCATTATACTCGATCTCCTAAACGGTTAAAGATAGGACATCGCGGTTTTCACCAGTGGATTTAGAACCTCATTTTATATAAAATAGGTCCTATAAGTCTACTCTCAAGAGTTGATAAAGGAACAAACGAATAAAATGTTTATATATCATATTATCAAATATCAATTATTTTCCATTATACTCGATCTCCTAAACGGTTAAAGATAATACATCGCGGATTTCACCAGTGGATTTAGCACCTCATTTTACATAAAATAGTTCCTATAAGTCTACCCTCATGAGTTGATCAAGGTACAAACGAATAAAATGTTAATATATCACATTTTCAAATATCTATTATTCTCCATTTTACTCGATCTCCTAAACGGTTAAAGATAGGACATCGCGGTTTTCACCAGTGGATTTAGAACCTTATTTTATATAAAATAGGTTCTATAAGTCTACTCTCATGAGTTGATAAAGGTAAAAACGATTAAAATGTTTATATATCACATTTTCAAATATCTATTATTCTCCATTTTACTCGATCTCCTAAACGGTTAAAGATATCACATCGCGGTTTTCACCAGTGGATTTAGCACCTTATTTTACATAAAATAAGTCCTATAAGTCTACTCTCAGGAGTTGATAAGGGTACAAACGAATAAAATGTTTATATACCACATTATCAAATATCTATTATTTTCCATTTTACTCGATCTCCTAAACGGTTAAAGATAGGACATCGCGGTTTTCTTCAGTGGATTTAGCACCTCATTTTACATAAAATAAGTCTTATAGGTCTTCTCTCAAGAGTTGATAAAGGTACAAACGAATAAAATGTTTATATATCACAATTTCAAATATCTATTATTATCAATTTTACTCGATCTCCTAAACGGTTAAAGATAGGACATCGCGGTTTTCACCAGAGGATTTAGCACCTCATTTTACATAAAATAAGTCTTATAAGTCTACTCTCAAAAGTTGATAAAGGTACAAACGAATAAATTGTTTATATATCACATATCAAATATCTATTATTCTAAATTTTACTCGATCTCCTAAACGGTTAAAGATAGGACATCGCGGTTTTCACCAGTGGATTTAGCACCTTATTTTACATAAAATAAGTCCTATAAGTCTACTCTCAGGAGTTGATAAGGGTACAAACGAATAAAATGTTTATATACCACATTATCAAATATCTATTATTTTCCATTTTACTCGATCTCCTAAACGGTTAAAGATAGGACATCGCGGTTTTCTTCAGTGGATTTAGCACCTCATTTTACATAAAATAAGTCTTATAGGTCTTCTCTCAAGAGTTGATAAAGGTGCAAACGAATAAAATGTTAATATATCACATTATCAAATATCTTTTATTCTCCATTTTACTCGATCTCCTAAACGGTTAAAGATAGAACACCGCGGTTTTCACCAGTGGATTTAGCACTTCATTTTACATAAAATAAGTTCTATAAGTCTACTCTCAAGAGTCGATAAAGGTACAAACGAATAAAATGTTTATATATCACATTTTCAAATATCTATTATTCTCCATTTTACTCGATCTCCTAAACGGTTAAAGATAGGACATCGCGGTTTCCACATGAGGATTTAGCACCTCATTTTACATAAAATAAGTCTTATAAGTCTACTCTCAAAAGTTGATAAAGGTACAAACGAATAAATTGTTTATATATTACATATCAAATATCTATTATTCTAAATTTTACTCGATCTCCTAAACGGTTAAAGATAGGACATCGCGGTTTTCACCAGAGGATTTAGCACCTCATTTTACATAAAATAAGTCCTATAAGTCTACTCTCAAGAGTTGATAAAAGTACAAACGAATAAAATGTTTATATATCACAATTTTAAATATCTATTATTATCAATTTTACTCGATCTCTTAAACCGTTAAAGATAGGACATCGCAGTTTTTATCAGTGGATTAAGCACCTTATTTTACATAAAATAAGTCCTATAAGTCTACCCTCAAGAGCTGATCAAGGTACAAACGAATAAAATGTTTATATATCACATTGTCAAATATCTATTATTCTCCATTTTACTCGATCTCCTAAACGGTTAAAGATAGGACATCGCGGTTTTCACCAGTGGATTTAGCACCTTATTTTACATAAGATAAGTCCTATAAGTCTACCATAAAGAGTTGATCAAGGTACAAACGAATAAAATGTTTATATATCACATTTTCAAATATCTATTTTTCTCCATTTTACTCGATCTCCTAAACGGTTCAAGATAGGACATCGCGGTTTTCACCAGTGGATTTAGCACCTCATTTTACATAAAATAAGTCTTATAGGTCATCTCTCAAGAGTTGATAAAGGTACAAACGAATAAAATGTTAATATATCACATTATCAAATATCTTTTATTCTCCATTTTACTCGATCTCCTAAACGGTTAAAGATAGAACATCGCGGTTTTCACCAGTGGATTTAGCACTTCATTTTACATTAACTAAGTTCTATAAGTCTACTCTCAAGAGTCGATAAAGGTACAAACGAATAAAATGTTTATATATCACAATTTCAAATATCTATTATTATCAATTTTACTCGATCTCCTAAACCGTTAAAGATAGGACATCGCAGTTTTTATCAGTGGATTAAGCACCTTATTTTACATAAAATAAGTCCTATAAGTCTACCCTCAAGAGCTGATCAAGGTACAAACGAATAAAATGTTTATATATCACATTGTCAAATATCTATTATTCTCCATTTTACTCGATCTCCTAAACGGTTAAAGATAGGACATCGCGGTTTTTACCAGTGGATTTAGAACCTCATTTTATATAAAATAGGTCCTATAAGTCTACTCTCAAGAGTTGATAAAGGAACAAACGAATAAAATATTTATATATCATATTATCAAATATCAATTATTTTCCATTATACTCGATCTCCTAAACGGTTAAAGATAGGACATCGCGGATTTCACCAGTGGATTTAGCACCTCATTTTACATAAAATAAGTCCTATAAGTCTACTCTCAAGAGTTGATAAAAGTACAAACAAATAAAATGTTTATATATCACATTTTCAAATATCTATTATTCTCAATTTTACTCCATCTCCTAAACGGTTACAGATAGGACATCGCGGTTTTCACCAGTGGATTTAGAACCTCATTTTATATAAAATAGGTCCTATAAGTCTACTCTCATGAGTTGATAAAGGTAAAAACGATTAAAATGTTTATATATCACGTTTTCAAATATCTATTATTCTCCATTTTACTCGATCTCCTAAACGGTTAAAGATAGGACATCGCGGTTTTCACCAGAGGATTTAGCACCTCATTTTACATAAAATAAGTCTTATAAGTCTACTCTCAAAAGTTGATAAAGGTACAAACGAATAAATTGTTTATATATCACATATCAAATATCTATTATTCTAAATTTTACTCGATCTCCTAAACGGTTAAAGATAGGACATCGCGGTTTTCACCAGTGGATTTAGCACCTTATTTTACATAAAATAAGTCCTATAAGTCTACTCTCAGGAGTTGATAAGGGTACAAACGAATAAAATGTTTATATACCACATTATCAAATATCTATTATTTTCCATTTTACTCGATCTCCTAAACGGTTAAAGATAGGACATCGCGGTTTTCTTCAGTGGATTTAGCACCTCATTTTACATAAAATAAGTCTTATAGGTCTTCTCTCAAGAGTTGATAAAGGTACAAACGAATAAAATGTTAATATATCACATTATCAAATATCTTTTATTCTCCATTTTACTCGATCTCCTAAACGGTTAAAGATAGAACACCGCGGTTTTCACCAGTGGATTTAGCACTTCATTTTACATAAAATAAGTTCTATAAGTCTACTCTCAAGAGTCTATAAAGGTACAAACGAATAAATTGTTTATATATCACATATCAAATATCTATTATTCTAAATTTTACTCGATCTCCTAAACGGTTAAAGATAGGACATCGCGGTTTTCACCAGAGGATTTAGCACCTCATTTTACATAAAATAAGTCCTATAAGTCTACTCTCAAGAGTTGATAAAAGTACAAACTTATAAAATGTTTATATATCACAATTTCAAATATCTATTATTATCAATTTTACTCGATCTCTTAAACCGTTAAAGATAGAACATCGCAGTTTTTATCAGTGGATTAAGCACCTTATTTTACATAAAATAAGTCCTATAAGTCTACCCTCAAGAGCTGATCAAGGTACAAACGAATAAAATGTTTATATATCACATTGTCAAATATCTATTATTCTCCATTTTACTCGATCTCCTAAACGGTTAAAGATAGGACATCGCGGTTTTCACCAGTGGATTTAGCACCTTATTTTACATAAAATAAGTCCTATAAGTCTACCATCAAGAGTTGATCAAGGTACAAACGAATAAAATGTTTATATATCACATTTTCAAATATCTATTTTTCTCCATTTTACTCGATCTCCTAAACGGTTCAAGATAGGACATCGCGGTTTTCACCAGTGGATTTAGCACCTCATTTTACATAAAATAAGTCTTATAGGTCATCTCTCAAGAGTTGATAAAGGTACAAACGAATAAAATGTTAATATATCACATTATCAAATATCTTTTATTCTCCATTTTACTCGATCTCCTAAACGGTTAAAGATAGAACATCGCGGTTTTCACCAGTGGATTTAGCACTTCATTTTACATAAACTAAGTTCTATAAGTCTACTCTCAAGAGTCGATAAAGGTACAAACGAATAAAATGTTTATATATCACATTTTCAAATATCTATTATTCTCCATTTTACTCGATCTCCTAAACGGTTAAAGATAGGACATCGCGGTTTCCACATGAGGATTTAGCACCTCATTTTACATAAAATAAGTCTTATAAGTCTACTCTTAAAAGTTGATAAAGGTACAAACGAATAAAATGTTTATATATCACATATCAAATATCTATTATTTTCCATTTTACTCGATCTCCTAAACGGTTAAAGATAGGACATCGCGGTTTTCACCAGAGGATTTAGCACCTCATTTTACATAAAATAAGTCCTATAAGTCTACTCTCAAGAGTTGATAAAAGTACAAACGAATAAAATGTTTATATATCACAATTTCAAATATCTATTATTATCAATTTTACTCGATCTCCTAAACCGTTAAAGATAGGACATCGCAGTTTTTATCAGTGGATTAAGCACCTTATTTTACATAAAATAAGTCCTATAAGTCTACCCTCAAGAGCTGATCAAGGTACAAACGAATAAAATGTTTATATATCACATTGTCAAATATCTATTATTCTCCATTTTACTCGATCTCCTAAACGGTTAAAGATAGGACATCGCGGTTTTCACCAGTGGATTTAGAACCTCATTTTATATAAAATAGGTCCTATAAGTCTACTCTCAAGAGTTGATAAAGGAACAAACGAATAAAATGTTTATATATCATATTATCAAATATCAATTATTTTCCATTATACTCGATCTCCTAAACGGTTAAAGATAGGACATCGCGGTTTTCACCAGTGGATTTAGAACCTCATTTTATATAAAATAGGTCCTATAAGTCTACTCTCAAGAGTTGATAAAGGAACAAACGAATAAAATGTTTATATATCATATTATCAAATATCAATTATTTTCCATTATACTCGATCTCCTAAACGGTTAAAGATAGGACATCGCGGATATCACCAGTGGATTTAGCACCTCATTTTACATAAAATAGTTCCTATAAGTCTACCCTCATGAGTTGATCAAGGTACAAACGAATAAAATGTTAATATATCACATTTTCAAATATCTATTATTCTCCATTTTACTCGATCTCCTAAACGGTTAAAGATAGGACATCGCGGTTTTCACCAGTGGATTTAGAACCTTATTTTATATAAAATAGGTTCTAAAAGTCTACTCTCATGAGTTGATAAAGGTAAAAACGATTAAAATGTTTATATATCACATTTTCAAATATCTATTATTCTCCATTTTACTCGATCTCCTAAACGGTTAAAGATATCACATCGCGGTTTTCACCAGTGGATTTAGCACCTTATTTTACATAAAATAAGTCCTATAAGTCTACTCTCAGGAGTTGATAAGGGTACAAACGAATAAAATGTTTATATACCACATTATCAAATATCTATTATTTTCCATTTTACTCGATCTCCTAAACGGTTAAAGATAGGACATCGCGGTTTTCACCAGTGGATTTAGCACCTCATTTTACATAAAATAAGTCTTATAGGTCTTCTCTCAAGAGTTGATAAAGGTACAAACGAATAAAATGTTAATATATCACATTATCAAATATCTTTCATTCTCCATTTTACTCGATCTCCTAAACGGTTAAAGATAGAACACCGCGGTTTTCACCAGTGGATTTAGCACTTCATTTTACATAAAATAAGTTCTATAAGTCTACTCTCAAGAGTCGATAAAGGTACAAACGAATAAAATGTTTATATATCACATTTTCAAATATCTATTATTCTCCATTTTACTCGATCTCCTAAACGGTTAAAGATAGGACATCGCGGTTTCCACATGAGGATTTAGCACCTCATTTTACATAAAATAAGTCTTATAAGTCTACTCTCAAAAGTTGATAAAGGTACAAACGAATAAATTGTTTATATATCACATATCAAATATCTATTATTCTAAATTTTACTCGATCTCCTAAACGGTTAAAGATAGGACATCGCGGTTTTCACCAGAGGATTTAGCACCTTATTTTACATAAAATAAGTCCTATAAGTCTACTCTCAAGAGTTGATAAAAGTACAAACGAATAAAATGTTTATATATCACAATTTCAAATATCTATTATTATCAATTTTACTCGATCTCTTAAACTGTTAAAGATAGGACATCGCAGTTTTTATCAGTGGATTAAGCACCTTATTTTACATAAAATAAGTCCTATAAGTCTACCCTCAAGAGCTGATCAAGGTACAAACGAATAAAATGTTTATATATCACATTGTCAAATATCTATTATTCTCCATTTTACTCGATCTCCTAAACGGTTAAAGATAGGACATCGCGGTTTTCACCAGTGGATTTAGCACCTTATTTTACATAAAATAAGTCCTATAAGTCTACCATCAAGAGTTGATCAAGGTACAAACGAATAAAATGTTTATATATCACATTTTCAAATATCTATTTTTCTCCATTTTACTCGATCTCCTAAACGGTTCAAGATAGGACATCGCGGTTTTCACCAGTGGATTTAGCACCTCATTTTACATAAAATAAGTCTTATAGGTCTTCTCTCAAGAGTTGATAAAGGTACAAACGAATAAAATGTTAATATATCACATTATCAAATATCATTTATTCTCCATTTTACTCGATCTCCTAAACGGTTAAAGATAGAACATCGCGGTTTTCACCAGTGGATTTAGCACTTCATTTTACATAAACTAAGTTCTATAAGTCTACTCTCAAGAGTCGATAAAGGTACAAACGAATAAAATGTTTATATATCACATTTTCAAATATCTATTATTCTCCATTTTACTCGATCTCCTAAACGGTTAAAGATAGGACATCGCGGTTTCCATATGAGGATTTAGCACCTCATTTTACATAAAATAAGTCTTATAAGTCTACTCTTAAAAGTTGATAAAGGTACAAACGAATAAAATGTTTATATATCACATATCAAATATCTATTATTCTCCATTTTACTCGATCTCCTAAACGGTTAAAGATAGGACATCGCGGTTTTCACCAGAGGATTTAGCACCTCATTTTACATAAAATAAGTACTATAAGTCTACTCTCAAGAGTTGATAAAAGTACAAACGAATAAAATGTTTATATATCACAATTTCAAATATCTATTATTATCAATTTTACTCGATCTCCTAAACCGTTAAAGATAGGACATCGCAGTTTTTATCAGTGGATTAAGCACCTTATTTTACATAAAATAAGTCCTATAAGTCTACCCTCAAGAGCTGATCAAGGTACAAACGAATAAAATGTTTATATATCACATTGTCAAATATCTATTATTCTCCATTTTACTCGATCTCCTAAACGGTTAAAGATAGGACATCGCGGTTTTCACCAGTGGATTTAGAACCTCATTTTATATAAAATAGGTCCTATAAGTCTACTCTCAAGAGTTGATAAAGGAACATACGAATAAAATGTTTATATATCATATTATCAAATATCAATTATTTTCCATTATACTCGATCTCCTAAACGGTTAAAGATAGGACATCGCGGATTTCACCAGTGGATTTAGCACCTCATTTTACATAAAATAAGTCCTATAAGTCTACTCTCAAGAGTTGATAAAAGTACAAACAAATAAAATGTTTATATATCACATTTTCAAATATCTATTATTCTCAATTTTACTCCATCTCCTAAACGGTTACAGATAGGACATCGCGGTTTTCACCAGTGGATTTAGAACCTCATTTTATATAAAATAGGTCCTATAAGTCTACTCTCATGAGTTGATAAAGGTAAAAACGATTAAAATGTTTATATATCACGTTTTCAAATATCTATTATTCTCCATTTTACTCGATCTCCTAAACGGTTAAAGATAGGACATCGCGGTTTTCACCAGAGGATTTAGCACCTCATTTTACATAAAATAAGTCTTATAAGTCTACTCTCAAGAGTTGATAAAGGTACAAACGAATAAAATGTTTATATATCACAATTTCAAATATTTATTATTATCAATTTTACTCGATCTCTTAAACCGTTAAAGATAGGACATCGCAGTTTTTATCAGTAGATTAAGCACCTTATTTTACATAAAATAAGTCCTATAAGTCTACCCTCAAGAGTTGATCAAGGTACAAACGAATAAAATGTTTATATATCACATTGTCAAATATCTATTATTCTCCATTTTACTCGATCTCCTAAACGGTTAAAGATATTACATCGCGGTTTTCACCAGTGGATTTAGCACCTTATTTTACATAAAATAAGTCCTATAAGTCTACTCTCAGGAGTTGATAAGGGTACAAACGATTAAAATGTTTATATACCACATTTTCAAATATCTATTATTCTCCATTTTACTCGATCTCCTAAACGGTTAAAGATAGGACATCGCGGTTTTCACCAGAGGATTTAGCACCTCATTTTACATAAAATAAGTCTTATAAGTCTACTCTCAAGAGTTGATAAAGGTACAAACGAATAAAATGTTTATATATCACAATTTCAAATATTTATTATTATCAATTTTACTCGATCTCTTAAACCGTTAAAGATAGGACATCGCAGTTTTTATCAGTAGATTAAGCACCTTATTTTACATAAAATAAGTCCTATAAGTCTACCCTCAAGAGTTGATCAAGGTACAAACGAATAGAATGTTTATATATCACATTGTCAAATATCTATTATTCTCCATTTTACTCGATCTACTAAACGGTTCAAGATAGGACATCGTGGTTTTTACCAGTAGATTTAGCACCTCATTTTACATAAAATAAGGCCTATAAGTCCACTCTCAAGAGTTGATAAAGGTACAAACGAATAAAATGTTTATATATCACATGATCAAATATCTATTATTTTCCATTTTACTCGATCTCCTAAACGGTTAAAGATAGGACATCGCGGTTTTTACCAATAGATTTAGCACCTCATTTTACATAAAATAAGGCCTATAAGTCCACTCTCAAGAGTTGATAAAGGTACAAACGAATAAAATGTTTATATATCACATGATCAAATATCTATTATTTTTCATTTTACTCGATCTCCTAAACGGTTAAAGATAGGACATCGCGGTTTTTATCAGTGGATTTAGCACCTTATTTTACATAAAATAAGTCCTATAAGTCTACCCTCAATAGTTGTTCAAGGTACAAACGAATAAAATGTTTATATATCACATTGTCAAATATGTATTATTCTCCATTTTACTCGATCTCCTAAACGGTTAAAGATAGGACATCGCGGTCTTCACCAGTGGATTTAGCACCTCATTTTACATAAAATAAGTTCTATAAGTCTACTCTCAAGAGTCGATAAAGGTACAAACGAATAAAATGTTTATATATCACATTGTCAAATATGTATTATTCTCCATTTTACTCGATCTCCTAAACGGTTAAAGATAGGACATCGCGGTCTTCACCAGTGGATTTAGCACTTCATTTTACATAAACTAAGTTCTATAAGTCTACTCTCAAGAGTCGATAAAGGTACAAACGAATAAAATGTTTATATATCACATTTTCAAATATCTATTATTCTCCATTTTACTCGATCTCCTAAACGGTTAAAGATAGGACATCGCGGTTTCCACATGAGGATTTAGCACCTCATTTTACATAAAATAAGTCTTATAAGTCTACTCTTAAAAGTTGATAAAGGTACAAACGAATAAAATGTTTATATATCACATATCAAATATCTATTATTCTCCATTTTACTCGATCTCCTAAACGGTTAAAGATAGGACATCGCGGTTTTCACCAGAGGATTTAGCACCTCATTTTACATAAAATAAGTCCTATAAGTCTACTCTCAAGAGTTGATAAAAGTACAAACAAATAAAATGTTTATATATCACATTTTCAAATATCTATTATTCTCAATTTTACTCCATCTCCTAAACGGTTACAGATAGGACATCGCGGTTTTCACCAGTGGATTTAGAACCTCATTTTATATAAAATAGGTCCTATAAGTCTACTCTCATGAGTTGATAAAGGTAAAAACGATTAAAATGTTTATATATCACATTTTCAAATATCTATTATTCTCCATTTTACTCGATCTCCTAAACGGTTAAAGATAGGACATCGCGGTTTTCACCAGAGGATTTAGCACCTCATTTTACATAAAATAAGTCTTATAAGTCTACTCTCAAGAGTTGATAAAGGTACAAACGAATAAAATGTTTATATATCACAATTTCAAATATCTATTATTATCAATTTTACTCGATCTCTTAAACCGTTAAAGATAGGACATCGCAGTTTTTATCAGTAGATTAAGCACCTTATTTTACATAAAATAAGTCCTATAAGTCTACCCTCAAGAGTTGATCAAGGTACAAACGAATAAAATGTTTATATATCACATTGTCAAATATCTATTATTCTCCATTTTACTCGATCTCCTAAACGGTTCAAGATAGGACATCGCGGTTTTTACCACTGGACTTGGCACCTCATTTTACATAAAATAGGTCCTATAAGTCTACACTCAAGAGTTGATAAAGGTAAAAACGAATAAAATGTTTATATATCATATTTTCAAATATCTATTATTCTCCATTTTACTCGATCTCCTAAACGGTTAAAGATAGGACATCGCGGTTTTTACCAGTAGATTTAGCACCTCATTTTACATAAAATAAGGCCTATAAGTCCACTCTCAAGAGTTGATAAAGGTACAAACGAATAAAATGTTTATATATCACATGTTCAAATATCTATTATTTTCCATTTTACTCGATCTCCTAAACGGTTAAAGATAGGACATTGCGGTTTTTACCAGTAGATTTAGCACCTCATTTTACATAAAATAAGGCCTATAAGTCCACTCTCAAGAGTTGATAAAGGTACAAACGAATAAAATGTTTATATATCACATGATCAAATATCTATTATTTTTCATTTTACTCGATCTCCTAAACGGTTAAAGATAGGACATCGCGGTTTTTATCAGTGGATTTAGCACCTTATTTTACATAAAATAAGTCCTATAAGTCTACCCTCAATAGTTGTTCAAGGTACAAACGAATAAAATGTTTATATATCACATTGTCAAATATGTATTATTCTCCATTTTACTCGATCTCCTAAACGGTTAAAGATAGGACATCGCGGTCTTCACCAGTGGATTTAGCACCTCATTTTACATAAAATAAGTCTTATAAGTCTACTCTCAAGAGTTGATAAAGGTACAAACGAATAAAATGTTTATATATCACATGATCAAATATCTATTATTTTCCATTTTACTCGATCTCCTAAACGGTTAAAGATAGGACATCGCGGTTTTTACCAGTGGATTTAGCACCTCATTTTACATTAAATAAGTCCTATAAGTCTACTCTTAAGGGTTGATAAAGGTACAAACGAATAAAATGTTTATATATCACATTTTCAAATATCTATTATTTTCCATTTTACTCGAACTCCTAAATGGTTAAAGATAGGACATCGCGGTTTTAACCAGTGGATTTAGCACCTTATTTTACATAAAATAAGACCTATAAGTCTACCCTCAAGAGTTGATAAAGGTAAAAACGAATAAAATGTTCATATATCACATTTTCAAATATCTATTATTCTCCATTTTACTTGATCTTCTAAACGGTTAAAGAAAGGACATCGCGGTTTTCACCAGTGGATTTAGCACCTCATTTTACATTAAATAAGTCCTATAAGTCTACTCTTAAGAGTTGATAAAGGTACAAACGAATAAAATGTTTATATATCACATTTTCAAATATCTATTATTATCAATTTTACTCGATCTCTTAAACCGTTAAAGATAGGACATCGCGGTTTTTATCAGTGGATTTAGCACCATATTTTACATAAAATAAGTCCTATAAGTCTACCCTCAAGAGTTGTTCAAGGTACAAACGAATAAAATGTTTATATATCACATTGTCAAATATCTATTATTCTCCATTTAACTCGATCTCCTAAACGGTTAAAGATAGGACATCGCGGTCTTCACCAGTGGATTTAGCACCTCATTTTACATAAAATAAGTCTTAGAAGTCTACTCTCAAGAGTTGATAAAGGTACAAACGAATAAAATGTTTATATATCACATGATCAAATATCTATTATTTTCCATTTTACACGATCTCCTAAACGGTTAAAGATAGGACATCGCGGTTTTTACCAGTGGATTTAGCACCTCATTTTACATAAAATAAGTCCTATAAGTCTACCCTCAATAGTTGTTCAAGGTACAAACGAATAAAATGTTTATATATCACATTGTCAAATATGTATTATTCTCCATTTTACTCGATCTCCTAAACGGTTAAAGATAGGACATCGCGGTCTTCACCAGTGGATTTAGCACCTCATTTTACATAAAATAAGTCTTATAAGTCTACTCTCAAGAGTTGATAAAGGTACAAACGAATAAAATGTTTATATATCACATGATCAAATATCTATTATTTTTCATTTTACTCGATCTCCTAAACGGTTAAAGATAGGACATCGCGGTTTTTACCAGTGGATTTAGCACCTCATTTTACATTAAATAAGTCCTATAAGTCTACTCTTAAGGGTTGATAAAGGTACAAACGAATAAAATGATTATATATCACATTTTCAAATATCTATTATTTTCCATTTTACTCGAACTCCTAAACGGTTAAAGATAGGACATCGCGGTTTTAACCAGTGGATTTAGCACCTTATTTTACATAAAATAAGACCTATAAGTCTACCCTCAAGAGTTGATAAAGGTAAAAACGAATAAAATGTTTATATATCACATTTTCAAATATCTATTATTCTCCATTTTACTTGATCTTCTAAACGGTTAAAGAAAGGACATCGCGGTTTTCACCAGTGGATTTAGCACCTCATTTTACATTAAATAAGTCCTATAAGTCTACTCTTAAGAGTTGATAAAGGTACAAACGAATAAAATGTTTATATATCACATTTTCAAATATCTATTATTATCAATTTTACTCGATCTCTTAAACCGTTAAAGATAGGACATCGCGGTTTTTATCAGTGGATTTAGCACCATATTTTACATAAAATAAGTCCTATAAGTCTACCCTCAAGAGTTGTTCAAGGTACAAACGAATAAAATGTTTATATATCACATTGTCAAATATCTATTATTCTCCATTTTACTCGATCTCCTAAACGGTTAAAGATAGGACATCGCGGTCTTCACCAGTATATTTAGCACCTCATTTTACATAAAATAAGTCTTATAAGTCTACTCTCAAGAGTTGATAAAGGTACAAACGAATAAAATGTTTATATATCACATGATCTAATATCTATTATTTTCCATTTTACTCGATCTCCTAAACGGTTAAAGATAGGACATCGCGGTTTTTACCAGTGGATTTAGCACCTCATTTTACATAAAATAAGTCCTATAAGTCTACCCTCAATAGTTGTTCAAGGTACAAACGAATAAAATGTTTATATATCACATTTTCAAATATGTATTATTCTACATTTTACTCGATCTCCTAAACGGTTAAAGATAGGACATCGCGGTCTTCACCAGTGGATTTAGCACCTCATTTTACATAAAATAAGTCTTATAAGTCTACTCTCAAGAGTTGATAAAGGTACAAACGAATAAAATGTTTATATATCACATGATCAAATATCTATTATTTTCCATTTTACTCGATCTCCTAAACGGTTAAAGATAGGACATCGCGGTTTTTACCAGTGGATTTAGCACCTCATTTTACATTAAATAAGTCCTATAAGTCTACTCTTAAGGGTTGATAAAGGTACAAACGAATAAAATGTTTATATATCACATTTTCAAATATCTATTATTTTCCATTTTACTCGAACTCCTAAACGGTTAAAGATAGGACATCGCGGTTTTAACCAGTGGATTTAGCACCTTATTTTACATAAAATAAGACCTATAAGTCTACCCTCAAGAGTTGATAAAGGTAAAAACGAATAAAATGTTTATATATCACATTTTCAAATATCTATTATTCTCCATTTTACTTGATCTTCTAAACGGTTAAAGAAAGGACATCGCGGTTTTCACCAGTGGATTTAGCACCTCATTTTACATTAAATAAGTCCTATAAGTCTACTCTTAAGAGTTGATAAAGGTACAAACGAATAAAATGTTTATATATCACATTTTCAAATATCTATTATTATCAATTTTACTCGATCTCTTAAACCGTTAAAGATAGGACATCGCGGTTTTTATCAGTGGATTTAGCACCATATTTTACATAAAATAAGTCCTATAAGTCTACCCTCAAGAGTTGTTCAAGGTACAAACGAATAAAATGTTTATATATCACATTGTCAAATATCTATTATTCTCCATTTTACTCGATCTCCTAAACGGTTAAAGATAGGACATCGCGGTCTTCACCAGTGGATTTAGCACCTCATTTTACATAAAACAAGTCTTATAAGTCTACTCTCAAGAGTTGATAAAGGTACAAACGAATAAAATGTTTATATATCACATGATCAAATATCTATTATTTTCCATTTTACTCGATCTCCTAAACGGTTAAAGATAGGACATCGCGGTCTTCACCAGTGGATTTAGCACCTCATTTTACATAAAATAAGTCTTATAAGTCTACTCTCAAGAGTTGATAAAGGTACAAACGAATAAAATGTTTATATATCACATGATCAAATATCTATTATTTTCCATTTTACTCGATCTCCTAAACGGTTAAAGATAGGACATCGCGGTTTTTACCAGTGGATTTAGCACCTCATTTTACATAAAATAAGGCCTATAAGTCCACTCTCAAGAGTTGATAAAGGTACAAACGAATAAAATGTTTATATATCACATGATCAAATATCTATTATTTTCCATTTTACTCGATCTCCTAAACGGTTAAAGATAGGACATCGCGGTTTTTACCAGTGGATTTAGCACCTTATTTTACATAAAATAAGTCCTATAAGTCTACCCTCAAGAGTTGTTCAAGGTTCAAACGAATAAAATGTTTATATATCACATTGTCAAATATCTATTATTCTCCATTTTACTCGATCTCCTAAACGGTTAAAGATAGGACATCGCGGTCTTCACCAGTGGATTTAGCACCTCATTTTACATAAAATAAGTCTTATAAGTCTACTCTCAAGAGTTGATAAAGGTACAAACGAATAAAATGTTTATATATCACATGATCAAATATCTATTATTTTCCATTTTACTCGATCTCCTAAACGGTTAAAGATAGGACATCGCGGTTTTTATCAGTGGATTTAGCACCTTATTTTACATAAAATAAGTCCTATAAGTCTACCCTCAAGAGTTGTTCAAGGTACAAACGAATAAAATGTTTATATATCACATTGTCAAATATATATTATTCTCCATTTTACTCGATCTCCTAAACGGTTAAAGATAGGACATCGCGGTCTTCACCAGTGGATTTAGCACCTCATTTTACATAAAATAAGTCTTATAAGTCTACTCTCAAGAGTTGATAATGGTACAAACGAATAAAATGTTTATAAATCACATGATCAAATATCTATTATTTTCCATTTTACTCGATCTCCTAAACGGTTAAAGATAGGACATCGCGGTTTTTACCAGTGGATTTAGCACCTCATTTTACATAAAATAAGGCCTATAAGTCCACTCTCAAGAGTTGATAAAGGTACAAACGAATAAAATGTTTATATATCACATTATCAAATATCTATTATTTTCCATTTTACTCGATCTCCTAAACGGTTAAAGACAGGACATCGCGGTTTTTACCATTGGATTTAGCACCTTATTTTACATAAAATAAGTCCTATAAGTCTACCCTCAAGAGTTGATCAAGGTACAAACGAATAAAATGTTTATATATCACATTTTCAAATATCTATTATTCTCCATTTTACTCGATCTTCTAAACGGTTAAAGATAGGACATCGCGGTTTTCACCAGTGGACTTAGCACCTCATTTTACATAAAATATGTCCTATAAGTGTACTCTCAAGGGTTGATAAAGGTACAAACGAATAAAATGTTTATATATCACATTTTCAAAAATCCATTATTCTCCATTTTACTCGATCTCCTAAACGGTTAAAGATAGGACATCGCGGTTTTTACCAGTGGATTTAGCACCTCATTTTACATAAAATAAGTCATATAAGTCTACTCTTAAGAGTTGATAAAGGTACAAACGAATTAAATGTTTATAAATCACATTTTCAAATATCTATTATTATCAATTTTACTCGGACTCTTAAACCGTTAAAGATAGGACATCGCGGTTTTTACCAGTGGATTTAGCACCTCATTTTACATTAAATAAGTCCTATAAGTCTACTCTTAAGAGTTGATAAAGGTACAAACGAATAAAATGTTTATATATCACATTTTCAAATATCTATTATTTTCCATTTTACTCGATCTCCTAAACGGTTAAAGACAGGACATCGCGGTTTTCACCAGTGGATTTAGCACCTCATTTTACATTAAATATGTCCTATAAGTCTACTTTTAAGAGTTGATAAAGGTACAAATGAATAAAATGTTTATATATCACATTTTCAAATATCTATTATTATCAATTTTACTCGATCTCTTAAACCGTTAAAGATAAGACATCGCGGTTTTTATTAGTGGATTTAGCACCATATTTTACATAAAATAAGTCCTATAAGTCTACCCTCAAGAGTTGTTCAAGGTACAAACGAATAAAATGTTTATATATCACATTGTCAAATATCTATTATTCTCCATTTTACTCGATCTCCTAAACGGTTAAAGATAGGACATCGCGGTCTTCACCAGTGGATTTAGCACCTCATTTTTCATAAAATAAGTCTTATAAGTCTACTCTCAAGTGTTGATAAAGGTACAAACGAATAAAATGTTTATATATCACATGATCAAATATCTATTATTTTCCATTTTACTCGATCTCCTAAACGGTTAATGATAGGACATTGCGGTTTTTACCAGTGGATTTAGCACCTCATTTTACATAAAATAAGGCCTATAAGTCCACTCTCAAGAGTTGATAAAGGTACAAACGAATAAAATGTTTATATATCACATGATCAAATATCTATTATTTTCCATTTTACTCGATCTCCTAAACGGTTAAAGATAGGACATCGCGGTTTTTACCAGTGGATTTAGCACCTTATTTTACATAAAATAAGTCCTATAAGTCTACCCTCAAGAGTTGTTCAAGGTACAAACGAATAAAATGTTTATATATCACATTGTCAAATATCTATTATTCTCCATTTTACTCGATCTCCTAAACGGTTAAAGATAGGACATCGCGGTCTTCACCAGTGGATTTAGCACCTCATTTTACATAAAATAAGTCTTATAAGTTTACTCTCAAGAGTTGATAAAGGTACAAACGAATAAAATATTTATATATCACATGATCAAATATCTATTATTTTCCATTTTACTCGATCTCCTAAACGGTTAAAGATAGGACATCGCGGTGTTTACCAGTGGATTTAGCACCTCATTTTACATAAAATAAGGCCTATAAGTCCACTCTCAAGAGTTGATAAAGGTACAAACGAATAAAATGTTTATATATCACATGGTCAAATATCTATTATTTTCCATTTTACTCGATCTCCTAAACGGTTAAAGATAGGACATCGCGGTTTTTACCAGTGGATTTAGCACCTTATTTTACATAAAATAAGTCCTATAAGTCTACCCTCAAGAGTTGTTCAAGGTTCAAACGAATAAAATGTTTATATATCACATTGTCAAATATCTATTATTCTACATTTTACTCGATCTCCTAAACGGTTAAAGATAGGACATCGCGGTCTTCACCAGTGGATTTAGCACCTCATTTTACATTAAATAAGTCTTATAAGTTTACTCTCAAGAGTTGATAAAGGTACAAACGAATAAAATATTTATATATCACATGATCAAATATCTATTATTTTCCATTTTACTCGATCTCCTAAACGGTTAAAGATAGGACATCGCGGTTTTTACCAGTGGATTTAGCACCTCATTTTACATAAAATAAGGCCTATAAGTCCACTCTCAAGAGTTGATAAAGGTACAAACGAATAAAATGTTTATATATCACATGGTCAAATATCTATTATTTTCCATTTTACTCGATCTCCTAAACGGTTAAAGATAGGACATCGCGGTTTTTACCAGTGGATTTAGCACCTTATTTTACATAAAATAAGTCCTATAAGTCTACCCTCAAGAGTTGTTCAAGGTTCAAACGAATAAAATGTTTATATATCACATTGTCAAATATCTATTATTCTCCATTTTACTCGATCTCCTAAACGGTTAAAGATAGGACATCGCGGTCTTCACCAGTGGATTTAGCACCTCATTTTACATTAAATAAGTCTTATAAGTCTATTCTCAAGAGTTGATAAAGGTACAAACGAATAAAATGTTTATATATCACATGATCAAATATCTATTATTTTCCATTTTACTCGATCTCCTAAACGGATAAAGATAGGACATCGCGGTTTTTACCAGTGGATTTAGCACCTCATTTTACATAAAATAAGGCCTATAAGTCCACTCTCAAGAGTTGAATAAGGTACAAAGGAATAAAATATTTATATATCACATGATCAAATATCTATTATTTTTCATTTTACTCGATCTCCTAAACGGTTAAAGATAGGACATCGCGGTTTTTATCAGTGGATTTAGCACCTTATTTTACATAAAATAAGTCTTATAAGTCTACCCTCAAGAGTTGTTCAAGGTAGAAACGAATAAAATGTTTATATATCACATTGTCAAATATCTATTATTCTCCATTTTACTCGATCTCCTAAACGGTTAAAGATAGGACATCGCGGTCTTCACCAGTGGATTTAGCACCTCATTTTACATAAAATAAGTCTTATAAGTCTACTCTCAAGAGTTGATAAAGGTACAAACGAATAAAATGTATATATATCACATGATCAAATATCTATTATTTTCCATTTTACTCGACCTCCTAAACGGTTAAAGATAGGACATCGCGGTTTCACCAGTGGATTTAGCACCTCATTTTACATAAAATAAGGCCTATAAGTCCACTCTCAAGAGTTGATAAAGGTACAAACGAATAAAATGTTTATATATCACATTATCAAATATCTATTATTCTCCATTTTACTCGATCTCCTAAACGGTTAAAGACAGGACATTGCGGTTTTTACCAGTGGATTTAGCACCTTATTTTACATAAAATAAGTTCTATAAGTCTACCCTCAAGAGTTGATCAAGGTACAAACGAATAAAATGTTTATATATCACATTTTCAAATATCCATTATTCTCCATTTTACTCGATCTCCTAAATGGTTAAAGATAGGACATCGCGGTTTTTACCAGTGGATTTAGCACCTCATTTTACATTAAATATGTCCTATAAGTCTACTCTCATGAGTTGATAAAGGTACAAACGAATAAAATGTTTATATATCACATTTTCAAATATCTATTATTTTCCATTTTACTCGATCTCCTAAACGGTTAAAGATAGGACATCGCGGTTTTTACCACTGGACTTGGCAACTCATTTTACATAAAATAACTCCTATAAGTCTACTCTCAAGAGTTGATAAAGGTAAAAACGAATAAAATGTTTATATATCATATTTTCAAATATCTATTATTCTCCATTTTACTCGATCTCCTAAACGGTTAATGATATCACATCGCGGTTTCACCAGTGGATTTAGCACCTCATTTTACATAAAATAACTCCTATAAGTCTACTCTCAAGAGTTGATAAAGGAACAAACGAATAAAATTTTTATATATCACATTTTCAAATAACTATTATTCTCAATTTTACTTGATCTCCAAAACGGTTAAAGATAGGACATCGCGGTTTTCACCAGTGGACTTAGCACCTCATTTTACATAAAATATGTCCTATAAGTCTACTCTCAAGGGTTGATAAAGGTACAAACGAATAAAATGTTTATATATCACATGAGCAAATATCTATTATTTTCCATTTTACTCGATCTCCTAAACGGTTAAAGATAGGACATCGCGGTTTTTACCAGTGGATTTAGCACCTCATTTTACATTAAATAAGTCTTATAAGTCTATTCTCAAGAGTTGATAAAGGTACAAACGAATAAAATGATTATATATCACTTGAGCAAATATCTATTATTTTCCATTTTACTCGATCTCCTAAACGGTTAAAGATAAGACATCGCGGTTTTTACCAGTGGATTTAGCACCTCATTTTACATTAAATAAGTCCTATAAGTCTACTCTTAAGAAATGATAAAGGTACAAACGAATAAAATGTTTATATATCACATTTTCAAATATCTATTATTTTCCATTTTACTCGATCTCCTAAACGGTTAAAGATAGGACATCGCGGTTTTTATCAGTGGATTTAGCACCTTATTTTACATAAAATAAGTCCTATAAGTCTACCCTCAAGAGTTGTTCAAGGTACAAACGAATAAAATGTTTATATATCACATTGTCAAATATATATTATTCTCCATTTTACTCGATCTCCTAAACGGTTAAAGATAGGACATCGCGGTCTTCACCAGTGGATTTAGCACCTCATTTTACATAAAATAAGTCTTATAAGTCTACTCTCAAGAGTTGATAATGGTACAAACGAATAAAATGTTTATATATCACATTTTCAAATATCTATTATTTTCCATTTTACTCGATCTCCTAAACGGTTAAAGATAGGACATCGCGGTTTTTACCACTGGACTTGGCACCTCATTTTACATAAAATAGGTCCTATAAGTCTACTCTCAAGAGTTGATAAAGGTAAAAACGAATAAAATGTTTATATATCATATTTTCAAATATCTATTATTCTCCATTTTAC
This sequence comes from Silvanus unidentatus, assembly GCA_963930825.1. Classification (NCBI taxonomy): domain Eukaryota; kingdom Metazoa; phylum Arthropoda; class Insecta; order Coleoptera; family Silvanidae; genus Silvanus; species Silvanus unidentatus. The sequence goes on along the minus strand of OZ005758.1, from coordinate 14,993,071 downwards.
TCGATCTCCTAAACGGTTAAAGATAGGACATCGCGGTCTTCACCAGTGGATTTAGCACCTCATTTTACATAAAATAAATCTTATAAGTCTACTCTCAAGAGTTGATAAAGGTACAAACGAATAAAATGTTTATATATCACATGAGCAAATATCTATTATTTTCCATTTTACTCGATCTCCTAAACAGTTAAAGATAGGACATCGCGGTTTTTACCAGTGGATTTAGCACCTCATTTTACATTAAATAAGTCCTATAAGTCTACTCTTAAGAGTTGATAAAGGTACAAACGAATAAAATGATTATATATCACATTTTCAAATATCTATTATTTTCCATTTTACTCGATCTCCTAAACGGTTAAAGACAGGACATCGCGGTTTTCACCAGTGGATTTAGCACCTCATTTTACATTAAATATGTCCTATAAGTCTACTTTTAAGAGTTGATAAAGGTACAAACGAATAAAATGTTTATATATCACATTTTCAAATATCTATTATTATCAATTTTACTCGATCTCTTAAACCGTTAAAGATAAGACATCGCGGTTTTTATTAGTGGATTTAGCACCATATTTTACATAAAATAAGTCCTATAAGTCTACCCTCAAGAGTTGTTCAAGGTACAAACGAATAAAATGTTTATATATCACATTGTCAAATATCTATTATTCTCCATTTTACTCGATCTCCTAAACGGTTAAAGATAGGACATCGCGGTCTTCACCAGTGGATTTAGCACCTCATTTTTCATAAAATAAGTCTTATAAGTCTACTCTCAAGAGTTGATAAAGGTACAAACGAATAAAATGTTTATATATCACATGATCAAATATCTATTATTTTCCATTTTACTCGATCTCCTAAACGGTTAATGATAGGACATCGCGGTTTTTACCAGTGGATTTAGCACCTCATTTTACATAAAATAAGGCCTATAAGTCCACTCTCAAGAGTTGATAAAGGTACAAACGAATAAAATGTTTATATATCACATGATCAAATATCTATTATTTTCCATTTTACTCGATCTCCTAAACGGTTAAAGATAGGACATCGCGGTTTTTACCAGTGGATTTAGCACCTTATTTTACATAAAATAAGTCCTATAAGTCTACCCTCAAGAGTTGTTCAAGGTACAAACGAATAAAATGTTTATATATCACATTGTCAAATATCTATTATTCTCCATTTTACTCGATCTCCTAAACGGTTAAAGATAGGACATCGCGGTCTTCACCAGTGGATTTAGCACCTCATTTTACATAAAATAAGTCTTATAAGTTTACTCTCAAGAGTTGATAAACGTACAAACGAATAAAATATTTATATATCACATGATCAAATATCTATTATTTTCCATTTTACTCGATCTCCTAAACGGTTAAAGATAGGACATCGCGGTTTTTACCAGTGGATTTAGCACCTCATTTTACATAAAATAAGGCCTATAAGTCCACTCTCAAGAGTTGATAAAGGTACAAACGAATAAAATGTTTATATATCACATGGTCAAATATCTATTATTTTCCATTTTACTCGATCTCCTAAACGGTTAAAGATAGGACATCGCGGTTTTTACCAGTGGATTTAGCACCTTATTTTACATAAAATAAGTCCTATAAGTCTACCCTCAAGAGTTGTTCAAGGTTCAAACGAATAAAATGTTTATATATCACATTGTCAAATATCTATTATTCTCCATTTTACTCGATCTCCTAAACGGTTAAAGATAGGACATCGCGGTCTTCACCAGTGGATTTAGCACCTCATTTTACATTAAATAAGTCTTATAAGTCTATTCTCAAGAGTTGATAAAGGTACAAACGAATAAAATGTTTATATATCACATGATCAAATATCTATTATTTTCCATTTTACTCGATCTCCTAAACGGATAAAGATAGGACATCGCGGTTTTTACCAGTGGATTTAGCACCTCATTTTACATAAAATAAGGCCTATAAGTCCACTCTCAAGAGTTGAAAAAGGTACAAACGAATAAAATGTTTATATATCACATGATCAAATATCTATTATTTTTCATTTTACTCGATCTCCTAAACGGTTAAAGATAGGACATCGCGGTTTTTATCAGTGGATTTAGCACCTTATTTTACATAAAATAAGTCTTATAAGTCTACCCTCAAGAGTTGTTCAAGGTAGAAACGAATAAAATGTTTATATATCACATTGTCAAATATCTATTATTCTCCATTTTACTCGATCTCCTAAACGGTTAAAGATAGGACATCGCGGTCTTCACCAGTGGATTTAGCACCTCATTTTACATAAAATAAGTCTTATAAGTCTACTCTCAAGAGTTGATAAAGGTACAAACGAATAAAATGTTTATATATCACATGATCAAATATCTATTATTTTCCATTTTACTCGACCTCCTAAACGGTTGAAGATAGGACATCGCGGTTTTTACCAGTGGATTTAGCACCTCATTTTACATAAAATAAGGCCTATAAGTCCACTCTCAAGAGTTGATAAAGGTACAAACGAATAAAATGTTTATATATCACATTATCAAATATCTATTATTTTCCATTTTACTCAATCTCCTAAACGGTTAAAGACAGGACATCGCGGTTTTTATTAGTGGATTTAGCACCTTATTTTACATAAAATAAGTCTTATAAGTCTACCCTCAAGAGTTGATAAAAGTAAAAACGAATAAAATGTTTATATATCACATTTTCAAATATCTATTATTCTCCATTTTACTCGATCTTCTAAACGGTTAAAGATAGGACATCGCGGTTTTCACCAGTGGATTTAGCACCTCATTTTACATAAAATAAGTCCTACAAGTCTACTCTTAAGAGTTGATAAAGGTACAAACGAATAAAATGTTTATATATCACATTTTCAAATATCTATTATTATCAATTTTACTCGATCTCTTAAACCGTTAAATATAGGACATCGCGGTCTTCACCAGTGGATTTAGCACCTCATTTTACATAAAATAAGGCCTATAAGTCCACTCTCAAGAGTTGATAAAGGTACAAACGAATAAAATGTTTATATATCACATTATCAAATATCTATTATTCTCCATTTTACTCGATCTCCTAAACGGTTAAAGACAGGACATCGCGGTTTTTATCAGTGGATTTAGCACCTTATTTTACATAAAATAAGTCCTATAAGTCTACCCTCAAGAGTTGATCTAGGTACAAACGAATAAAATGTTTATATATCACATTGTCAAATATCTATTATTTTCCATTTTACTCGATCTCCTAAACGGTTAAAGACAGGACATCGCGGTTTTCACCAGTGGATTTAGCACCTCATTTTACATAAAATAAGTCTTATAAGTCTACTCTCAAGAGTTGATAAAGGTACAAACGAATAAAATGTTTATATATCACATTTTCAAATATCTTTTATTATCAATTTACTTGATCTCTTAAACCGCTAAAGATAGGACATCGCGGTTTTTATCAGTGGATTTAGCACCTTATTTTACATAAAATAAGTCCTATAAGTCTACCCTCAAGAGTTGATCAAGGTACAAACGAATAAAATGTTTATATATCACATTTTCAAATATCTATTATTTTCCATTTTACTCGATCTCCTAAACGGTTAAAGATAGGACATCGCGGTTTTCACCAGTGGATTTAGCACCTCATTTTACATAAAATAAGTCTTATAAGTCTACTCTCAAGGGTTGATAAAGGTACAAACGAATAAAATGTTTATATATCACATTATCAAATATCTATTATTTTCCATTTTACTCGATCTCCTAAACGGTTAAAGATAGGACATCGCGATTTTTACCAGTGGATTTAGCACCTCCTTTTACATAAAATAAGTCCTATAAGTCAACCCTCAAGAGTTGATCAAGGTACAAACGAATAAAATTTTTATATATCACATTTTCAAATATCTATTATTCTCCATTTTACTCGATCACCTAAACGGTTAGAGATAGAACATCGCGGTTTTCACCAGTGGATTAAGCACCTCATTTTACATAAAATATGTCCTCTAAGTCTACTCTCAAGGGTTGATAAAGGTACAAACGAATAAAATGTTTATATATCACATTTTCAAATATCTATTATTCTCCATTTTATTCGATCTCCTAAACGGTTAAAGATAGGACGTCGCGGTTTTTACCAGTGGATTAAGCACCTTATTTTACATAAAATAAGTCCTATAAGTCTACCCTCAAGAGTTGATAAAGGTACAAACGAATAAAATGTTTATATATCACATTTTCAAATATACATTATTCTCCATTTTACTCGATCTCCTAAACGGTTAAAGATAGGACATCGCGGTTTTCACCAGTGGATTTAGCACCTCATTTTACATAAAATATGTCCTATAAGTCTACTCTCAAGGGTTGATAAAGGTACAAACGAATAAAATGTTTATATATCACATTTTCAAATATCCATTATTCTCCATTTTACTCGATCTCCTAAACGGTTAAAGATAGGACATCGCGGTTTTCACCAGTGGACTTAACACCTCATTTTACATAAAATATGTCCTATAAGTCTACTCTCAAGGGTTGATAAAGGTAAAAACGAATAAAATGTTTATATATCACATATTCAAATATCCATTATTCTCCATTTTACTCGATCTCCTAAACGGTTAAAGATAGGACATCGCGGTTTTCACCAGTGGACTTAGCACCTCATTTTACATAAAATAGGTCCTATAAGTCTACTCTCAAGAGTTGATAAAGGTACAAACGAATTAAATGTTTATATATCAAATTTTCAAATATCTATTATTATCAATTTTACTCGATCTCTCAAACCGTTAATGATAGGACATCGCGGTTTTTATCAGTGGATTTAGCACCTTATTTTACATAAAATAAGTCCTATAAGTCTACCCTCAAGAGTTGAACAAGGTACAAACGAATAAAATGTTTATATATCACATTGTCAAATATCTATTATTCTCCATTTTACTCGATCTCCTAAACGGCTAAAGATAGGACATCGCGGTCTTCACCAGTGGATTTAGCACCTCATTTTACATAAAATAAGTCTTATAAGTCTACTCTCAAGAGTTGATAAAGGTACAAACGAATAAAATGTTTATATATCACATTTTCAAATATCTATTATTCTCCATTTTATTCGATCTCCTAAACGGTTAAAGATAGGACGTCGCGGTTTTTACCTGTGGATTAAGCACCTTATTTTACATAAAATATGTCCTATAAGTCTACTCTCAAGGGTTGATAAAGGTACAAACGAATAAAATGTTTATATATCACATTTTCAAATATCTATTATTCTCCATGTTACTCGATCTCCTAAACGGTTAAAGATAGGACGTCGCGGTTTTCACCAGTGGATTTAGCACCTCATTTTACATAAAATATGTCCTATAAGTCTACTCTCAAGGGTTGATAAAGGTACAAACGAATAAAATGTTTATATATCACATTTTCAAATATCTATTATTCTCCATGTTACTCGATCTCCTAAACGGTTAAAGATAGGACGTCGCGGTTTTCACCAGTAGATTTAGCACCTCATTTTACATAAAATATGTCCTATAAGTCTACTCTCAAGGGTTGATAAAGGTACAAACGAATAAAATGTTTATATATCACATTTTCAAATATCCATTATTCTCCATTTTACTCGATCTCCTAAACGGTTAAAGATAGGACATCGCGGTTTTCACCAGTGGACTTAGCACCTCATTTTACTTAAAATATGTCCTATAAGTCTACCCTCAAAAGTTGATCAAGGTACAAACGAATAAAATGTTTATATATGAAATTTTCAAATATCTATTATTTTCCATTTTACTCGATCTCTTAAACGGTTAAAGATAGGACATCGCGGTTTTCACCAGTGGATTTAGCACCTCATTTTACATAAAATATGTCCTATAAGTCTACTCTCAAGAGTTGATAAAGGTAAAAACGAATAAAATGTTTATATATCACATTTTCAAATATCCATTATTCTCCATTTTACTCGATCTCCTAAACGGTTAAAGATAGGACATCGCGGTTTTCACCAGTGGACTTAGCACCTCATTTTACATAAAATATGTCCTATAAGTCTACTCTCAAGTGTTGATAAAGGTAAAAACGAATAAAATGTTTATATATCACATTTTCAAATATCCATTATTCTCCATTTTACTCGATCTCCTAAACGGTTAAAGATAGGACATCGCGGTTTTCACCAGTGGACTTAGCACCTCATTTTACATAAAATAAGTCTTATAAGTCTACTCTCAAGGGTTGATAAAGGTACAAACGAATAAAATGTTTATATATCACATTATCAAATATCTATTATTTTCCATTTTACTCGATCTCCTAAACGGTTAAAGATAGGACATCGCGATTTTTACCAGTGGATTTAGCACCTCCTTTTACATAAAATAAGTCCTATAAGTCAACCCTCAAGAGTTGATCAAGGTACAAACGAATAAAATTTTTATATATCACATTTTCAAATATCTATTATTCTCCATTTTACTCGATCACCTAAACGGTTAGAGATAGAACATCGCGGTTTTCACCAGTGGATTAAGCACCTCATTTTACATAAAATATGTCCTCTAAGTCTACTCTCAAGGGTTGATAAAGGTACAAACGAATAAAATGTTTATATATCACATTTTCAAATATCTATTATTCTCCATTTTATTCGATCTCCTAAACGGTTAAAGATAGGACGTCGCGGTTTTTACCAGTGGATTAAGCACCTTATTTTACATAAAATAAGTCCTATAAGTCTACCCTCAAGAGTTGATAAAGGTACAAACGAATAAAATGTTTATATATCACATTTTCAAATATACATTATTCTCCATTTTACTCGATCTCCTAAACGGTTAAAGATAGGACATCGCGGTTTTCACCAGTGGATTTAGCACCTCATTTTACATAAAATAGGTCCTATAAGTCTACTCTCAAGAGTTGATAAAGGTACAAACGAATTAAATGTTTATATATCAAATTTTCAAATATCTATTATTATCAATTTTACTCGATCTCTCAAACCGTTAATGATAGGACATCGCGGTTTTTATCAGTGGATTTAGCACCTTATTTTACATAAAATAAGTCCTATAAGTCTACAATCAAGGGTTGAACAAGGTACAAACGAATAAAATGTTTATATATCACATTGTCAAATATCTATTATTCTCCATTTTACTCGATCTCCTAAACGGCTAAAGATAGGACATCGCGGTCTTCACCAGTGGATTTAGCACCTCATTTTACATAAAATAAGTCTTATAAGTCTACTCTCAAGAGTTGATAAAGGTACAAACGAATAAAATGTTTATATATCACATTTTCAAATATCTATTATTCTCCATTTTATTCGATCTCCTAAACGGTTAAAGATAGGACGTCGCGGTTTTTACCTGTGGATTAAGCACCTTATTTTACATAAAATATGTCCTATAAGTCTACTCTCAAGGGTTGATAAAGGTACAAACGAATAAAATGTTTATATATCACATTTTCAAATATCTATTATTCTCCATGTTACTCGATCTCCTAAACGGTTAAAGATAGGACGTCGCGGTTTTCACCAGTGGATTTAGCACCTCATTTTACATAAAATATGTCCTATAAGTCTACTCTCAAGGGTTGATAAAGGTACAAACGAATAAAATGTTTATATATCACATTTTCAAATATCTATTATTCTCCATGTTACTCGATCTCCTAAACGGTTAAAGATAGGACGTCGCGGTTTTCACCAGTAGATTTAGCACCTCATTTTACATAAAATATGTCCTATAAGTCTACTCTCAAGGGTTGATAAAGGTACAAACGAGTAAAATGTTTATATATCACATTTTCAAATATCCATTATTCTCCATTTTACTCGATCTCCTAAACGGTTAAAGATAGGACATCGCGGTTTTCACCAGTGGACTTAGCACCTCATTTTACTTAAAATATGTCCTATAAGTCTACCCTCAAGAGTTGATCAAGGTACAAACGAATAAAATGTTTATATATGAAATTTTCAAATATCTATTATTTTCCATTTTACTCGATCTCTTAAACGGTTAAAGATAGGACATCGCGGTTTTCACCAGTGGATTTAGCACCTCATTTTACATAAAATATGTCCTATAAGTCTACTCTCAAGAGTTGATAAAGGTAAAAACGAATAAAATGTTTATATATCACATTTTCAAATATCCATTATTCTCCATTTTACTCGATCTCCTAAACGGTTAAAGATAGGACATCGCGGTTTTCACCAGTGGACTTAGCACCTCATTTTACATAAAATATGTCCTATAAGTCTACTCTCAAGTGTTGATAAAGGTAAAAACGAATAAAATGTTTATATATCACATTTTCAAATATCCATTATTTTCCATTTTACTCGATCTCCTAAACGGTTAAAGATAGGACATCGCGGTTTACACCAGTGGACTTAGCACCTCATTTTACATAAAATAGGTCCTATAAGTCTACTCTCAAGAGTTGATAAAGGTACAAACGAATTAAATGTTTATATATCAAATTTTCAAATATCTATTATTATCAATTTTACTCGATCTCTCAAACCGTTGAAGATAGGACATCGCGGTTTTTATCAGTGGATTTAGCACCTTATTTTACATAAAATAAGTCCTATAAGTCTACCCTCAAGAGTTGAACAAGGTACAAACGAATAAAATGTTTATATATCACATTGTCAAATATCTATTATTCTCCATTTTACTCGATCTCCTAAACGGTTAAAGATAGGACATCGCGGTCTTCACCAGTGGATTTAGCACCTCATTTTACATAAAATAAGTCTTATAAGTCTACTCTCAAGAGTTGATAAAGGTACAAACGAATAAAATGTTTATATATCACATTTTCAAATATCTTTTATTATCAATTTACTTGATCTCTTAAACCGTTAAAGATAGGACATCGCGGTTTTTATCAGTGGATTTAGCACCTTATTTTACATAAAATAAGTCCTATAAGTCTACCCTCAAGAGTTGATCAAGGTACAAACGAATAAAATGTTTATATATCACATTTTCAAATATCTATTATTTTCCATTTTACTCGATCTCCTAAACGGTTAAAGATAGGACATCGCGGTTTTCACCAGTGGATTTAGCACCACATTTTACATAAAATAAGTCTTATAAGTCTACTCTCAAGAGTTGATAAAGGTACAAACGAATAAAATGTTTATATATCACATTATCAAATATCTATTATTTTCCATTTTACTCGATCTCCTAAACGGTTAAAGATAGGACATCGCGGTTTTCACCAGTGGATTTAGCACCTCATTTTACATAAAATAAGTCTTATAAGTCTACTCTCAAGAGTTGATAAAGGTACAAACGAATAAAATGTTTATATATCACATTATCAAATATCTATTATTTTCCATTTTACTCGATCTCCTAAACGGTTAAAGATAATACATCGCGATTTTTACCAGTGGATTTAGCACCTCCTTTTACATAAAATAAGTCCTATAAGTCAACCCTCAAGAGTTGATCAAGGTACAAACGAATAAAATTTTTATATATCACATTTTCAAATATCTATTATTCTCCATTTTACTCGATCACCTAATCGGTTAGAGATAGAACATCGCGGTTTTCACCAGTGGATTAAGCACCTCATTTTACATAAAATATGTCCTCTAAGTCTACTCTCAAGGGTTGATAAAGGTACAAACGAATAAAATGTTTATATATCACATTTTCAAATATCTATTATTCTCCATTTTATTCGATCTCCTAAACGGTTAAAGATAGGACGTCGCGGTTTTTACTAGTGGATTAAGCACCTTATTTTACATAAAATATGTCCTATAAGTCTACTCTCAAGGGTTGATAAAGGTACAAACGAATAAAATGTTTATATATCACATTTTCAAATATCTATTATTCTCCATGTTACTTGATCTCCTAAACGGTTAAAGATAGGACGTCGCGGTTTTCACCAGTGGATTTAGCACCTCATTTTACATAAAATATGTCCTATAAGTCTACTCTCAAGGGTTGATAAAGGTACAAACGAATAAAATGTTTATATATCACATTATCAAATATCTATTATTTTCCATTTTACTCGATCTCCTAAACGGTTAAAGATAGGACATCGCGGTCTTCACCAGTGGATTTAGCACCTCATTTTACATAAAATAAGTCTTATAAGTCTACTCTCAAGGGTTGATAAAGGTACAAACGAATAAAATGTTTATATATCACATTATCAAATATCTATTATTTTCCATTTTACTCGATCTCCTAAACGGTTAAAGATAGGACATCGCGATTTTTACCAGTGGATTTAGCACCTCCTTTTACATAAAATAAGTCCTATAAGTCAACCCTCAAGAGTTGATCAAGGTACAAACGAATAAAATTTTTATATATCACATTTTCAAATATCTATTATTCTCCATTTTACTCGATCACCTAAACGGTTAGAGATAGAACATCGCGGTTTTCACCAGTGGATTAAGCACCTCATTTTACATAAAATATGTCCTCTAAGTCTACTCTCAAGGGTTGATAAAGGTACAAACGAATAAAATGTTTATATATCACATTTTCAAATATCTATTATTCTCCATTTTATTCGATCTCCTAAACGGTTAAAGATAGGACGTCGCGGTTTTTACCAGTGGATTAAGCACCTTATTTTACATAAAATAAGTCCTATAAGTCTACCCTCAAGAGTTGATAAAGGTACAAACGAATAAAATGTTTATATATCACATTTTCAAATATACATTATTCTCCATTTTACTCGATCTCCTAAACGGTTAAAGATAGGACATCGCGGTTTTCACCAGTGGATTTAGCACCTCATTTTACATAAAATAGGTCCTATAAGTCTACTCTCAAGAGTTGATAAAGGTACAAACGAATTAAATGTTTATATATCAAATTTTCAAATATCTATTATTATCAATTTTACTCGATCTCTCAAACCGTTAATGATAGGACATCGCGGTTTTTATCAGTGGATTTAGCACCTTATTTTACATAAAATAAGTCCTATAAGTCTACAATCAAGGGTTGAACAAGGTACAAACGAATAAAATGTTTATATATCACATTGTCAAATATCTATTATTCTCCATTTTACTCGATCTCCTAAACGGCTAAAGATAGGACATCGCGGTCTTCACCAGTGGATTTAGCACCTCATTTTACATAAAATAAGTCTTATAAGTCTACTCTCAAGAGTTGATAAAGGTACAAACGAATAAAATGTTTATATATCACATTTTCAAATATCTATTATTCTCCATTTTATTCGATCTCCTAAACGGTTAAAGATAGGACGTCGCGGTTTTTACCTGTGGATTAAGCACCTTATTTTACATAAAATATGTCCTATAAGTCTACTCTCAAGGGTTGATAAAGGTACAAACGAATAAAATGTTTATATATCACATTTTCAAATATCTATTATTCTCCATGTTACTCGATCTCCTAAACGGTTAAAGATAGGACGTCGCGGTTTTCACCAGTGGATTTAGCACCTCATTTTACATAAAATATGTCCTATAAGTCTACTCTCAAGGGTTGATAAAGGTACAAACGAATAAAATGTTTATATATCACATTTTCAAATATCTATTATTCTCCATGTTACTCGATCTCCTAAACGGTTAAAGATAGGACGTCGCGGTTTTCACCAGTAGATTTAGCACCTCATTTTACATAAAATATGTCCTATAAGTCTACTCTCAAGGGTTGATAAAGGTACAAACGAATAAAATGTTTATATATCACATTTTCAAATATCCATTATTCTCCATTTTACTCGATCTCCTAAACGGTTAAAGATAGGACATCGCGGTTTTCACCAGTGGACTTAGCACCTCATTTTACTTAAAATATGTCCTATAAGTCTACCCTCAAGAGTTGATCAAGGTACAAACGAATAAAATGTTTATATATGAAATTTTCAAATATCTATTATTTTCCATTTTACTCGATCTCTTAAACGGTTAAAGATAGGACATCGCGGTTTTCACCAGTGGATTTAGCACCTCATTTTACATAAAATATGTCCTATAAGTCTACTCTCAAGAGTTGATAAAGGTAAAAACGAATAAAATGTTTATATATCACATTTTCAAATATCCATTATTCTCCATTTTACTCGATCTCCTAAACGGTTAAAGATAGGACATCGCGGTTTTCACCAGTGGACTTAGCACCTCATTTTACATAAAATATGTCCTATAAGTCTACTCTCAAGTGTTGATAAAGGTAAAAACGAATAAAATGTTTATATATCACATTTTCAAATATCCATTATTTTCCATTTTACTCGATCTCCTAAACGGTTAAAGATAGGACATCGCGGTTTACACCAGTGGACTTAGCACCTCATTTTACATAAAATAGGTCCTATAAGTCTACTCTCAAGAGTTGATAAAGGTACAAACGAATTAAATGTTTATATATCAAATTTTCAAATATCTATTATTATCAATTTTACTCGATCTCTCAAACCGTTAAAGATAGGACATCGCGGTTTTTATCAGTGGATTTAGCACCTTATTTTACATAAAATAAGTCCTATAAGTCTACCCTCAAGAGTTGAACAAGGTACAAACGAATAAAATGTTTATATATCACATTGTCAAATATCTATTATTCTCCATTTTACTCGATCTCCTAAACGGTTAAAGATAGGACATCGCGGTCTTCACCAGTGGATTTAGCACCTCATTTTACATAAAATAAGTCTTATAAGTCTACTCTCAAGAGTTGATAAAGGTACAAACGAATAAAATGTTTATATATCACATTTTCAAATATCTTTTATTATCAATTTACTTGATCTCTTAAACCGTTAAAGATAGGACATCGCGGTTTTTATCAGTGGATTTAGCACCTTATTTTACATAAAATAAGTCCTATAAGTCTACCCTCAAGAGTTGATCAAGGTACAAACGAATAAAATGTTTATATATCACATTTTCAAATATCTATTATTTTCCATTTTACTCGATCTCCTAAACGGTTAAAGATAGGACATCGCGGTTTTCACCAGTGGATTTAGCACCACATTTTACATAAAATAAGTCTTATAAGTCTACTCTCAAGAGTTGATAAAGGTACAAACGAATAAAATGTTTATATATCACATTATCAAATATCTATTATTTTCCATTTTACTCGATCTCCTAAACGGTTAAAGATAGGACATCGCGGTTTTCACCAGTGGATTTAGCACCTCATTTTACATAAAATAAGTCTTATAAGTCTACTCTCAAGAGTTGATAAAGGTACAAACGAATAAAATGTTTATATATCACATTATCAAATATCTATTATTTTCCATTTTACTCGATCTCCTAAACGGTTAAAGATAATACATCGCGATTTTTACCAGTGGATTTAGCACCTCCTTTTACATAAAATAAGTCCTATAAGTCAACCCTCAAGAGTTGATCAAGGTACAAACGAATAAAATTTTTATATATCACATTTTCAAATATCTATTATTCTCCATTTTACTCGATCACCTAAACGGTTAGAGATAGAACATCGCGGTTTTCACCAGTGGATTAAGCACCTCATTTTACATAAAATATGTCCTCTAAGTCTACTCTCAAGGGTTGATAAAGGTACAAACGAATAAAATGTTTATATATCACATTTTCAAATATCTATTATTCTCCATTTTATTCGATCTCCTAAACGGTTAAAGATAGGACGTCGCGGTTTTTACTAGTGGATTAAGCACCTTATTTTACATAAAATATGTCCTATAAGTCTACTCTCAAGGGTTGATAAAGGTACAAACGAATAAAATGTTTATATATCACATTTTCAAATATCTATTATTCTCCATGTTACTTGATCTCCTAAACGGTTAAAGATAGGACGTCGCGGTTTTCACCAGTGGATTTAGCACCTCATTTTACATAAAATATGTCCTATAAGTCTACTCTCAAGGGTTGATAAAGGTACAAACGAATAAAATGTTTATATATCACATTTTCAAATATCTATTATTCTCCATGTTACTCGATCTCCTAAACGGTTAAAGATAGGACGTCGCGGTTTTCACCAGTGGATTTAGCACCTCATTTTTCATAAAATATGTCCTATAAGTCTACTCTCAAGGGTTGATAAAGGTACAAACGAATAAAATGTTTATATATCACATTTTCAAATATCCATTATTCTCCATTTTACTCGATCTCCTAAACGGTTAAAGATAGGACATCGCGGTTTTCACCAGTGGACTAAGCACCTCATTTTACATAAAATAGGTCCTATAAGTCTACTCTCAAGAGTTGATAAAGGTACAAACGAATTAAATGTTTATATATCAAATTTTCAAATATCTATTATTATCAATTTTACTCGATCTCTCAAACCGTTAAAGATAGGACATCGCGGTTTTTATCAGTGGATTTAGCACCTTATTTTACATAAAATAAGTCCTATAAGTCTACCCTCAAGAATTGAACAAGGTACAAACGAATAAAATGTTTATATATCACATTGTCAAATATCTATTATTCTCCATTTTACTCGATCTCCTAAACGGTTAAAGATAGGACATCGCGGTCTTCACCAGTGGATTTAGCACCTCATTTTACATAAAATAAGTCTTATAAGTCTACTCTCAAGAGTTGATAAAGGTACAAACGAATAAAATGTTTATATATCACATTTTCAAATATCTTTTATTATCAATTTACTTGATCTCTTAAACCGTTAAAGATAGGACATCGCGGTTTTTATCAGTGGATTTAGCACCTTATTTTACATAAAATAAGTCCTATAAGTCTACCCTCAAGAGTTGATCAAGGTACAAACGAATAAAATGTTTATATATCACATTTTCAAATATCTATTATTTTCCATTTTACTCGATCTCCTAAACGGTTAAAGATAGAACATCGCGGTTTTCACCAGTGGATTTAGCACCACATTTTACATAAAATAAGTCTTATAAGTCTACTCTCAAGAGTTGATAAAGGTACAAACGAATAAAATGTTTATATATCACATTATCAAATATCTATTATTTTCCATTTTACTCGATCTCCTAAACGGTTAAAGATAGGACATCGCGGTTTTCACCAGTGGATTTAGCACCTCATTTTACATAAAATAAGTCTTATAAGTCTACTCTCAAGAGTTGATAAAGGTACAAACGAATAAAATGTTTATATATCACATTATCAAATATCTATTATTTTCCATTTTACTCGATCTCCTAAACGGTTAAAGATAATACATCGCGATTTTTACCAGTGGATTTAGCACCTCCTTTTACATAAAATAAGTCCTATAAGTCAACCCTCAAGAGTTGATCAAGGTACAAACGAATAAAATTTTTATATATCACATTTTCAAATATCTATTATTCTCCATTTTACTCGATCACCTAAACGGTTAGAGATAGAACATCGCGGTTTTCACCAGTGGATTAAGCACCTCATTTTACATAAAATATGTCCTCTAAGTCTACTCTCAAGGGTTGATAAAGGTACAAACGAATAAAATGTTTATATATCACATTTTCAAATATCTATTATTCTCCATTTTATTCGATCTCCTAAACGGTTAAAGATAGGACGTCGCGGTTTTTACTAGTGGATTAAGCACCTTATTTTACATAAAATATGTCCTATAAGTCTACTCTCAAGGGTTGATAAAGGTACAAACGAATAAAATGTTTATATATCACATTTTCAAATATCTATTATTCTCCATGTTACTCGATCTCCTAAACGGTTAAAGATAGGACGTCGCGGTTTTCACCAGTGGATTTAGCACCTCATTTTACATAAAATATGTCCTATAAGTCTACTCTCAAGGGTTGATAAAGGTACAAACGAATAAAATGTTTATATATCACATTTTCAAATATCTATTATTCTCCATGTTACTCGATCTCCTAAACGGTTAAAGATAGGACGTCGCGGTTTTCACCAGTGGATTTAGCACCTCATTTTTCATAAAATATGTCCTATAAGTCTACTCTCAAGGGTTGATAAAGGTACAAACGAATAAAATGTTTATATATCACATTTTCAAATATCCATTATTCTCCATTTTACTCGATCTCCTAAACGGTTAAAGATAGGACATCGCGGTTTTCACCAGTGGACTTAGCACCTCATTTTACATAAAATATGTCCTATAAGTCTACTCTCAAGGGTTGATAAAGGTAAAAACGAATAAAATGTTTATATATCACATTTTTAAATATAAATTATTCTCCATTTTGCTCGATCTCCTAAACGGTTAAAGATAGGACATCGCGGTCTTCACCAGTGGATTTAGCACCTCATTTTACATAAAATAAGTCTTATAAGTCTACTCTCAAGAGTTGATAAAGGTACAAACGAATAAAATGTTTATATATCACATTTTCAAATATCTTTTATTATCAATTTACTTGATCTCTTAAACCGTTAAAGATAGGACATCGCGGTTTTTATCAGTGGATTTAGCACCTTATTTTACATAAAATAAGTCCTATAAGTCTACCCTCAAGAGTTGATCAAGGTACAAACGAATAAAATGTTTATATATCACATTTTCAAATATCTATTATTTTCCATTTTACTCGATCTCCTAAACGGTTAAAGATAGGACATCGCGGTTTTCACCAGTGGATTTAGCACCACATTTTACATAAAATAAGTCTTATAAGTCTACTCTCAAGAGTTGATAAAGGTACAAACGAATAAAATGTTTATATATCACATTATCAAATATCTATTATTTTCCATTTTACTCGATCTCCTAAACGGTTAAAGATAGGACATCGCGGTTTTCACCAGTGGATTTAGCACCTCATTTTACATAAAATAAGTCTTATAAGTCTACTCTCAAGAGTTGATAAAGGTACAAACGAATAAAATGTTTATATATCACATTATCAAATATCTATTATTTTCCATTTTACTCGATCTCCTAAACGGTTAAAGATAATACATCGCGATTTTTACCAGTGGATTTAGCACCTCCTTTTACATAAAATAAGTCCTATAAGTCAACCCTCAAGAGTTGATCAAGGTACAAACGAATAAAATTTTTATATATCACATTTTCAAATATCTATTATTCTCCATTTTACTCGATCACCTAAACGGTTAGAGATAGAACATCGCGGTTTTCACCAGTGGATTAAGCACCTCATTTTACATAAAATATGTCCTCTAAGTCTACTCTCAAGGGTTGATAAAGGTACAAACGAATAAAATGTTTATATATCACATTTTCAAATATCTATTATTCTCCATTTTATTCGATCTCCTAAACGGTTAAAGATAGGACGTCGCGGTTTTTACTAGTGGATTAAGCACCTTATTTTACATAAAATATGTCCTATAAGTCTACTCTCAAGGGTTGATAAAGGTACAAACGAATAAAATGTTTATATATCACATTTTCAAATATCTATTATTCTCCATGTTACTCGATCTCCTAAACGGTTAAAGATAGGACGTCGCGGTTTTCACCAGTGGATTTAGCACCTCATTTTACATAAAATATGTCCTATAAGTCTACTCTCAAGGGTTGATAAAGGTACAAACGAATAAAATGTTTATATATCACATTTTCAAATATCTATTATTCTCCATGTTACTCGATCTCCTAAACGGTTAAAGATAGGACGTCGCGGTTTTCACCAGTAGATTTAGCACCTCATTTTACATAAAATATGTCTTATAAGTCTACTCTCAAGGGTTGATAAAGGTGCAAACGAATAAAATGTTTATATATCACATTTTCAAATATCCATTATTCTCCATTTTACTCGATCTCCTAAACGGTTAAAGATAGGACATCGCGGTTTTCACCAGTGGACTTAGCACCTCATTTTACATAAAATATGTCCTATAAGTCTACCCTCAAGAGTTGATCAAGGTACAAACGAATAAAATGTTTATATATCAAATTTTCAAATATCTATTATTTTCCATTTTACTCGATCTCCTAAACGGTTAAAGATAGGACATCGCGGTTTTCACCAGTGGATTTAGCACCTCATTTTACATAAAATATGTCCTATAAGTCTACTCTCAAGGGTTGATAAAGGTAAAAACGAATAAAATGTTTATATATCACATTTTCAAATATCCATTATTCTCCATTTTACTCGATCTCCTAAACGGTTAAAGATAGGACATCGCGGTTTTCACCAGTGGACTTAGCACCTCATTTTACATAAAATATGTCCTATAAGTCTACTCTCAAGGGTTGATAAAGGTAAAAACGAATAAAATGTTTATATATCACATTTTCAAATATCCATTATTCTCCATTTTACTCGATCTCCTAAACGGTTAAAGATAGGACATCGCGGTTTTCACCAGTGGACTTAGCACCTCATTTTACATAAAATATGTCCTATAAGTCTACTCTCAAGGGTTGATAAAGGTAAAAACGAATAAAATGTTTGTATATCAAATTTTCAAATATCTATTATTATCAATTTTACTCGATCTCTCAAACCGTTAAAGATAGGACATCGCGGTTTTTATCAGTGGATTTAGCACCTTATTTTACATAAAATAAGTCCTATAAGTCTACCCTCAAGAGTTGAACAAGGTACAAACAAATAAAATGTTTATATATCACATTGTCAAATATCTATTATTCTCCATTTTACTCGATCTCCTAAACGGTTGAAGATAGGACATCGCGGTTTTCACCAGTGGACTTAGCACCTCATTTTACATAAAATAGGTCCTATAAGTCTACTCTCAAGAGTTGATAAAGGTACAAACGAATTTAATGTTTATATATCAAATTTTCGAATATCTATTATTATCAATTTTACTCGATCTCTTAAACCGTTAAAGATAGGACATCGCGGTTTTTATCAGTGGATTTAGCACCTTATTTTACATAAAATAAGTCCTATAAGTCTTCCCTCAAGAGTTGATAAAGGTACAAACGAATAAAATGTTTATATATCACATTGTCAAATATCTATTATTCTCCATTTTACTCGATCTCCGAAACGGTTAAAGATAGGACATCGCGGTCTTCACCAGTGGATTTAGCACCTCATTTTACATAAAATAAGTCTTATAAGTCTACTCTCAAGAGTTGATAAAGGTACAAACGAATAAAATGTGTGTATATCACATTTTCAAATATCTTTTATTATCAATTTACTTGATCTCCTAAACGGTTAAGATAGGACATCGCGGTCTTCACCAGTGGATTTAGCACCTCATTTTACATAAAATTAGTCTTATAAGTCTACTCTCAAGAGTTGATAAAGGTACAAACGAATAAAATGTTTATATATCACATTTTCAAATATCTATTATTCTCCATTTTATTCGATCTCCTAAACGGTTAAAGATAGGACGTCGCGGTTTTTACCAGTGGATTAAGCACCTTATTTTACATAAAATATGTCCTATAAGTCTACTCTCAAGGGTTGATAAAGGTAAAAACGAATAAAATGTTTGTATATCAAATTTTCAAATATCTATTATTATCAATTTTACTCGATCTCTCAAACCGTTAAAGATAGGACATCGCGGTTTTTATCAGTGGATTTAGCACCTTATTTTACATAAAATAAGTCCTATAAGTCTTCCCTCAAGAGTTGATAAAGGTACAAACGAATAAAATGTTTATATATCACATTGTCAAATATCTATTATTCTCCATTTTACTCGATCTCCTAAACGGTTAAAGATAGGACATCGCGGTCTTCACCAGTGGATTTAGCACCTCATTTTACATAAAATAAGTCTTATAAGTCTACTTTCAAGAGTTGATAAAGGTACAAACGAATAAAATGTGTGTATATCACATTTTCAAATATCTTTTATTATCAATTTACTTGATCTCCTAAACGGTTAAAGATAGGACATCGCGGTCTTCACCAGTGGATTTAGCACCTCATTTTACATAAAATTAGTCTTATAAGTCTACTCTCAAGAGTTGATAAAGGTACAAACGAATAAAATGTTTATATATCACATTTTCAAATATCTATTATTCTCCATTTTATTCGATCTCCTAAACGGTTAAAGATAGGACGTCGCGGTTTTTACCAGTGGATTAAGCACCTTATTTTACATAAAATATGTCCTATAAGTCTACTCTCAAGGGTTGATAAAGGTACAAACGAATAAAATGTTTATATATCACATTTTCAAATATCTATTATTCTCCATGTTACTCGATCTCCTAAACGGTTAAAGATAGGACGTCGCGGTTTTCACCAGTGGATTTAGCACCTCATTTTACATAAAATATGTCCTATAAGTCTACTCTCAAGGGTTGATAAAGGTACAAACGAATAAAATGTTTATATATCACATTTTCAAATATCTATAATTCTCCATGTTACTCGATCTCCTAAACGGTTAAAGATAGGACGTCGCGGTTTTCACCAGTATATTTAGCACCTCATTTTACATAAAATATGTCTTATAAGTCTACTCTCAAGGGTTGATAATGGTGCAAACGAATAAAATGTTTATATATCACATTTTCAAATATCCATTATTCTCCATTTTACTCGATCTCCTAAACGGTTAAAGATAGGACATCGCGGTTTTCACCAGTGGACTTAGCACCTCATTTTACATAAAATATGTCCTATAAGTCTACCCTCAAGAGTTGATCAAGGTACAAACGAATAAAATGTTTATATATCAAATTTTCAAATATCTATTATTTTCCATTTTACTCGATCTCCTAAACGGTTAAAGATAGGACATCGCGGTTTTCACCAGTGGATTTAGCACCTCATTTTACATAAAATATGTCCTATAAGTCTACTCTCAAGGGTTGATAAAGGTAAAAACGAATAAAATGTTTATATATCACATTTTCAAATATCCATTATTCTCCATTTTACTCGATCTCCTAAACGGTTAAAGATAGGACATCGCGGTTTTCACCAGTGGACTTAGCACCTCATTTTACATAAAATAAGTCTTATAAGTCTACTCTCAAGAGTTGATAAAGGTACAAACGAATAAAATGTGTGTATATCACATTTTCAAATATCTTTTATTATCAATTTACTTGATCTTCTAAACGGTTAAAGATAGGACATCGTGGTCTTCACCAGTGGATTTAGCACCTCATTTTACATAAAATTAGTCTTATAAGTCTACTCTCAAGAGTTGATAAAGGTACAAACGAATAAAATGTTTATATATCACATTTTCAAATATCTATTATTCTCCATTTTATTCGATCTCCTAAACGGTTAAAGATAGGTCGTCGCGGTTTTTACCAGTGGATTAAGCACCTTATTTTACATAAAATATGTCCTATAAGTCTACTCTCAAGGGTTGATAAAGGTAAAAACGAATAAAATGTTTGTATATCAAATTTTCAAATATCTATTATTATCAATTTTACTCGATCTCTCAAACCGTTAAAGATAGGACATCGCGGTTTTTATCAGTGGATTTAGCACCTTATTTTACATAAAATAAGTCCTATAAGTCTACCCTCAAGAGTTGAACAAGGTACAAACGAATAAAATGTTTATATATCACATTGTCAAATATCTATTATTCTCCATTTTACTCGATCTCCTAAACGGTTGAAGATAGGACATCGCGGTTTTTACCAGTGGACTTAGCACCTCATTTTACATAAAATAGGTCCTATAAGTCTACTCTCAAGAGTTGATAAAGGTACAAACGAATTTAATGTTTATATATCAAATTTTCAAATATCTATTATTATCAATTTTACTCGATCTCTTAAACCGTTAAAGATAGGACATCGCGGTTTTTATCAGTGGATTTAGCACCTTATTTTACATAAAATAAGTCCTATAAGTCTTCCCTCAAGAGTTGATAAAGGTACAAACGAATAAAATGTTTATATATCACATTGTCAAATATCTATTATTCTCCATTTTTCTCGATCTCCGAAACGGTTAAAGATAGGACATCGCGGTCTTCACCAGTGGATTTAGCACCTCATTTTACATAAAATAAGTCTTATAAGTCTACTCTCAAGAGTTGATAAAGGTACAAACGAATAAAATGTGTGTATATCACATTTTCAAATATCTTTTATTATCAATTTACTTGATCTCCTAAACGGTTAAAGATAGGACATCGCGGTCTTCACCAGTGGATTTAGCACCTCATTTTACATAAAATTAGTCTTATAAGTCTACTCTCAAGAGTTGATAAAGGTACAAACGAATAAAATGTTTATATATCACATTTTCAAATATCTATTATTCTCCATTTTATTCGATCTCCTAAACGGTTAAAGATAGGACGTCGCGGTTTTTACCAGTGGATTAAGCACCTTATTTTACATAAAATATGTCCTATAAGTCTACTCTCAAGGGTTGATAAAGGTACAAACGAATAAAATGTTTATATACCACATTTTCAAATATCTATTATTCTCCATGTTACTCGATCTCCTAAACGGTTAAAGATAGGACGTCGCGGTTTTCACCAGTGGATTTAGCACCTCATTTTACATAAAATATGTCCTATAAGTCTACTCTCAAGGGTTGATAAAGGTACAAACGAATAAAATGTTTATATATCACATTTTCAAATATCTATTATTCTCCATGTTACTCGATCTCCTAAACGGTTAAAGATAGGACGTCGCGGTTTTCACCAGTAGATTTAGCACCTCATTTTACATAAAATATGTCTTATAAGTCTACTCTCAAGGGTTGATAAAGGTACAAACGAATAAAATGTTTAAATATCACATTTTCAAATATCCATTATTCTCCATTTTACTCGATCTCCTAAACGGTTAAAGATAGGACATCGCGGTTTTCACCAGTGGACTTAGCACCTCATTTTACATAAAATATGTCCTATAAGTCTACCCTCAAGAGTTGATCAAGGAACAAACGAATAAAATGTTTATATATCACATTTTCAAATATCTATTATTTTCCATTTTACTCGATCTCCTAAACGGTTAAAGATAGGACATCGCGGTTTTCACCAGTGGATTTAGCACCTCATTTTACATAAAATAAGTCTTATAAGTCTACTCTCAAGAGTTGATAAAGGTACAAACGAATAAAATGTTTATATATCACATTATCAAATATCTATTATTTTCCATTTTACTCGATCTCCTAAACGGTTAAAGATAGGACATCGCGGTTTTCACCAGTGGATTTAGCACCTCATTTTACATAAAATAAGTCTTATAAGTCTACTCTCAAGAGTTGATAAAGGTACAAACGAATAAAATGTTTATATATCACATTATCAAATATCTATTATTTTCCATTTTA
Organism: Silvanus unidentatus; assembly: GCA_963930825.1. NCBI lineage: Eukaryota > Metazoa > Arthropoda > Insecta > Coleoptera > Silvanidae > Silvanus > Silvanus unidentatus. Next base: position 14,969,826 of record OZ005758.1, on the reverse strand, counting down.
CTCGATCTCCTAAACGGTTAAAGATAGGACATCGCGATTTTTACCAGTGGATTTAGCACCTCCTTTTACATAAAATAAGTCCTATAAGTCAACCCTCAAGAGTTGATCAAGGTACAAACGAATAAAATTTTTATATATCACATTTTCAAATATCTATTATTCTCCATTTTACTCGATCACCTAAACGGTTAGAGATAGAACATCGCGGTTTTCACCAGTGGATTAAGCACCTCATTTTACATAAAATATGTCCTCTAAGTCTACTCTCAAGGGTTGATAAAGGTACAAACGAATAAAATGTTTATATATCACATTTTCAAATATCTATTATTCTCCATTTTATTCGATCTCCTAAACGGTTAAAGATAGGACGTCGCGGTTTTTACCAGTGGATTAAGCACCTTATTTTACATAAAATATGTCCTATAAGTCTACTCTCAAGGGTTGATAAAGGTACAAACGAATAAAATGTTTATATATCACATTTTCAAATATCTATTATTATCCATGTTACTCGATCTCCTAAACGGTTAAAGATAGGACGTCGCGGTTTTCACCAGTGGATTTAGCACCTCATTTTACATAAAATATGTCCTATAAGTCTACTCTCAAGGGTTGATAAAGGTACAAACGAATAAAATGTTTATATATCACATTATCAAATATCTATTATTTTCCATTTTACTCGATCTCCTAAACGGTTAAAGATAGGACATCGCGGTTTTTACCAGTGGATTTAGCACCTCATTTTACATAAAATAAGTCTTATAAGTCTACTCTCAAGAGTTGATAAAGGTACAAACGAATAAAATGTTTATATATCACATTATCAAATATCTATTATTTTCCATTTTACTCGATCTCCTAAACGGTTAAAGATAGGACATTGTGGTTTTTACCAGTGGATTTAGCACCTCATTTTTACATAAAATAAGTCTTATAAGTCTACTCTCAAGAGTTGATAAAGGTACAAACGAATAAAATGTTTATATATCACATTATCAAATATCTATTATTTTCCATTTTACTCGATCTCCTAAACGGTTAAAGATAGGACATCGCGATTTTTACCAGTGGATTTAGCACCTCCTTTTACATAAAATAAGTCCTATAAGTCAACCCTCAAGAGTTGATCAAGGTACAAACGAATAAAATTTTTATATATCACATTTTCAAATATCTATTATTCTCCATTTTACTCGATCACCTAAACGGTTAGAGATAGAACATCGCGGTTTTCACCACTGGATTAAGCACCTCATTTTACATAAAATATGTCCTCTAAGTCTACTCTCAAGGGTTGATAAAGGTACAAACGAATAAAATGTTTATATATCACATTTTCAAATATCTATTATTCTCCATTTTATTCGATCTCCTAAACGGTTAAAGATAGGACGTCGCGGTTTTTACTAGTGGATTAAGCACCTTATTTTACATAAAATATGTCCTATAAGTCTACTCTCAAGGGTTGATAAAGGTACAAACGAATAAAATGTTTATATATCACATTTTCAAATATCTATTATTCTCCATGTTACTCGATCTCCTAAACGGTTAAAGATAGGACGTCGCGGTTTTCACCAGTGGATTTAGCACCTCATTTTACATAAAATATGTCCTATAAGTCTACTCTCAAGGGTTGATAAAGGTACAAACGAATAAAATGTTTATATATCACATTTTCAAATATCTATTATTCTCCATGTTACTCGATCTCCTAAACGGTTAAAGATAGGACATCGCGGTTTTCACCAGTAGACTTAGCACCTCATTTTACATAAAATAGGTCCTATAAGTCTACTCTCAAGAGTTGATAAAGGTACAAACGAATTAAATGTTTATATATCAAATTTTCAAATATCTATTATTATCAATTTTACTCGATCTCTCAAACCGTTAAAGATAGGACATCGCGGTTTTTATCAGTGGATTTAGCACCTTATTTTACATAAAATAAGTCCTATAAGTCAACCCTCAAGAGTTGAACAAGGTACAAACGAATAAAATGTTTATATATCACATTGTCAAATATCTATTATTCTCCAATTTACTCGATCTCCTAAACGGTTAAAGATAGGACATCGCGGTCTTCACCAGTGGATTTAGCACCTCATTTTACATAAAATAAGTCTTATAAGTCTACTCTCAAGAGTTGATAAAGGTACAAACGAATAAAATGTTTATATATCACATTTTCAAATATCTTTTATTATCAATTTACTTGATCTCTTAAACCGTTAAAGATAGGACATCGCGGTTTTTATCAGTGGATTTAGCACCTTATTTTACATAAAATAAGTCCTATAAGTCAACCCTCAAGAGTTGATCAAGGTACAAACGAATAAAATGTTTATATATCACATTTTCAAATATCTATTATTTTCCATTTTACTCGATCTCCTAAACGGTTAAAGATAGGACATCGCGGTTTTCACCAGTGGATTTAGCACCTCATTTTACATAAAATAAGTCTTATAAGCCTACTCTCAAGAGTTGATAAAGGTACAAACGAATAAAATGTTTATATATCACATTATCAAATATCTATTATTTTCCATTTTACTCGATCTCCTAAACGGTTAAAGATAGGACATCGCGGTTTTCACCAGTGGATTTAGCACCTCATTTTACATAAAATAAGTCTTATAAGTCTACTCTCAAGAGTTGATAAAGGTACAAACGAATAAAATGTTTATATATCACATTATCAAATATCTATTATTTTCAATTTTACTCGATCTCCTAAACGGTTAAAGATAGGACATCGCGATTTTTACCAGTGGATTTAGCACCTCCTTTTACATAAAATAAGTCCTATAGGTCAACCCTCAAGAGTTGATCAAGGTTCAAACGAATAAAATTTTTATATATCACATTTTCAAATATCTATTATTCTCCATTTTACTCGATCACCTAAACGGTTAGAGATAGAACATCGCGGTTTTCACCAGTGGATTAAGCACCTCATTTTACATAAAATATGTCCTCTAAGTCTACTCTCAAGGGTTGATAAAGGTACAAACGAATAAAATGTTTATATATCACATTTTCAAATATCTATTATTCTCCATTTTATTCGATCTCCTAAACGGTTAAAGATAGGACGTCGCGGTTTTCACCAGTGGATTAAGCACCTCATTTTACATAAAATATGTCCTCTAAGTCTACTCTCAAGGGTTGATAAAGGTACAAACGAATAAAATGTTTATATATCACATTTTCAAATATCTATTATTCTCCATTTTATTCGATCTCCTAAACGGTTAAAGATAGGACGTCGCGGTTTTTACCAGTGGATTAAGCACCTTATTTTACATAAAATATGTCCTATAAGTCTACTCTCAAGGGTTGATAAAGGTACAAACGAATAAAATGTTTATATATCACATTTTCAAATATCTATTATTCTCCATGTTACTCGATCTCCTAAACGGTTAAAGATAGGACGTCGCGGTTTTCACCAGTGGATTTAGCACCTCATTTTACATAAAATATGTCCTATAAGTCTACTCTCAAGGGTTGATAAAGGTACAAACGAATAAAATGTTTATATATCACATTTTCAAATATCTATTATTCTCCATGTTACTCGATCTCCTAAACGGTTAAAGATAGGACATCGCGGTTTTCACCAGTGGACTTAGCACCTCATTTTACATAAAATAGGTCCTATAAGTCTACTCTCAAGAGTTGATAAAGGTACAAACGAATTAAATGTTTATATATCAAATTTTCAAATATCTATTATTATCAATTTTACTCGATCTCTCAAACCGTTAAAGATAGGACATCGCGGTTTTTATCAGTGGATTTAGCACCTTATTTTACATAAAATAAGTCCTATAAGTCTACCCTCAAGAGTTGAACAAGGTACAAACGAATAAAATGTTTATATATCACATTGTCAAATATCTATTATTCTCCAATTTACTCGATCTCCTAAACGGTTAAAGATAGGACATCGCGGTCTTTACCAGTGGATTTAGCACCTCATTTTACATAAAATAAGTCTTATAAGTCTACTCTCAAGAGTTGATAAAGGTACAAACGAATAAAATGTTTATATATCACATTTTCAAATATCTTTTATTATCAATTTACTTGATCTCTTAAACTGTTAAAGATAGGACATCGCGGTTTTTATCAGTGGATTTAGCACCTTATTTTACATAAAATAAGTCCTATAAGTCTACCCTCAAGAGTTGATCAAGGTACAAACGAATAAAATGTTTATATATCACATTATCAAATATCTATTATTTTCCATTTTACTCCATCTCCTAAACGGTTAAAGATAGGACATCGCGATTTTTACCAGTGGATTTAGCACCTCCTTTTACATAAAATAAGTCCTATAAGTCAACCCTCAAGAGTTGATCAAGGTTCAAACGAATAAAATTTTTATATATCACATTTTCAAATATCTATTATTCTCCATTTTACTCGATCACCTAAACGGTTAGAGATAGAACATCGCGGTTTTCACCAGTGGATTAAGCACCTCATTTTACATAAAATATGTCCTCTAAGTCTACTCTCAAGGGTTGATAAAGGTACAAACGAATAAAATGTTTATATATCACATTTTCAAATATCTATTATTCTCCATTTTATTCGATCTCCTAAACGGTTAAAGATAGGACGTCGCGGTTTTTACCAGTGGATTAAGCACCTTATTTTACATAAAATATGTCCTATAAGTCTACTCTCAAGGGTTGATAAAGGTACAAACGAATAAAATGTTTATATATCACATTTTCAAATATCTATTATTCTCCATGTTACTCGATCTCCTAAACGGTTAAAGATAGGACGTCGCGGTTTTCACCAGTGGATTTAGCACCTCATTTTACATAAAATATGTCCTATAAGTCTACTCTCAAGGGTTGATAAAGGTACAAACGAATAAAATGTTTATATATCACATTTTCAAATATCTATTATTCTCCATGTTACTCGATCTCCTAAACGGTTAAAGATAGGACGTCGCGGTTTTTATCAGTGGATTTAGCACCTTATTTGACATAAAATAAGTCCTATAAGTCTACTCTCAAGAGTTGATCTAGGTACAAACGAATAAAATGTTTATATATCACATTGTCAAATATCTATTATTCTCCATTTTACTCGATCTTTTAAACGGTTAAAGATAGGACATCGCAGTTTTCACCAGTGGACTTAGCACCTCATTTTACATAAAATATGTCCTATAAGTCTACTCTCAAGGGTTGATAATGGTAAAAACGAATAAAATGTTTATATATCACATTTTCAAATATCCATTATTCTCCATTTTACTCGATCTCCTAAACGGTTAAAGATAGGACATCGCGGTTTTCACCAGTGGACTTAGCACCTCATTTTACATAAAATAGGTCCTATAAGTCTACTCTCAAGAGTTGATAAAGGTACAAACGAATTAAATGTTTATATATCAAATTTTCAAATATCTATTATTATCAATTTTACTCGATCTCTCAAACCGTTAATGATAGGACATCGCGGTTTTTATCAGTGGATTTAGCACCTTATTTTACATAAAATAAGTCCTATAAGTCTACCCTCAAGAGTTGAACAAGGTACAAACGAATAAAATGTTTATATATCACATTGTCAAATATCTATTATTCTCCATTTTACTCGATCTCCTAAACCGTTAAAGATAGGACATCGCGGTCTTCACCAGTGGATTTAGCACCTTATTTTACATAAAATAAGTCCTATAAGTCTACCCTCAAGAGTTGATAAAGGTACAAACGAATAAAATGTTTATATATCACATTTTCAAATATATATTATTCTCCATTTTACTCGATCTCCTAAACGGTTGAAGATAGGACATCGCGGTTTTCACCAGTGGACTTAGCACCTCATTTTACATAAAATAGGTCCTATAAGTCTACTCTCAAGAGTTGATAAAGGTACAAACGAATTAAATGTTTATATATCAAATTTTCAAATATCTATTATTATCAATTTTACTCGATCTCTTAAACCGTTAAAGATAGGACATCGCGGTTTTTATCAGTGGATTTAGCACCTTATTTTACATAAAATAAGTCCTATAAGTCTTCCCTCAAGAGTTGATAAAGGTACAAACGAATAAAATGTTTATATATCACATTGTCAAATATCTATTATTCTCCATTTTACTCGATCTCCTAAACGGTTAAAGATAGGACATCGCGGTCTTCACCAGTGGATTTAGCACCTCATTTTACATAAAATATGTCCTATGAGTCTACTCTCAAGAGTTGATAAAGGTACAAACGAATTAAATGTTTATATATCAAATTTTTAAATATCTATTATTATCAATTTTACTCGATCTCTTAAACCGTTAAAGATAGGACATCGCAATTTTTATCAGTGGATTTAGCACCTTATTTGACATAAAATAAGTCCTATAAGTCTACTCTCAAGAGTTGATCTAGGTACAAACGAATAAAATGTTTATATATCACATTGTCAAATATCTATTATTCTCCATTTTACTCGATCTCCTAAACGGTTAAAGATAGGACATCGCGGTCTTCACCAGTGGATTTAGCACCTCATATTACATAAAATAAGTCTTATAAGTCTACTCTCAAGAGTTGATAAAGGTACAAACGAATAAAATGTTTATATATCACATTATCAAATATCTATTATTTTCCATTTTACTCGATCTCCTAAACGGTTAAAGATAGGACATCGCGATTTTTACCAGTGGATTTAGCACCTCCTTTTACATAAAATAAGTCCTATAAGTCAACCCTCAAGAGTTGATCAAGGTACAAACGAATAAAATTTTTATATATCACATTTTCAAATATCTATTATTCTCCATTTTACTCGATCACCTAAACGGTTAGAGATAGAACATCGCGGTTTTCACCAGTGGATTAAGCACCTCATTTTACATAAAATATGTCCTCTAAGTCTACTCTCAAGGGTTGATAAAGGTACAAACGAATAAAATGTTTATATATCACATTTTCAAATATCTATTATTCTCCATTTTATTCGATCTCCTAAACGGTTAAAGATAGGACATCGCGGTTTTTATCAGTGGATTTAGCACCTTATTTGACATAAAATAAGTCCTATAAGTCTACTCTCAAGAGTTGATCTAGGTACAAACGAATAAAATGTTTATATATCACATTGTCAAATATCTATTATTCTCCATTTTACTCGATCTCCTAAACTGTTAAAGATAGGACATCGCGGTCTTCACCAGTGGATTTAGCACCTCATATTACATAAAATAAGTCTTATAAGTCTACTCTCAAGAGTTGATAAAGGTACAAACGAATAAAATGTTTATATATCACATTATCAAATATCTATTATTTTCCATTTTACTCGATCTCCTAAACGGTTAAAGATAGGACATCGCGATTTTTACCAGTGGATTTAGCACCTCCTTTTACATAAAATAAGTCCTATAAGTCAACCCTCAAGAGTTGATCAAGGTACAAACGAATAAAATTTTTATATATCACATTTTCAAATATCTATTATTCTCCATTTTACTCGATCACCTAAACGGTTAGAGATAGAACATCGCGGTTTTCACCAGTGGATTAAGCACCTCATTTTACATAAAATATGTCCTCTAAGTCTACTCTCAAGGGTTGATAAAGGTACAAACGAATAAAATGTTTATATATCACATTTTCAAATATCTATTATTCTCCATTTTATTCGATCTCCTAAACGGTTAAAGATAGGATGTCGCGGTTTTTACCAGTGGATTAAGCACCTTATTTTACATAAAATATGTCCTATAAGTCTACTCTCAAGGGTTGATAAAGGTACAAACGAATAAAATGTTTATATATCACATTTTCAAATATCTATTATTCTCCATGTTACTCGATCTCCTAAACGGTTAAAGATAGGACGTCGCGGTTTTCACCAGTGGATTTAGCACCTCATTTTACATAAAATATGTCCTATAAGTCTACTCTCAAGGGTTGATAAAGGTACAAACGAATAAAATGTTTATATATCACATTTTCAAATATCTATTATTCTCCATGTTACTCGATCTCCTAAACGGTTAAAGATAGGACGTCGCGGTTTTCACCAGTGGATTTAGCACCTCATTTTACATAAAATATGTCCTATAAGTCTACTCTCAAGGGTTGATAAAGGTACAAACGAATAAAATGTTTATATATCACATTTTCAAATATCTATTATTCTCCATGTTACTCGATCTCCTAAACGGTTAAAGATAGGACGTCGCGGTTTTCACCAGTGGACTTAGCACCTCATTTTACATAAAATATGTCCTATAAGTCTACTCTCAAGGGTTGATAAAGGTAAAAACGAATAAAATGTTTATATATCACATTTTCAAATATCCATTATTCTCCATTTTACTCGATCTCCTAAACGGTTAAAGATAGGACATCGCGGTTTTCACCAGTGGACTTAGCACCTCATTTTACATAAAATAGGTCCTATAAGTCTACTCTCAAGAGTTGATAAAGGTACAAACGAATTAAATGTTTATATATCAAATTTTCAAATATCTATTATTATCAATTTTACTCGATCTCTCAAACCGTTAAAGATAGGACATCGCGGTTTTTATCAGTGGATTTAGCACCTTATTTTACATAAAATAAGTCCTATAAGTCTACCCTCAAGAGTTGATCAAGGTACAAACGAATAAAATGTTTATATATCACATTGTCAAACATCTATTATTCTCCATTTTACTCGATCTCCTAAACGGTTAAAGATAGGACATCGCGGTCTTCACCAGTGGATTTATCATCTCATTTTACATAAAATAAGTCTTATAAGTCTACCCTCAAGAGTTGATAAAGGTACAAACGAATAAAATGTTAATATATCACATTTTCAAATATCTATTATAATCAATTTACTCGATCACTTAAACCGTTAAAGATAGGACATCGCGGTCTTTATCAGTGGATTTAGCACCTTATTTTACATAAAATAAGTCCTATAAGTCTACCCTTAAGAGTTGATCAAGGTACAAACGGATAAAATGTTTATATATCACATTGTCAAATATCTATTATTCTCCATTTTACTCGATCTCATAATCGGTTAAAGATAGGACATCGCGGTCTTCACCAGTGGATTTAGCACCTCATTTTACATAAAATAAGTCCTATAAGTCTACTCTCAAGAGTTGATAAAGGAACAAACGAATAAAATGTTTATATATCACATTTTCAAATATCTATTATTCTCCATTTTACTCGATCTCCTAAACGGTTAAAGATAGGACATCGCAATTTTCACTAGTGGATTTAGCACCTCATTTTACATAAAATAAGTTTTATAAGTCTACTCTCAAGAGTTGATAAAGGTACAAACGAATAAAATGTTTATATATCACATTATCAAATATCTATTATTTTCCATGTTACTCGATCTCCTAAACGGTTAAAGATAGGACATCGCGGTTTTTACCAGTGGATTTAGCACCTCATTTTACATAAAATAAGGCCTATAAGTCCACTCTCAAGAGTTGATAAAGGAACAAACGAATAAAATGTTTATATATCACATGATCAAATATCTATTATTTTTCATTTTACTCGATCTCCTAAACGGTTAAAGATAGGACATCGCGGTTTTTATCAGTGGATTTAGCACCTTATTTTACATAAAATAAGTCCTATAAGTCTACCCTCAAGAGTTGATAAAGGTACAAACGAATAAAATGTTTATATATCACATTGTCAAATATCTATTATTCTCCATTTTACTCGATCTCCTAAACGGTTAAAGATAGGACATCGCGGTCTTCACCAATGGATTTAGCACCTCATTTTACATAAAATATGTCCTATGAGTCTACTCTCAAGGGTTGATAAAAGTACAAACGAATAAAATGTTTATATATCACATTTTCAAATATCCATTATTCTCCATTTTACTCGATCTCCTAAACGGTTAAAGATAGGACATCGCGGTTTTCACCAGTGGACTTAGCACCTCATTTTACATAAAATAAGTCCTATAAGTCTACCCTCAAGAGTTGATAAAGGTACAAACGAATAAAATGTTTATATATCACATTTTCAAATATACATTATTCTCCATTTTACTCGATCTCCTAAACGGTTGAAGATAGGACATCGCGGTTTTCACCAGTAGACTTAGCACCTCATTTTACATAAAATAGGTCCTATAAGTCTACTCTTAAGAGTTGATAAAGGTTCAAACGAATTAAATGTTTATATATCAAATTTTCAAATATCTATTATTATCAATTTTACTCGATCTCTTAAACCGTTAAAGATAGGACATCGCGGTTTTTATCAGTGGATTTAGCACCTTATTTTACATAAAATAAGTCCTATAAGTCTTCCCTCAAGAGTTGATAAAGGTACAAACGAATAAAATGTGTGTATATCACATTTTCAAATATCCATTATTCTCCATTTTACTCGATCTCCTAAACGGTTGAAGATAGGACATCGCGGTTTTCACCAGTGGACTTAGCACCTCATTTTACATAAAATATGTCCTATAAGTCTACTCTCAAGGGTTGATAAAGGTAAAAACGAATAAAATGTTTATATATCACATTTTCAAATATCCATTATTCTCCATTTTACTCGATCTCCTAAACGGTTAAAGATAGGACATCGCGGTTTTCACCAGTGGACTTAGCACCTTATTTTACATAAAATATGTCCTATAAGTCTACTCTCAAGGGTTGATAAAGGTACAAACGAATAAAATGTTTATATATCACATTTTCAAATATCCATTATTCTCCATTTTACTCGATCTCCTAAACGGTTGAAGATAGGACATCGCGGTTTTCACCAGTGGACTTAGCACCTCATTTTACATAAAATATGTCCTATAAGTCTACTCTCAAGGGTTGATAAAGGTACAAACGAATAAAATGTTTATATATCACATTTTCAAATATCTATTATTTTCCATTTTACTCGATCTCCTAAACGGTTAAAGATAGGACATCGTGGTGTTTACCAGTGGATTTAGCACCTCATTTTACATAAAATAGTCAACCCTCAAGAGTTGATCAAGGTACAAAAGAATAAAATGTTTATAAATCACATTTTCAAATATCTATTATTCTCCATTTTACTCGATCTCCTAAACGGTTAAAGATAGGACGTCGCGGTTTTCACCAGTGGATTTAGCACCTCATTTTACATAAAATAAGTCCTATAAGTCTACTCTCAAGAGTTGATAAAAGTACAAACGAATAAAATGTTTATATATCACATTTTCAAATGTCCATTATTCTCCATTTTACTCGATCTCCTAAACGGTTAAAGATAGGACATCGCGGTTTTCACCAGTGGACTTAGCACCTCATTTTACATAAAATAGGTCCTATAAGTCTACTCTCAAGAGTTGATAAAGGTAAAAACGAATAAAATGTTTATATATCACATGGTCAAATATCTATTATTCTCCATTTTACTCGATCTCCTAAACGGTTAAAGATTGGACATCGCGGTTTTCACCAGTGGATTTAGCACCTTATTTTACATAAAATAAGTCCAATAAGTCTACTCTCAAGAGTTGATAAAGGTACAAACGAATAAAATGTTTATATATCACATTTTCAAATATCTATTATTCTCCATTTTACTCCATCTCCTAAACGGTTAAAGATAGGACATCGCGGTTTTCATCAGTGGATTATGCACCCCATTTTACATAAAGTAAGTCCTATAAGTCTAGTCTCAAATGTTGATAAAGGTACAAACGAATAAAATGTTTATATAACACATTTTCAAATATCTATTATTCTCCATTTTACTCGATCTCCTAAACGGTTAAAGATAGGACATCAAGGTTTTCACCAGTGGATTTAGCACCTCATTTTACATAAAATAAGTCCTATAAGTCTACTCTCAAGAGTTGATAAAGGTACAAACGAATAAAATGTTTATATATCACATTTTCAAATATCTATTATTCTCCATTTTACTCGATCTCCTAAACGGTTAAAGATAGGACATCGCGGTTTTCACCAGAGGATTGAGCACCTCATTTTACATAAAATAACTCCTATAAGTCTACTCTCAAGAGTTGATAAAGGTACAAACGAATAAAATGTTTATATATCACATTTTCAAATATCTATTATTATCAATTTTACACGATCTCTTAAACCGTTAAAGATAGGACATCGCGGTTTTTATCAGTGGATTTAGCACCTTATTTTACATAAAATAAGTCCTATAAGTCTACTCTCAAGAGTTGATAAAGGTACAAACGAATAAAATGTTTATATATCACAATTTCAAATATCTATTATTATCAATTTTACTCGATCTCTTAAACCGTTAAAGATAGGACATCGCAATTTTTATCAGTGGATTAAGCACCTTATTTTACATAAAATAAGTCCTATAAGTCTACCCTCAAGAGTTGATAAAGGTTCAAACCAATAAAATGTTTATATATCAAATTTTCAAATATCTATTATTATCAATTTTACTCGATCTCCTAAACCGTTAAAGATAGGACGTCGCGGTTTTCACCAGTGGATTTAGCACCTCATTTTACATAAAATAAGTCTTATAAGTCTACTCTCAAGAGTTGATAAAGGTACAAACGAATAAAATGTTTATATATCAAATTTTCAACTATCTATTATTATCAATTTTACTCGATCTCTTAAACCGTTAAAGATAGGACATCGCGGTTTTTATCAGTGGATTTAGCACCTTATTTTACATAAAATAAGTCCTATAAGTCTTCCCTCAAGAGTTGATAAAGGTACAAACGAATAAAATGTTTATATATCACATTGTCAAATATCTATTATTCTCCATTTTACTCGATCTCCTAAACGGTTAAAGATAGGACATCGCGGTCTTCACCAATGGATTTAGCACCTCATTTTACATAAAATATGTCCTATGAGTCTACTCTCAAGGGTTGATAAAAGTACAAACGAATAAAATGTTTATATATCACATTTTCAAATATCCATTATTCTCCATTTTACTCGATCTCCTAAACGGTTAAAGATAGGACATCGCGGTTTTCACCAGTGGACTTAGCACCTCATTTTACATAAAATAAGTCCTATAAGTCTACCCTCAAGAGTTGATAAAGGTACAAACGAATAAAATGTTTATATATCACATTTTCAAATATACATTATTCTCCATTTTACTCGATCTCCTAAACGGTTGAAGATAGGACATCGCGGTTTTCACCAGTAGACTTAGCACCTCATTTTACATAAAATAGGTCCTATAAGTCTACTCTTAAGAGTTGATAAAGGTACAAACGAATTAAATGTTTATATATCAAATTTTCAAATATCTATTATTATCAATTTTACTCGATCTCTTAAACCGTTAAAGATAGGACATCGCGGTTTTTATCAGTGGATTTAGCACCTTATTTTACATAAAATAAGTCCTATAAGTCTTCCCTCAAGAGTTGATAAAGGTACAAACGAATAAAATGTGTGTATATCACATTTTCAAATATCCATTATTCTCCATTTTACTCGATCTCCTAAACGGTTGAAGATAGGACATCGCGGTTTTCACCAGTGGACTTAGCACCTCATTTTACATAAAATATGTCCTATAAGTCTACTCTCAAGGGTTGATAAAGGTAAAAACGAATAAAATGTTTATATATCACATTTTCAAATATCCATTATTCTCCATTTTACTCGATCTCCTAAACGGTTAAAGATAGGACATCGCGGTTTTCACCAGTGGACTTAGCACCTTATTTTACATAAAATATGTCCTATAAGTCTACTCTCAAGGGTTGATAAAGGTACAAACGAATAAAATGTTTATATATCACATTTTCAAATATCCATTATTCTCCATTTTACTCGATCTCCTAAACGGTTGAAGATAGGACATCGCGGTTTTCACCAGTGGACTTAGCACCTCATTTTACATAAAATATGTCCTATAAGTCTACTCTCAAGGGTTGATAAAGGTACAAACGAATAAAATGTTTATATATCACATTTTCAAATATCTATTATTTTCCATTTTACTCGATCTCCTAAACGGTTAAAGATAGGACATCGTGGTGTTTACCAGTGGATTTAGCACCTCATTTTACATAAAATAGTCAACCCTCAAGAGTTGATCAAGGTACAAAAGAATAAAATGTTTATAAATCACATTTTCAAATATCTATTATTCTCCATTTTACTCGATCTCCTAAACGGTTAAAGATAGGACGTCGCGGTTTTCACCAGTGGATTTAGCACCTCATTTTACATAAAATAAGTCCTATAAGTCTACTCTCAAGAGTTGATAAAGGTACAAACGAATAAAATGTTTATATATCACATTTTCAAATATCTATTATTCTCCATTTTACTCGATCTCCTAAACGGTTAAAGATATCACATCGCGGTTTTCACCAGTGGATTTAGCACCTCATTTTACAAAAAATAACTCCTATAAGTCTACTCTCATGAGTTGATAAAGGTACAAACGAATTAAATGTTTATATATCAAATTTTCAGATATCTATTATTATCAATTTTACTCGATCTCTAAAACCGTTAAAGATATAACATCGCGGTTTTTATCAGTGGACTTAGCACCTCATTTTACATAAAATAGGTCCTATAAGTCTACTCTCAAGAGTTGATAAAGGTAAAAACGAATAAAATGTTTATATATCACATGGTCAAATATCTATTATTCTCCATTTTACTCGATCTCCTAAACGGTTAAAGATTGGACATCGCGGTTTTCACCAGTGGATTTAGCACCTTATTTTACATAAAATAAGACCAATAAGTCTACTCTCAAGAGTTGATAAAGGTACAAACGAATTAAATGTTTATATATAAAATTTTCAAATATCTATTATTATCAATTTTACTCGATCTCTAAAACCGTTAAAGATATAACATCGCGGTTTTTATCAGTGGACTTAGCACCTCATTTTACATAAAATAGGTCCTATAAGTCTACTCTCAAGAGTTGATAAAGGTAAAAACGAATAAAATGTTTATATATCACATGGTCAAATATCTATTATTCTCCATTTTACTCGATCTCCTAAACGGTTAAAGATTGGACATCGCGGTTTTCACCAGTGGATTTAGCACCTTATTTTACATAAAATAAGTCCAATAAGTCTACTCTCAAGAGTTGATAAAGGTACAAACGAATAAAATGTTTATATATCACATTTTCAAATATCTATTATTCTCCATTTTACTCCATCTCCTAAACGGTTAAAGATAGGACATCGCGGTTTTCATCAGTGGATTATGCACCCCATTTTACATAAAGTAAGTCCTATAAGTCTACTCTCAAATGTTGATAAAGGTACAAACGAATAAAATGTTTATATAACACATTTTCAAATATCTATTATTCTCCATTTTACTCGATCTCCTAAACGGTTAAAGATAGGACATCAAGGTTTTCACCAGTGTATTTAGCACCTCATTTTACATAAAATAAGTCCTATAAGTCTACCCTCAAGAGTTGATAAAGGTACAAACGAATAAAATGTTTATATATCACATTTTCAAATATACATTATTCTCCATTTTACTCGATCTCCTAAACGGTTGAAGATAGGACATCGCGGTTTTCACCAGTAGACTTAGCACCTCATTTTACATAAAATAGGTCCTATAAGTCTACTCTTAAGAGTTGATAAAGGTACAAACGAATTAAATGTTTATATATCAAATTTTCAAATATCTATTATTATCAATTTTACTCGATCTCTTAAACCGTTAAAGATAGGACATCGCGGTTTTTATCAGTGGATTTAGCACCTTATTTTACATAAAATAAGTCCTATAAGTCTTCCCTCAAGAGTTGATAAAGGTACAAACGAATAAAATGTGTGTATATCACATTTTCAAATATCCATTATTCTCCATTTTACTCGATCTCCTAAACGGTTGAAGATAGGACATCGCGGTTTTCACCAGTGGACTTAGCACCTCATTTTACATAAAATATGTCCTATAAGTCTACTCTCAAGGGTTGATAAAGGTAAAAACGAATAAAATGTTTATATATCACATTTTCAAATATCCATTATTCTCCATTTTACTCGATCTCCTAAACGGTTAAAGATAGGACATCGCGGTTTTCACCAGTGGACTTAGCACCTTATTTTACATAAAATATGTCCTATAAGTCTACTCTCAAGGGTTGATAAAGGTACAAACGAATAAAATGTTTATATATCACATTTTCAAATATCCATTATTCTCCATTTTACTCGATCTCCTAAACGGTTGAAGATAGGACATCGCGGTTTTCACCAGTGGACTTAGCACCTCATTTTACATAAAATATGTCCTATAAGTCTACTCTCAAGGGTTGATAAAGGTACAAACGAATAAAATGTTTATATATCACATTTTCAAATATCTATTATTTTCCATTTTACTCGATCTCCTAAACGGTTAAAGATAGGACATCGTGGTGTTTACCAGTGGATTTAGCACCTCATTTTACATAAAATAGTCAACCCTCAAGAGTTGATCAAGGTACAAAAGAATAAAATGTTTATAAATCACATTTTCAAATATCTATTATTCTCCATTTTACTCGATCTCCTAAACGGTTAAAGATAGGACGTCGCGGTTTTCACCAGTGGATTTAGCACCTCATTTTACATAAAATAAGTCCTATAAGTCTACTCTCAAGAGTTGATAAAGGTACAAACGAATAAAATGTTTATATATCACATTTTCAAATATCTATTATTCTCCATTTTACTCGATCTCCTAAACGGTTAAAGATATCACATCGCGGTTTTCACCAGTGGATTTAGCACCTCATTTTACAAAAAATAACTCCTATAAGTCTACTCTCATGAGTTGATAAAGGTACAAACGAATTAAATGTTTATATATCAAATTTTCAAATATCTATTATTATCAATTTTACTCGATCTCTAAAACCGTTAAAGATATAACATCGCGGTTTTTATCAGTGGACTTAGCACCTCATTTTACATAAAATAGGTCCTATAAGTCTACTCTCAAGAGTTGATAAAGGTAAAAACGAATAAAATGTTTATATATCACATGGTCAAATATCTATTATTCTCCATTTTACTCGATCTCCTAAACGGTTAAAGATTGGACATCGCGGTTTTCACCAGTGGATTTAGCACCTTATTTTACATAAAATAAGTCCAATAAGTCTACTCTCAAGAGTTGATAAAGGTACAAACGAATTAAATGTTTATATATCAAATTTTCAAATATCTATTATTATCAATTTTACTCGATCTCTAAAACCGTTAAAGATATAACATCGCGGTTTTTATCAGTGGACTTAGCACCTCATTTTACATAAAATAGGTCCTATAAGTCTACTCTCAAGAGTTGATAAAGGTAAAAACGAATAAAATGTTTATATAACACATTTTCAAATATCTATTATTCTCCATTTTACTCGATCTCCTAAACGGTTAAAGATAGGACATCAAGGTTTTCACCAGTGTATTTAGCACCTCATTTTACATAAAATAAGTCCTATAAGTCTACTCTCAAGAGTTGATAAAGGTACAAACGAATAAAATGTTTATATATCACATTTTCAAATATCTATTATTCTCCATTTTACTCGATCTCCTAAACGGTTAAAGATAGGACATCGCGGTTTTCACCAGAGGATTGAGCACCTCATTTTACATAAAATAACTCCTATAAGTCTACTCTCAAGAGTTGATAAAGGTACAAACGAATAAAATGTTTATATATCACATTTTCAAATATCTATTATTATCAATTTTACACGATCTCTTAAACCGTTAAAGATAGGACATCGCGGTTTTTATCAGTGGATTTAGCACCTTATTTTACATAAAATAAGTCCTATAAGTCTACTCTCAAGAGTTGATAAAGGTACAAACGAATAAAATGTTTATATATCACAATTTCAAATATCTATTATTATCAATTTTACTCGATCTCTTAAACCGTTAAAGATAGGACATCGCAGTTTTTATCAGTGGATTAAGCACCTTATTTTACATAAAATAAGTCCTATAAGTCTACCCTCAAGAGTTGATAAAGGTTCAAACCAATAAAATGTTTATATATCAAATTTTCAAATATCTATTATTATCAATTTTACTCGATCTCCTAAACCGTTAAAGATAGGACGTTGCGGTTTTCACCAGTGGATTTAGCACCTCATTTTACATAAAATAAGTCTTATAAGTCTACTCTCAAGAGTTGATAAAGGTACAAACGAATAAAATGTTTATATATCAAATTTTCAACTATCTATTATTATCAATTTTACTCGATCTCCTAAACCGTTAAAGATAGGACATCGCGGTTTTCACCAGTGGATTTAGCACCTCATTTTACATAAAATATGTCCTATAAGTCTACTCTCAAGGGTTGATAAAGGTACAAACGAATAAAATGTTTATATATCACATTTTCAAATATCCATTATTCTCCATTTTACTCGATCTCCTAAACGGTTAAAGATAGGACATCGCGGTTTTTACCAGTGGATTTAGCACCTCATTTTACATAAAATAAGTCCTATAAGTCTACTCTCAAGAGTTGATAAAGGCACAAACGAATAAAATTTTTATATATCACATTTTCAAATATCCATTATTCTCTATTTTACTCGATCTCCTAAACGGTTAAAGATAGGACATCGCGGTTTTCACCAGTGGACTAAGCACCTCATTTTACATAAAATATGTCCTATAAGTCTACTCCTAAGGGTTGATAAAGGTACAAAAGAATAAAATGTTTATATATCACATTTTCAAATATCCATTATTCTCCATTTTACTCGATCTCCTAAACGGTTAAAGATAGGACATCGCGGTTTTCACCAGTGGACTTAGCACCTCATTTTACATAAAATAGGTCCTATAAGTCTACTCTCAAGAGTTGATAAAGGTAAAAACGAATAAAATGTTTATATATCACATTGTCAAATATCTATTATTCTCCATTTTACTCGATCTCCTAAACGGTTAAAGATTGGACATCGCGGTTTTCACCAGTGGATTTAGCACCTTATTTTACATAAAATAAGTCCAATAAGTCTACTCTCAAGAGTTGATAAAGGTAAAAACGAATAAAATGTTTATATATCACATTGTCAAATATCTATTATTCTCCATTTTACTCGATCTCCTAAACGGTTAAAGATATCACATCGCGGTTTTCACCAGTGGATTTAGCACCTCATTTTACAAAAAATAACTCCTATAAGTCTACTCTCATGAGTTGATAAAGGTACAAACGAATTAAATGTTTATATTTCAAATTTTCAAATATCTATTATTATCAATTTTACTCGATCTCTAAAACCGTTAAAGATATAACATCGCGGTTTTTATCAGTGGATTTAGCACCTCATTTTACATAAAATAAGTCCTATAAGTCTACTCTCAAGAGTTGATAAAGGTACAAACGAATAAAATGTTTATATAACACATTTTCAAATATCTATTATTCTCCATTTTACTCGATCTCCTAAACGGTTAAAGATAGGACATCAAGGTTTTCACCAGTGGATTTAGCACCTCATTTTACATAAAAAAAGTCCTATAAGTCTACTCTCAAGAGTTGATAAAGGTACAAACGAATAAAATGTTTATATATCACATTTTCAAATATCTATTATTCTCCATTTTACTCGATCTCCTAAACGGTTAAAGATAGGACATCGCGGTTTTCACCAGAGGATTGAGCACCTCATTTTACATAAAATAACTCCTATAAGTCTACTCTCAAGAGTTGATAAAGGTACAAACGAATAAAATGTTTATATATCACATTTTCAAATATCTATTATTATCAATTTTACACGATCTCTTAAACCGTTAAAGATAGGACATCGCGGTTTTTATCAGTGGATTTAGCACCTTATTTTACATAAAATAAGTCCTATAAGTCTACTCTCAAGAGTTGATAAAGGTACAAACGAATAAAATGTTTATATATCACAATTTCAAATATCTATTATTATCAATTTTACTCGATCTCTTAAACCGTTAAAGATAGGACATCGCAGTTTTTATCAGTGGATTAAGCACCTTATTTTACATAAAATAAGTCCTATAAGTCTACCCTCAAGAGTTGATCAAGGTACAAACGAATAAAATGTTTATATATCACATTGTCAAATATCAATTATTCTCCATTTTACTCGATCTCCTAAACGGTTAAAGATTGAACATCGCGGTTTTCACCAGTGGATTTAGCACCTTATTTTACATAAAATAAGTCCTATAAGTCTACCATCAAGGGTTGATCATGGTACAAACGAATAAAATGTTTATATATCACATTTTCAAATATCTATTTTTCTCCATTTTACTCGATCTCCTAAACGGTTCAAGATAGGACATCGCGGTTTTCACCAGTGGATTTAGCACCCCATTTTACATAAAATAGGTCCTAAAAGTCCACTCTCAAAAGTTGATAAAGGTACAAACGAATAAAATGTTTATATATCACATTTTCAAATATCTATTATCCTCCATTTTACTCGATCTCCTAAACGGTTAAAAATAGGACATTGCGGTTTTCACCAGTGAATTTAGCACCTGATTTTACATAAAATAAGTCTTATAAGTCTACTCTTAAGAGTTGATAAAGGTACAAACGAATAAAATGTTTATATACCACATTTTCAAATATCTATTATTTTCCATTTTACTCGATCTCCTAAACGGTTAAAGATAGGACATCGCGGTTTTTACCAGTGGATTTAGCACCTCATTTTACATAAAATAAGGCCTATAAGTCCACTCTCAAGAGTTGATAAAGGTACAAACGAATAAAATGTTTATATATCACATGATCAAATATCTATTATTTTTCATTTTACTCGATCTCCTAAACGGTTAAAGATAGGACATCGCGGTTTTTATCAGTGGATTTAGCACCTTATTTTACATAAAATAAGTCCTATAAGTCTACCCTCAAGAGTTGTTCAAGGTACAAACGAATAAAATGTTTATATATCACATTGTCAAATATCTATTATTCTCCATTTTACTCGATCTCCTAAACGGTTAAAGATAGGACATCGCGGTCTTCACCAGTGGATTTAGCACCTCATTTTACATAAAATAAGTCTTATAAGTCTACTCTCAAGAGTTGATAAAGGTACAAACGAATAAAATGTTTAAATATCACATGATCAAATATCTATTATTTTCCATTTTACTCGATCTCCTAAACGGTTAAAGATAGGACATCGCGGTTTTTACCAGTGGATTTAGCACCTCATTTTACATAAAATAAGGCCTATAAGTCCACTCTCAAGAGTTGATAAAGGTACAAACGTATAAAATGTTTATATATCACATTATCAAATATCTATTATTTTCCATTTTAGTCGATCTCCTAAACGGTTAAAGACAGGACATCGCGGTTTTTACCAGTGGATTTAGCACCTTATTTTACATAAAATAAGTCCTATAAGTCTACCCTCAAGAGTTGATCAAGGTACAAACGAATAAAATGTTTATATATCACATTTTCAAATATCTATTATTCTCCATTTTACTCGATCTCCTAAACGGTTAAAGATAGGACATCGCGGTTTTCACCAGTGGATTTAGCACCTCATTTTACATAAAATATGTCCTATAAGTCTACTCTCAAGGGTTGATAAAGGTACAAACGAATAAAATGTTTATATATCACATTTTCAAATATCTATTATTCTCCATTTTACTCGATCTCCTAAGCGGTTAAAGACAGGACATCGCGGTTTTTACCAGTGGATTTAGCACCTTATTTTACATAAAATAAGTCCTATAAGTCTACCCTCAAGAGTTGATCAAGGTACAAACGAATAAAATGTTTATATATCACATTTTTAAATATCTATTATTCTCCATTTTACTCGATCTCCTAAACGGTTAAAGATAGGACATCGCGGTTTTCACCAGTGGATTGAGCACCTCATTTTACATAAAATATGTCCTATAAGTCTACTCTCAAGGGTTGATAAAGGTACAAACGAATAAAATGTTTATATATCACATTGTCAAATATCTATTATTCTCCATTTTACTCGATCCCCTAAACGGTTAAAGATAGGACATCGCGGTCTTCACCAGTGGATTTAGCACCTCATTTTACATAAAATAAGTCTTATAAGTCTACTCTCAAGAGTTGATAAAGGTACAAACGAATAAAATGTTTATATATCACATGATCAAATATCTATTATTTTCCATTTTACTCGATCTCCTAAACGGTTAAAGATAGGACATCGCGGTTTTTACCAATGGATTTAACACCTCATTTTACATAAAATAAGGCCTATAAGTTTACTGTCAAGAGTTGATAAAGGTACAAACGAATAAAATGTTTATATATCACATGATCCAATATCTATTATTTTTCATTTTACTCGATTTCCTAAACGGTTAAAGATAGGACATCGCGGTTTTTATCAGTGGATTTAGCACCTTATTTTACATAAAATAAGTCCTATAAGTCTACCCTCAAGAGTTGTTCAAGGTACAAACGAATAAAATGTTTATATATCACATTGTCAAATATCTATTATTCTCCATTTTACTCGATCTCCTAAACGGTTAAAGATAGGACATCGTGGTCTTCACCAGTGGATTTAGCACCTCATTTTACATAAAATAAGTCTTATAAGTCTACTCTCAAGAGTTGATAAAGGTACAAACGAATTAAATGTTTATATATCAAATTTTCAAATATCTATTATTCTCCATTTTACTCGATCTCTTAAACCGTTAAAGATAGGACATCGCGGTTTTTATCAGTGGATTTAGCACCTTATTTTACATAAAATAAGTCCTATAAGTCTACCCTCAAGAGTTGATCAAGGTACAAACGAATAAAATGTTTATATATATATATATATATTCAAATATCTATTATTCTCCATTTTACTCGATCTCCTAAACGGTTAAAGATAGGACATCGCGGTCTTCACCAGTGGATTTATCATCTCATTTTACATAAAATAAGTCTTATAAGTCTACTCTCAAGAGTTGATAAAGGTACAAACGAATAAAATGTTTATATATCACATTGTCAAATATCTATTATTCTCCATTTTACTCGATCTCCTAAACGGTTAAAGATAGGACATCGCGGTCTTCACCAGTGGATTTAGCACCTCATTTTACATAAAATAAGTCCTATAAGTCTACTCTCAAGAGTTGATAAAGGTACATACGAATAAAATGTTTGTATATCATATTTTCAAATATCTATTATTCTCCATTTTACTCGATCTCCTAAACGGTTGAAGATAGGACATCGCGGTTTTTACCAGTGGATTTAGCACCTCATTTTACATAAAATAAGTCCCATAAGTCTTTTCTCAAGAGTTGATAAAGGTACAAACGAATAAAATGTTTATATATCACATTTTCAAATATCTATTATTCTAAATTTTACTCGATCTCCTAAACGGTTAAAGATAGGACATCGAGGTTTTCACCAGAGGATTTAACACCTCATTTTACATAAAATAACTCCTATAAGTCTACTCTCAAGTGTTGATAAAGGTACAAACGAATAAAATGTTTATATATCACATTTTCAAATATCTTATATCCTCCATTTTACTCGATCTCCTAAACGGTTAAAAACAGGACATCGCGGTTTTCACCAGTGGATTTAGCACCTCATTTTACATAAAATTCGTCCTATAAGTCTACTTTTAAGAGTTGATAAAGGTACAAACGGATAAAATGTTTATATATCACATTTTCAAATATCTATTATTCTCCATTTTACTCGATATCCTAAACGGTTAAAGATAGGACATCGCGGTTTTCACCAGTGGATTTAGCACTATATTTTACATAAATTAAGCCCTATAAGTCTACTCTGAAGAGTCGATAAAGGTACAAACGAATAAAATGTTTATATATCACACTTTCAAATATCTATTATTCTCCATTTTACTCGATCTCCTAAACGGTTAAAGATAGGACATCGTGGTCTTCACCAGTGGATTTAGCACCTCATTTTACATAAAATAAGTCTTATAAGTCTACTCTCAAGAGTTGATAAAGGTACAAACGAATTAAATGTTTATATATCAAATTTTCAAATATCTATTATTCTCCATTTTACTCGATCTCTTAAACCGTTAAAGATAGGACATCGCGGTTTTTATCAGTGGATTTAGCACCTTATTTTACATAAAATAAGTCCTATAAGTCTACCCTCAAGAGTTGATCAAGGTACAAACGAATAAAATGTTTATATATATATATATATATTCAAATATCTATTATTCTCCATTTTACTCGATCTCCTAAACGGTTAAAGATAGGACATCGCGGTCTTCACCAGTGGATTTATCATCTCATTTTACATAAAATAAGTCTTATAAGTCTACTCTCAAGAGTTGATAAAGGTACAAACGAATAAAATGTTTATATATCACATTTTCAAATATCTATTATAATCAATTTACTCGATCTCTTAAACCGTTAAAGATAGGACATCGCGGTCTTTATCAGTGGATTTAGCACCTTATTTTACATAAAACAAGTCCTATAAGTCTACCCTTAAGAGTTGATCAAGGTACAAACGAATAAAATGTTTATATATCACATTGTCAAATATCTATTATTCTCCATTTTACTCGATCTCCTAAACGGTTAAAGATAGGACATCCCGGTCTTCACCAGTGGATTTAGCACCTCATTTTACATAAAATAAGTCCTATAAGTCTACTCTCAAGAGTTGATAAAGGAACAAACGAATAAAATGTTTATATATCACATTTTCAAATATCTATTATTCTCCATTTTACTTGATCTCCTAAACGGTTAAAGATAGGACATCGCAATTTTCACTAGTGGATTTAGCACCTCATTTTACATAAAATAAGTTTTATAAGTCTACTCTCAAGAGTTGATAAAGGTACAAACGAATAAAATGTTTATATATCACATTATCAAATATCTATTATTTTCCATTTTACTCGATCTCCTAAACGGTTAAAGATAGGACATCGCGGATTTTACCAGTGGATTTAGCACCTCACTTTACATAAAATAAATCCTATAAGTCTACTCTCAAGAGTTGATAAAGTTACAAACGAATAAAATTTTTATATATCACATTTTCAAATATCTATTAATCTCAATGTTACTTGTTCTCCTAAACGGTTAAAGATAGGACATCGCGGTTTTCACCAGTGGATTTAGCACCTCATTTTACATAAAATAAGTCTTATAAGTCTACTCTTAAGAGTTGATAAAGGTACAAACGAATAAAATGTTTATATATCACATTGTCAAATATCTATTATTCTCCATTTTACTCGATCTCCTAAACGGTTAAAGATAGGACATCGCGGTTTTCACCAGTGGATTTAGCACCTCATTTTACATAAAATAAGTCCTATAAGTCTACTCTCAAGAGTTGATAAAGGTACATACGAATAAAATGTTTGTATATCATATTTTCAAATATCTATTATTCTCCATTTTACTCGATCTCCTAAACGGTTGAAGATAGGACATCGCGGTTTTTACCAGTGGATTTAGCACCTCATTTTACATAAAATAAGTCCCATAAGTCTTTTCTCAAGAGTTGATAAAGGTACAAACGAATAAAATGTTTATATATCACATTTTCAAATATCTATTATTCTAAATTTTACTCGATCTCCTAAACGGTTAAAGATAGGACATCGAGGTTTTCACCAGAGGATTTAACACCTCATTTTACATAAAATAACTCCTATAAGTCTACTCTCAAGTGTTGATAAAGGTACAAACGAATAAAATGTTTATATATCACATTTTCAAATATCTTATATCCTCCATTTTACTCGATCTCCTAAACGGTTAAAAACAGGACATCGCGGTTTTCACCAGTGGATTTAGCACCTCATTTTACATAAAATTCGTCCTATAAGTCTACTTTTAAGAGTTGATAAAGGTACAAACGGATAAAATGTTTATATATCACATTTTCAAATATCTATTATTCTCCATTTTACTCGATATCCTAAACGGTTAAAGATAGGACATCGCGGTTTTCACCAGTGGATTTAGCACTATATTTTACATAAATTAAGCCCTATAAGTCTACTCAGAAGAGTCGATAAAGGTACAAACGAATAAAATGTTTATATATCACACTTTCAAATATCTATTATTCTCCATTTTACTCGATCTCCTAAACGGTTAAAGATAGGACATCGCGGTTTCCACAAGAGGATTTAGCACCTCATTTTACATAAAATAACTCCTATAAGTCTACTCTCAAGAGTTGATAAAGGTACAAAGGAATTAAATGTTTATATATCACATTTTCAAATATCTATTATTCTCCATTTTACTCGATCTCCTAAACGGTTAAAGATAGGACATCGCGGTTTTTACCAGTGGATTTAGCACCTCATTTTACATAAAATAAGTCATATAAGTCTACTCTTAAGAGTTGATAAAGGTACAAACGAATAAAATGTTTATATATCACATTTTCAAATATCTATTATTATCAATTTTACTCGATCTCTTAAACCGTTAAAGATAGGACATCGCGGTTTTTATCAGTGGATTTAGCACCTTATTTTACATAAAATTAGTCCTATAAGTCTACCCTCAAGAGTTGTTCAAGGTACAAACGAATAAAATGTTTATATATCACATTGTCAAATATCTATTATTCTCCATTTTACTCGATCCCCTAAACGGTTAAAGATAGGACATCGCGGTCTTCACCAGTGGATTTAGCACCTCATTTTACATAAAATAAGTCTTATAAGTCTACTCTCAAGAGTTGATAAAGGTACAAACGAATAAAATGTTTATATATCACATGATCAAATATCTATTATTTTCCATTTTACTCGATCTCCTAAACGGTTAAAGATAGGACATCGCGGTTTTTACCAATGGATTTAGCACCTCATTTTACATAAAATAAGGCCTATAAGTTTACTGTCAAGAGTTGATAAAGGTACAAACGAATAAAATGTTTATATATCACATGATCCAATATCTATTATTTTTCATTTTACTCGATCTCCTAAACGGTTAAAGATAGGACATCGTGGTTTTTATCAGTGGATTTAGCACCTTATTTTACATAAAATAAGTCCTATAAGTCTACCCTCAAGAGTTGTTCAAGGTACAAACGAATAAAATGTTTATATATCACATTGTCAAATATCTATTATTCTCCATTTTACTCGATCTCCTAAACGGTTAAAGATAGGACATCGTGGTCTTCACCAGTGGATTTAGCACCTCATTTTACATAAAATAAGTCTTATAAGTCTACTCTCAAGAGTTGATAAAGGTACAAACGAATAAAATGTTAATATATCACATGATCAAATATCTATTATTTTCCATTTTACTCGATCTCCTAAACGGTTAAAGATAGGACATCGCGGTTTTTACCAGTGGATTTAGCACCTCATTTTACATTAAATATGTCCTATAAGTCTACTCTCATGAGTTGATAAAGGTACAAACGAATAAAATGTTTATATATCACATTTTCAAATATCTATTATTCTCCATTTTACTCGATCTCCTAAACGGTTAAAGATAGGACATCGCGGTTTTCACCACTGGACTTAGCACCTCATTTTACATAAAATAGGTCCTATAAGTCTACTCTCAAGAGTTGATAAAGGTAAAAACGAATAAAATGTTTATATATCATATTTTCAAATATCTATTATCCTCCATTTTACTCGATCTCCTAAACGGATAAAGATATCACATCGCGGTTTCACCAGTGGATTTAGCACCTCATTTTACATAAAATAACTCCTATAAGTCTACTCTCAAGAGTTGATAAAGGTACAAACGAATTAAATGTTTATATATCAAATTTTCAAATATCTATTATTATCAATTTTACTCGATCTCTTAAACCGTTAAAGATAGGACATCGCGGTTTTTATCAGTGGATTTAGCACCTTATTTTACATAAAATAAGTCCTATAAGTCAACCCTCAAGAGTTGATCAAGGTACAAACGAATAAAATTTTTATATATCACATTTTCAAATATCTATTATTCTCCATTTTACTCGATCTCCTAAACGGTTAAAGATAGGACATCGCGGTTTTTACCAGTGGATTTAGCACCTCATTTTACATAAAATAAGTCATATAAGTCTACTCTTAAGAGTTGATAAAGGTACAAACGAATAAAATGTTTATATATCACATTTTCAAATATCTATTATTATCAATTTTACTCGATCTCTTAAACCGTTAAAGATAGGACATCGCGGTTTTTATCAGTGGATTTAGCACCTTATTTTACATAAAATTAGTCCTATAAGTCTACCCTCAAGAGTTGTTCAAGGTACAAACGAATAAAATGTTTATATATCACATTGTCAAATATCTATTATTCTCCATTTTACTCGATCCCCTAAACGGTTAAAGATAGGACATCGCGGTCTTCACCAGTGGATTTAGCACCTCATTTTACATAAAATAAGTCTTATAAGTCTACTCTCAAGAGTTGATAAAGGTACAAACGAATAAAATGTTTATATATCACATGATCAAATATCTATTATTTTCCATTTTACTCGATCTCCTAAACGGTTAAAGATAGGACATCGCGGTTTTTACCAATGGATTTAGCACCTCATTTTACATAAAATAAGGCCTATAAGTTTACTGTCAAGAGTTGATAAAGGTACAAACGAATAAAATGTTTATATATCACATGATCCAATATCTATTATTTTTCATTTTACTCGATCTCCTAAACGGTTAAAGATAGGACATCGCGGTTTTTATCAGTGGATTTAGCACCTTATTTTACATAAAATAAGTCCTATAAGTCTACCCTCAAGAGTTGTTCAAGGTACAAACGAATAAAATGTTTATATATCACATTGTCAAATATCTATTATTCTCCATTTTACTCGATCTCCTAAACGGTTAAAGATAGGACATCGTGGTCTTCACCAGTGGATTTAGCACCTCATTTTACATAAAATAAGTCTTATAAGTCTACTCTCAAGAGTTGATAAAGGTACAAACGAATAAAATGTTAATATATCACATGATCAAATATCTATTATTTTCCATTTTACTCGATCTCCTAAACGGTTAAAGATAGGACATCGCGGTTTTTACCAGTGGATTTAGCACCTCATTTTACATTAAATATGTCCTATAAGTCTACTCTCATGAGTTGATAAAGGTACAAACGAATAAAATGTTTATATATCACATTTTCAAATATCTATTATTCTCCATTTTACTCGATCTCCTAAACGGTTAAAGATAGGACATCGCGGTTTTCACCACTGGACTTAGCACCTCATTTTACATAAAATAGGTCCTATAAGTCTACTCTCAAGAGTTGATAAAGGTAAAAACGAATAAAATGTTTATATATCATATTTTCAAATATCTATTATCCTCCATTTTACTCGATCTCCTAAACGGATAAAGATATCACATCGCGGTTTCACCAGTGGATTTAGCACCTCATTTTACATAAAATAACTCCTATAAGTCTACTCTCAAGAGTTGATAAAGGTACAAACGAATTAAATGTTTATATATCAAATTTTCAAATATCTATTATTATCAATTTTACTCGATCTCTTAAACCGTTAAAGATAGGACATCGCGGTTTTTATCAGTGGATTTAGCACCTTATTTTACATAAAATAAGTCCTATAAGTCTACCCTCAAGAGTTGTTCAAGGTACAAACGTATAAAATGTTTATATATCACATTGTCAAATATCTATTATTCTCCATTTTACTCGATCTCCTAAACGGTTAAAGATAGGACATCGCGGTCTTCACCAGTGGATTTAGCACCTCATTTTACATAAAATAAGTCTTATAAGTCTACTCTCAAGAGTTGATAAAGGTACAAACGAATAAAATGTTTATATATCACATGATCAAATATCTATTATTTTCCATTTTACTCGATCTCCTAAACGGTTAAAGATAGGACATCGCGGTTTTTACCAGTGGATTTAGCACCTCATTTTACATAAAATAAGGCCTATAAGTCCACTCTCAAGAGTTGATAAAGGAACAAACGAATAAAATTTTTATATATCACATGATCAAATATCTATTATTTTTCATTTTACTCGATCTCCTAAACGGTTAAAGATAGGACATCGCGGTTTTTATCAGTGGATTTAGCACCTTATTTTACATAAAATAAGTCCTATAAGTCTACCCTCAAGAGTTGATCAAGGTACAAACGAATAAAATGTTTATATATCACATTGTCAAACATCTATTATTCTCCATTTTACTCGATCTCCTAAACGGTTAAAGATAGGACATCGCGGTCTTCACCAGTGGATTTATCATCTCATTTTACATAAAATAAGTCTTATAAGTCTACCCTCAAGAGTTGATAAAGGTACAAACGAATAAAATGTTAATATATCACATTTTCAAATATCTATTATAATCAATTTACTCGATCACTTAAACCGTTAAAGATAGGACATCGCGGTCTTTATCAGTGGATTTAGCACCTTATTTTACATAAAATAAGTCCTATAAGTCTACCCTTAAGAGTTGATCAAGGTACAAACGGATAAAATGTTTATATATCACATTGTCAAATATCTATTATTCTCCATTTTACTCGATCTCATAATCGGTTAAAGATAGGACATCGCGGTCTTCACCAGTGGATTTAGCACCTCATTTTACATAAAATAAGTCCTATAAGTCTACTATCAAGAGTTGATAAAGGAACAAACGAATAAAATGTTTATATATCACATTTTCAAATATCTATTATTCTCCATTTTACTCGATCTCCTAAACGGTTAAAGATAGGACATCGCAATTTTCACTAGTGGATTTAGCACCTCATTTTACATAAAATAAGTTTTATAAGTCTACTCTCAAGAGTTGATAAAGGTACAAACGAATAAAATGTTTATATATCACATTATCAAATATCTATTATTTTCCATGTTACTCGATCTCCTAAACGGTTAAAGATAGGACATCGCGGTTTTTACCAGTGGATTTAGCACCTCATTTTACATAAAATAAGGCCTATAAGTCCACTCTCAAGAGTTGATAAAGGAACAAACGAATAAAATGTTTATATATCACATGATCAAATATCTATTATTTTTCATTTTACTCGATCTCCTAAACGGTTAAAGATAGGACATCGCGGTTTTTATCAGTGGATTTAGCACCTTATTTTACATAAAATAAGTCCTATAAGTCTACCCTCAAGAGTTGATCAAGGTACAAACGAATAAAATGTTTATATATCACATTGTCAAACATCTATTATTCTCCATTTTACTCGATCTCCTAAACGGTTAAAGATAGGACATCGCGGTCTTCACCAGTGGATTTATCATCTCATTTTACATAAAATAAGTCTTATAAGTCTACCCTCAAGAGTTGATAAAGGTACAAACGAATAAAATGTTAATATATCACATTTTCAAATATCTATTATAATCAATTTACTCGATCACTTAAACCGTTAAAGATAGGACATCGCGGTCTTTATCAGTGGATTTAGCACCTTATTTTACATAAAATAAGTCCTATAAGTCTACCCTTAAGAGTTGATCAAGGTACAAACGGATAAAATGTTTATATATCACATTGTCAAATATCTATTATTCTCCATTTTACTCGATCTCATAATCGGTTAAAGATAGGACATCGCGGTCTTCACCAGTGGATTTAGCACCTCATTTTACATAAAATAAGTTCTATAAGTCTACTCTCAAGAGTTGATAAAGGAACAAACGAATAAAATGTTTATATATCACATTTTCAAATATCTATTATTCTCCATTTTACTCGATCTCATAATCGGTTAAAGATAGGACATCGCGGTCTTCACCAGTGGATTTAGCACCTCATTTTACATAAAATAAGGCCTATAAGTCCACTCTCAAGAGTTGATAAAGGTACAAACGAATAAAATGTTTATATATCACATGATCAAATATCTATTATTTTTCATTTTACTCGATCTCCTAAACGGTTAAAGATAGGACATCGCGGTTTTTATCAGTGGATTTAGCACCTTATTTTACATAAAATAAGTCCTATAAGTCTACCCTCAAGAGTTGTTCAAGGTACAAACGTATAAAATGTTTATATATCACATTGTCAAATAACTATTATTCTCCATTTTACTCGATCTCCTAAACGGTTAAAGATAGGACATCGCGGTCTTCACCAGTGGATTTAGCACCTTATTTTACATAAAATAAGTCCTATAAGTCTACCCTCAAGAGTTGATAAAGGTAAAAACGAATAAAATGTTTATATATCACATTTTCAAATATCTATTATTCTCCATTTTACTCGATCTTCTAAACGGTTAAAGATAGGACGTCGCGGTTTTCACCAGTGGATTTAGCACCTCATTTTACATAAAATAAGTCTTATAAGTCTACTCTTAAGAGTTGATAAAGGTACAAACGAATAAAATGTTTATATATCACATTTTCAAATATCTATTAATCTCCATTTTACTCGATCTCCTAAACGGTTAAAGATAGGACATCGCGGCCTGCACCAGTGGATTTAGCACCTCATTTTACATAAAATAAGTCTTATAAGTCTACTCTCAAGAGTTGATAAAGGTACAAACGAATAAAATGTTTATATATCACATGATCAAATATCTATTATTTTCCATTTTACTCGATCTCCTAAACGGTTAAAGATAGGACATCGCGGTTTTTACCAGTGGATTTAGCACCTCATTTTACATAAAATAAGGCCTATAAGTCCACTCTCAAGAGTTGATAAAGGTACAAACGAATAAAATGTTTATATATCACATTATCAAATATCTATTATTTTCCATTTTAGTCGATCTCCTAAACGGTTAAAGACAGGACATCGCGGTTTTTACCAGTGGATTTAGCACCTTATTTTACATAAAATAAGTCCTATAAGTCTACCCTCAAGAGTTGATCAAGGTACAAACGAATAAAATGTTTATATATCACATTTTCAAATATCTATTATTTTCCATTTCACTCGATCTCCTAAACGGTTAAAGATAGGACATCGCGGTTTTCACCAGTGGATTTAGCACCTCATTTTACATAAAATATGTCCTATAAGTCTACTCTCAAGGGTTGATAAAGGTACAAACGAATAAAATGTTTATATATCACATTTTCAAATATCTATTATTCTCCATTTTACTCGATCTCCTAAACGGTTGAAGATAGGACATCGCGGTTTTTACCAGTGGATTTAGCACCTCATTTTACATAAAATAAGTCCTATAAGTCTTTTCTCAAGAGTTGATAAAGGTACAAACGAATAAAATGTTTATATATCACATTTTCAAATATCTATTATTCTAAATTTTACTCGATCTCCTAAACGGTTAAAGATAGGACATCGAGGTTTTCACCAGAGGATTTAGCACCTCATTTTACATAAAATAACTCCTATAAGTCTACTCTCAAGAGTTGATAAAGGTACAAACGAATAAAATGTTTATATATCACATTTTCAAATATCTTATATCCTCCATTTTACTCGATCTCCTAAACGGTTAAAAACAGGACATCGCGGTTTTCACCAGTGGATTTAGCACATCATTTTACATAAAATTCGTCCTATAAGTCTACTTTTAAGAGTTAATAAAGGTACAAACGGATAAAATGTTTATATATCACATTTTCAAATATCTATTATTCTCCATTTTACTCGATATCCTAAACGGTTAAAGATAGGACATCGCGGTTTTCACCAGTGGATTTAGCACTATATTTTACATAAATTAAGCCCTATAAGTCTACTCTCAAGAGTCGATAAAGGTACAAACGAATAAAATGTTTATATATCACACTTTCAAATATCTATTATTCTCCATTTTACTCGATCTCCTAAACGGTTAAAGATAGGACATCGCGGTTTTCACAAGAGGATTTAGCACCTCATTTTACATAAAATAACTCCTATAAGTCTACTCTCAAGAGTTGATAAAGGTACAAACGAATTAAATGTTTATATATCACATTTTCAAATATCTATTATTCTCCATTTTACTCGATCTCCTAAACGGTTAAAGATAGGACATCGCGGTTTTTACCATTGAATTTAGCACCTCATTTTACATAAAATAAGTCCTATAAGTCTACTCTTAAGAGTTGATAAAGGTACAAACGAATAAAATGTTTATATATCACATTTTCAAATATCTATTATTCTCCATTTTACTCGATCTCCTAAACGGTTAAAGATAGGACATCGCGGTTTTTACCAGTGGATTTAGCACCTCATTTTACATAAAATAAGTCATATAAGTCTACTCTTAAGAGTTGATAAAGGTACAAACGAATAAAATGTTTATATATCACATTTTCAAATATCTATTATTATCAATTTTACTCGATCTCTTAAACCGTTAAAGATAGGACATCGCGGTTTTTATCAGTGGATTTAGCACCTTATTTTACATAAAATTAGTCCTATAAGTCTACCCTCAAGAGTTGTTCAAGGTACAAACGAATAAAATGTTTATATATCACATTGTCAAATATCTATTATTCTCCATTTTACTCGATCTCCCAAACGGTTAAAGATAGGACATCGCGGTCTTCACCAGTGGATTTAGCACCTCATTTTACATAAAATAAGTCTTATAAGTCTACTCTCAAGAGTTGATAATGGTACAAACGAATAAAATGTTTATATATCACATGATCAAATATCTATTATTTTCCATGTTACTCGATCTCCTAAACGGTTAAAGATAGGACATCGCGGTTTTTACCAGTGGATTTAGCACCTCATTTTACATAAAATAAGGCCTATAAGTCCACTCTCAAGAGTTGATAAAGGTACAAACGAATAAAATGTTTATATATCACATGATCAAATATCTATTATTTTTCATTTTACTCGATCTCCTAAACGGTTAAAGATAGGACATCGCGGTTTTTATCAGTGGATTTAGCACCTTATTTTACATAAAATAAGTCCTATAAGTCTACCCTCAAGAGTTGTTCAAGGTACAAACGAATAAAATGTTTATATATCACATTGTCAAATATCTATTATTTTTCATTTTACTCGATCTCCTAAACGGTTAAAGATAGGACATCGCGGTTTTTATCAGTGGATTTAGCACCTTATTTTACATAAAATAAGTCCTATAAGTCTACCCTCAAGAGTTGTTCAAGGTACAAACGAATAAAATGTTTATATATCACATGATCAAATATCTATTATTTTTCATTTTACTCGATCTCCTAAACGGTTAAAGATAGGACATCGCGGTTTTTATCAGTGGATTTAGCACCTTATTTTACATAAAATAAGTTCTATAAGTCTACCCTCAAGAGTTGTTCAAGGTACAAACGAATAAAATGTTTATATATCACATTGTCAAATATCTATTATTCTCCATTTTACTCGATCTCCTAAACGGTTAAAGATAGGACATCGCGGTCTTCACCAGTGGATTTAGCACCTCATTTTACATAAAATAGGTCTTATAAGTCTACTCTCAAGAGTTGATAAAGGTACAAACGAATAAAATGTTTATATATCACATGATCAAATATCTATTATTTTCCATTTTACTCGATCTCCTAAACGGTTAAAGATAGGACATCGCGGTTTTTACCAGTGGATTTAGCACCTCATTTTACATTAAATATGTCCTATAACTCTACTCTCATGAGTTGATAAAGGTACAAACGAATAAAATGTTTATATATCACATTATCAAATATCTATTATTTTCCATTTTACTCGATCTCCTAAACGGTTAAAGATAGGACATCGCGGATTTTACCAGTGGATTTAGCACCTCACTTTACATAAAATAAATCCTATAAGTCTACTCTTAAGAGTTGATAAAGGAACAAACGAATAAAATGTTTATATATCACATTTTCAAATATCTATTATTCTCCATTTTACTCGATCTCCTAAACGGTTAAAGATAGGACATCGCAATTTTCACTAGTGGATTTAGCACCTCATTTTACATAAAATAAGTTTTATAAGTCTACTCTCAAGAGTTGATAAAGGTACAAACGAATAAAATGTTTATATATCACATTTTCAAATATCTATTATTCTCAATGTTACTTGTTCTCTTAAACGGTCAAAGATAGGACATCGCGGTTTTCACCAGTGGATTTAGCACCTCATTTTACATAAAATAAGTCTTATAAGTCTACTCTTAAGAGTTGATAAAGGTACAAACGAATAAAATGTTTATATATCACATTGTCAAATATCTATTATTCTCCATTTTACTCGATCTCCTAAACGGTTAAAGATAGGACATCGCGGTTTTCACCAGTGGATTTAGCACCTCATTTTACATAAAATAAGTCCTATAAGTCTACTCTCAAGAGTTGATAAAGGTACAAACGAATAAAATGTTTGTATATCATATTTTCAAATATCTATTATTATCAATTTTACTCGATCTCTTAAACCGTTAAAGATAGGACATCGCGGTTTTTATCAGTGGATTTAGCACCTTATTTTACATAAAATTAGTCCTATAAGTCTACCCTCAAGAGTTGTTCAAGGTACAAACGAATAAAATGTTTATATATCACATTGTCAAATATCTATTATTCTCCATTTTACTCGATCTCCCAAACGGTTAAAGATAGGACATCGCGGTCTTCACCAGTGGATTTAGCACCTCATTTTACATAAAATAAGTCTTATAAGTCTACTCTCAAGAGTTGATAATGGTACAAACGAATAAAATGTTTATATATCACATGATCAAATATCTATTATTTTCCATGTTACTCGATCTCCTAAACGGTTAAAGATAGGACATCGCGGTTTTTACCAGTGGATTTAGCACCTCATTTTACATAAAATAAGGCCTATAAGTCCACTCTCAAGAGTTGATAAAGGTACAAACGAATAAAATGTTTATATATCACATGATCAAATATCTATTATTTTTCATTTTACTCGATCTCCTAAACGGTTAAAGATAGGACATCGCGGTTTTTATCAGTGGATTTAGCACCTTATTTTACATAAAATAAGTCCTATAAGTCTTCCCTCAAGAGTTGTTCAAGGTACAAACGAATAAAATGTTTATATATCACATTGTCAAATATCTATTATTTTTCATTTTACTCGATCTCCTAAACGGTTAAAGATAGGACATCGCGGTTTTTATCAGTGGATTTAGCACCTTATTTTACATAAAATAAGTCCTATAAGTCTACCCTCAAGAGTTGTTCAAGGTACAAACGAATAAAATGTTTATATATCACATGATCAAATATCTATTATTTTTCATTTTACTCGATCTCCTAAACGGTTAAAGATAGGACATCGCGGTTTTTATCAGTGGATTTAGCACCTCATTATACATAAAATAAGTCTTATAAGTCTACTCTCAAGAGTTGATAAAGGTACAAACGAATAAAATGTTTATATATCATATTTTCAAATATCTATTATTCTCCATTTTACTCGATCTCCTAAACGGTTAAAGATATCACATCGCGGTTTCACCAGTGGATTTAGCACCTCATTTTACATAAAATAACTCCTATAAATCTACTCTCAAGAGTTGATAAAGGTACAAACGAATAAAATGTTTATATATCACATTTTCAAATATCTATTATTATCAATTTTACTCGATCTCTTAAACCGTTAAAGATAGGACATCGCGGTTTTTATCAGTGGATTTAGCACCTTATTTTACATAAAATAAGTCCTATAAGTCTACCCTCAAGAGTTGTTCAAGGTACAAATGAATAAAATGTTTATGTATCACATTGTCAAATATCTATTATTCTCCATTTTACTCGATCTCCTAAACGGTTAAAGATAGGACATCGCGGTCTTCACCAGTGGATTTAGCACCTCATTATACATAAAATAAGTCTTATAAGTCTACTCTCAAGAGTTGATAAAGGTACAAACG
Source organism: Silvanus unidentatus (assembly GCA_963930825.1). Lineage (NCBI taxonomy): Eukaryota > Metazoa > Arthropoda > Insecta > Coleoptera > Silvanidae > Silvanus > Silvanus unidentatus. Next base: position 14,931,943 of record OZ005758.1, on the reverse strand, counting down.
AATAAAATGTTTATATATCACATGATCAAATATCTAATATTTTCCATTTTACTCGATCTCCTAAACGGTTAAAGATAGGACATCGCGGTCTTCACCAGTGGATTTAGCACCTTATTTTACATAAAATAAGTCCTATAAGTCTACCCTCAAGAGTTGTTCAAGGTACAAACGTATAAAATGTTTATATATCACATTGTCAAATAACTATTATTCTCCATTTTACTCGATCTCCTAAACGGTTAAAGATAGGACATCGCGGTCTTCACCAGTGGATTTAGCACCTTATTTTACATAAAATAAGTCCTATAAGTCTACCCTCAAGAGTTGTTCAAGGTACAAACGTATAAAATGTTTATATATCACATTGTCAAATAACTATTATTCTCCATTTTACTCGATCTCCTAAACGGTTAAAGATAGGACATCGCGGTCTTCACCAGTGGATTTAGCACCTTATTTTACATAAAATAAGTCCTATAAGTCTACCCTCAAGAGTTGATAAAGGTAAAAACGAATAAAATGTTTATATATCACATTTTCAAATATCTATTATTCTCCATTTTACTCGATCTTCTAAACGGTTAAAGATAGGACGTCGCGGTTTTCACCAGTGGATTTAGCACCTCATTTTACATAAAATAAGTCTTATAAGTCTACTCTTAAGAGTTGATAAAGGTACAAACGAATAAAATGTTTATATATCACATTTTCAAATATCTATTAATCTCCATTTTACTCGATCTCCTAAACGGTTAAAGATAGGACATCGCGGCCTGCACCAGTGGATTTAGCACCTCATTTTACATAAAATAAGTCTTATAAGTCTACTCTCAAGAGTTGATAAAGGTACAAACGAATAAAATGTTTATATATCACATGATCAAATATCTATTATTTTCCATTTTACTCGATCTCCTAAACGGTTAAAGATAGGACATCGCGGTTTTTACCAGTGGATTTAGCACCTCATTTTACATAAAATAAGGCCTATAAGTCCACTCTCAAGAGTTGATAAAGGTACAAACGAATAAAATGTTTATATATCACATTATCAAATATCTATTATTTTCCATTTTAGTCGATCTCCTAAACGGTTAAAGACAGGACATCGCGGTTTTTACCAGTGGATTTAGCACCTTATTTTACATAAAATAAGTCCTATAAGTCTACCCTCAAGAGTTGATCAAGGTACAAACGAATAAAATGTTTATATATCACATTTTCAAATATCTATTATTTTCCATTTCACTCGATCTCCTAAACGGTTAAAGATAGGACATCGCGGTTTTCACCAGTGGATTTAGCACCTCATTTTACATAAAATATGTCCTATAAGTCTACTCTCAAGGGTTGATAAAGGTACAAACGAATAAAATGTTTATATATCACATTTTCAAATATCTATTATTCTCCATTTTACTCGATCTCCTAAACGGTTGAAGATAGGACATCGCGGTTTTTACCAGTGGATTTAGCACCTCATTTTACATAAAATAAGTCCTATAAGTCTTTTCTCAAGAGTTGATAAAGGTACAAACGAATAAAATGTTTATATATCACATTTTCAAATATCTATTATTCTAAATTTTACTCGATCTCCTAAACGGTTAAAGATAGGACATCGAGGTTTTCACCAGAGGATTTAGCACCTCATTTTACATAAAATAACTCCTATAAGTCTACTCTCAAGAGTTGATAAAGGTACAAACGAATAAAATGTTTATATATCACATTTTCAAATATCTTATATCCTCCATTTTACTCGATCTCCTAAACGGTTAAAAACAGGACATCGCGGTTTTCACCAGTGGATTTAGCACCTCATTTTACATAAAATTCGTCCTATAAGTCTACTTTTAAGAGTTAATAAAGGTACAAACGGATAAAATGTTTATATATCACATTTTCAAATATCTATTATTCTCCATTTTACTCGATATCCTAAACGGTTAAAGATAGGACATCGCGGTTTTCACCAGTGGATTTAGCACTATATTTTACATAAATTAAGCCCTATAAGTCTACTCTCAAGAGTCGATAAAGGTACAAACGAATAAAATGTTTATATATCACACTTTCAAATATCTATTATTCTCCATTTTACTCGATCTCCTAAACGGTTAAAGATAGGACATCGCGGTTTTCACAAGAGGATTTAGCACCTCATTTTACATAAAATAACTCCTATAAGTCTACTCTCAAGAGTTGATAAAGGTACAAACGAATTAAATGTTTATATATCACATTTTCAAATATCTATTATTCTCCATTTTACTCGATCTCCTAAACGGTTAAAGATAGGACATCGCGGTTTTTACCATTGAATTTAGCACCTCATTTTACATAAAATAAGTCCTATAAGTCTACTCTTAAGAGTTGATAAAGGTACAAACGAATAAAATGTTTATATATCACATTTTCAAATATCTATTATTCTCCATTTTACTCGATCTCCTAAACGGTTAAAGATAGGACATCGCGGTTTTTACCAGTGGATTTAGCACCTCATTTTACATAAAATAAGTCATATAAGTCTACTCTTAAGAGTTGATAAAGGTACAAACGAATAAAATGTTTATATATCACATTTTCAAATATCTATTATTATCAATTTTACTCGATCTCTTAAACCGTTAAAGATAGGACATCGCGGTTTTTATCAGTGGATTTAGCACCTTATTTTACATAAAATTAGTCCTATAAGTCTACCCTCAAGAGTTGTTCAAGGTACAAACGAATAAAATGTTTATATATCACATTGTCAAATATCTATTATTCTCCATTTTACTCGATCTCCCAAACGGTTAAAGATAGGACATCGCGGTCTTCACCAGTGGATTTAGCACCTCATTTTACATAAAATAAGTCTTATAAGTCTACTCTCAAGAGTTGATAATGGTACAAACGAATAAAATGTTTATATATCACATGATCAAATATCTATTATTTTCCATGTTACTCGATCTCCTAAACGGTTAAAGATAGGACATCGCGGTTTTTACCAGTGGATTTAGCACCTCATTTTACATAAAATAAGGCCTATAAGTCCACTCTCAAGAGTTGATAAAGGTACAAACGAATAAAATGTTTATATATCACATGATCAAATATCTATTATTTTTCATTTTACTCGATCTCCTAAACGGTTAAAGATAGGACATCGCGGTTTTTATCAGTGGATTTAGCACCTTATTTTACATAAAATAAGTCCTATAAGTCTACCCTCAAGAGTTGTTCAAGGTACAAACGAATAAAATGTTTATATATCACATTGTCAAATATCTATTATTTTTCATTTTACTCGATCTCCTAAACGGTTAAAGATAGGACATCGCGGTTTTTATCAGTGGATTTAGCACCTTATTTTACATAAAATAAGTCCTATAAGTCTACCCTCAAGAGTTGTTCAAGGTACAAACGAATAAAATGTTTATATATCACATGATCAAATATCTATTATTTTTCATTTTACTCGATCTCCTAAACGGTTAAAGATAGGACATCGCGGTTTTTATCAGTGGATTTAGCACCTTATTTTACATAAAATAAGTTCTATAAGTCTACCCTCAAGAGTTGTTCAAGGTACAAACGAATAAAATGTTTATATATCACATTGTCAAATATCTATTATTCTCCATTTTACTCGATCTCCTAAACGGTTAAAGATAGGACATCGCGGTCTTCACCAGTGGATTTAGCACCTCATTTTACATAAAATAGGTCTTATAAGTCTACTCTCAAGAGTTGATAAAGGTACAAACGAATAAAATGTTTATATATCACATGATCAAATATCTATTATTTTCCATTTTACTCGATCTCCTAAACGGTTAAAGATAGGACATCGCGGTTTTTACCAGTGGATTTAGCACCTCATTTTACATTAAATATGTCCTATAACTCTACTCTCATGAGTTGATAAAGGTACAAACGAATAAAATGTTTATATATCACATTATCAAATATCTATTATTTTCCATTTTACTCGATCTCCTAAACGGTTAAAGATAGGACATCGCGGATTTTACCAGTGGATTTAGCACCTCACTTTACATAAAATAAATCCTATAAGTCTACTCTTAAGAGTTGATAAAGGAACAAACGAATAAAATGTTTATATATCACATTTTCAAATATCTATTATTCTCCATTTTACTCGATCTCCTAAACGGTTAAAGATAGGACATCGCAATTTTCACTAGTGGATTTAGCACCTCATTTTACATAAAATAAGTTTTATAAGTCTACTCTCAAGAGTTGATAAAGGTACAAACGAATAAAATGTTTATATATCACATTTTCAAATATCTATTATTCTCAATGTTACTTGTTCTCCTAAACGGTCAAAGATAGGACATCGCGGTTTTCACCAGTGGATTTAGCACCTCATTTTACATAAAATAAGTCTTATAAGTCTACTCTTAAGAGTTGATAAAGGTACAAACGAATAAAATGTTTATATATCACATTGTCAAATATCTATTATTCTCCATTTTACTCGATCTCCTAAACGGTTAAAGATAGGACATCGCGGTTTTCACCAGTGGATTTAGCACCTCATTTTACATAAAATAAGTCCTATAAGTCTACTCTCAAGAGTTGATAAAGGTACAAACGAATAAAATGTTTGTATATCATATTTTCAAATATCTATTATTATCAATTTTACTCGATCTCTTAAACCGTTAAAGATAGGACATCGCGGTTTTTATCAGTGGATTTAGCACCTTATTTTACATAAAATTAGTCCTATAAGTCTACCCTCAAGAGTTGTTCAAGGTACAAACGAATAAAATGTTTATATATCACATTGTCAAATATCTATTATTCTCCATTTTACTCGATCTCCCAAACGGTTAAAGATAGGACATCGCGGTCTTCACCAGTGGATTTAGCACCTCATTTTACATAAAATAAGTCTTATAAGTCTACTCTCAAGAGTTGATAATGGTACAAACGAATAAAATGTTTATATATCACATGATCAAATATCTATTATTTTCCATGTTACTCGATCTCCTAAACGGTTAAAGATAGGACATCGCGGTTTTTACCAGTGGATTTAGCACCTCATTTTACATAAAATAAGGCCTATAAGTCCACTCTCAAGAGTTGATAAAGGTACAAACGAATAAAATGTTTATATATCACATGATCAAATATCTATTATTTTTCATTTTACTCGATCTCCTAAACGGTTAAAGATAGGACATCGCGGTTTTTATCAGTGGATTTAGCACCTTATTTTACATAAAATAAGTCCTATAAGTCTTCCCTCAAGAGTTGTTCAAGGTACAAACGAATAAAATGTTTATATATCACATTGTCAAATATCTATTATTTTTCATTTTACTCGATCTCCTAAACGGTTAAAGATAGGACATCGCGGTTTTTATCAGTGGATTTAGCACCTTATTTTACATAAAATAAGTCCTATAAGTCTACCCTCAAGAGTTGTTCAAGGTACAAACGAATAAAATGTTTATATATCACATGATCAAATATCTATTATTTTTCATTTTACTCGATCTCCTAAACGGTTAAAGATAGGACATCGCGGTTTTTATCAGTGGATTTAGCACCTTATTTTACATAAAATAAGTTCTATAAGTCTACCCTCAAGAGTTGTTCAAGGTACAAACGAATAAAATGTTTATATATCACATTGTCAAATATCTATTATTCTCCATTTTACTCGATCTCCTAAACGGTTAAAGATAGGACATCGCGGTCTTCACCAGTGGATTTAGCACCTCATTTTACATAAAATAGGTCTTATAAGTCTACTCTCAAGAGTTGATAAAGGTACAAACGAATAAAATGTTTATATATCACATGATCAAATATCTATTATTTTCCATTTTACTCGATCTCCTAAACGGTTAAAGATAGGACATCGCGGTTTTTACCAGTGGATTTAGCACCTCATTTTACATTAAATATGTCCTATAACTCTACTCTCATGAGTTGATAAAGGTACAAACGAATAAAATGTTTATATATCACATTATCAAATATCTATTATTTTCCATTTTACTCGATCTCCTAAACGGTTAAAGATAGGACATCGCGGATATAACCAGTGGATTTAGCACCTCACTTTACATAAAATAAATCCTATAAGTCTACTCTTAAGAGTTGATAAAGGAACAAACGAATAAAATGTTTATATATCACATTTTCAAATATCTATTATTCTCCATTTTACTCGATCTCCTAAACGGTTAAAGATAGGACATCGCAATTTTCACTAGTGGATTTAGCACCTCATTTTACATAAAATAAGTTTTATAAGTCTACTCTCAAGAGTTGATAAAGGTACAAACGAATAAAATGTTTATATATCACATTTTCAAATATCTATTATTCTCAATGTTACTTGTTCTCCTAAACGGTTAAAGATAGGACATCGCGGTTTTCACCAGTGGATTTAGCACCTCATTTTACATAAAATAAGTCTTATAAGTCTACTCTTAAGAGTTGATAAAGGTACAAACGAATAAAATGTTTATATATCACATTGTCAAATATCTATTATTCTCCATTTTACTCGATCTCCTAAACGGTTAAAGATAGGACATCGCGGTTTTCACCAGTGGATTTAGCACCTCATTTTACATAAAATAAGTCCTATAAGTCTACTCTCAAGAGTTGATAAAGGTACAAACGAATAAAATGTTTGTATATCATATTTTCAAATATCTATTATTCTCCATTTTACTCGATCTCCTAAACGGTTGAAGATAGGACATCGCGGTTTTTACCAGTGGATTTAGCACCTCATTTTACATAAAATAAGTCCTATAAGTCTTTTCTCAAGAGTTGATAAAGGTACAAACGAATAAAATGTTTATATATCACATTTTCAAATATCTATTATTCTAAATTTTACTCGATCTCCTAAACGGTTAAAGATAGGACATCGAGGTTTTCACCAGAGGATTTAGCACCTCATTTTACATAAAATAACTCCTATAAGTCTACTCTCAAGAGTTGATAAAGGTACAAACGAATAAAATGTTTATATATCACATTTTCAAATATCTTATATCCTCCATTTTACTCGATCTCCTAAACGGTTAAAAACAGGACATCGCGGTTTTCACCAGTGGATTTAGCACCTCATTTTACATAAAATTCGTCCTATAAGTCTACTTTTAAGAGTTGATAAAGGTACAAACGGATAAAATGTTTATATATCACATTTTCAAATATCTATTATTCTCCATTTTACTCGATATCCTAAACGGTTAAAGATAGGACATCGCGGTTTTCACCAGTGGATTTAGCACTATATTTTACATAAATTAAGCCCTATAAGTCTACTCTCAAGAGTCGATAAAGGTACAAACGAATAAAATGTTTATATATCACACTTTCAAATATCTATTATTCTCCATTTTACTCGATCTCCTAAACGGTTAAAGATAGGACATCGCGGTTTTCACAAGAGGATTTAGCACCTCATTTTACATAAAATAACTCCTATAAGTCTACTCTCAAGAGTTGATAAAGGTACAAACGAATTAAATGTTTATATATCACATTTTCAAATATCTATTATTCTCCATTTTACTCGATCTCCTAAACGGTTAAAGATAGGACATCGCGGTTTTTACCATTGAATTTAGCACCTCATTTTACATAAAATAAGTCCTATAAGTCTACTCTTAAGAGTTGATAAAGGTACAAACGAATAAAATGTTTATATATCACATTTTCAAATATCTATTATTCTCCATTTTACTCGATCTCCTAAACGGTTAAAGATAGGACATCGCGGTTTTTACCAGTGGATTTAGCACCTCATTTTACATAAAATAAGTCATATAAGTCTACTCTTAAGAGTTGATAAAGGTACAAACGAATAAAATGTTTATATATCACATTTTCAAATATCTATTATTATCAATTTTACTCGATCTCTTAAACCGTTAAAGATAGGACATCGCGGTTTTTATCAGTGGATTAAGCACCTTATTTTACATAAAATTAGTCCTATAAGTCTTCCCTCAAGAGTTGTTCAAGGTACAAACGAATAAAATGTTTATATATCACATTGTCAAATATCTATTATTCTCCATTTTACTCGATCTCCCAAACGGTTAAAGATAGGACATCGCGGTCTTCACCAGTGGATTTAGCACCTCATTTTACATAAAATAAGTCTTATAAGTCTACTCTCAAGAGTTGATAATGGTACAAACGAATAAATTGTTTATATATCACATGATCAAATATCTATTATTTTCCATGTTACTCGATCTCCTAAACGGTTAAAGATAGGACATCGCGGTTTTTACCAGTGGATTTAGCACCTCATTTTACATAAAATAAGGCCTATAAGTCCACTCTCAAGAGTTGATAAAGGTACAAACGAATAAAATGTTTATATATCACATGATCAAATATCTATTATTTTTCATTTTACTCGATCTCCTAAACGGTTAAAGATAGGACATCGCGGTTTTTATCAGTGGATTTAGCACCTTATTTTACATAAAATAAGTCCTATAAGTCTACCCTCAAGAGTTGTTCAAGGTACAAACGAATAAAATGTTTATATATCACATTGTCAAATATCTATTATTTTTCATTTTACTCGATCTCCTAAACGGTTAAAGATAGGACATTGCGGTTTTTATCAGTGGATTTAGCACCTTATTTTACATAAAATAAGTCCTATAAGTCTACCCTCAAGAGTTGTTCAAGGTACAAACGAATAAAATGTTTATATATCACATGATCAAATATCTATTATTTTTCATTTTACTCGATCTCCTAAACGGTTAAAGATAGGACATCGCGGTTTTTATCAGTGGATTTAGCACCTTATTTTACATAAAATAAGTTCTATAAGTCTACCCTCAAGAGTTGTTCAAGGTACAAACGAATAAAACGTTTATATATCACATTGTCAAATATCTATTATTCTCCATTTTACTCGATCTCCTAAACGGTTAAAGATTGGACATCGCGGTCTTCACCAGTGGATTTAGCACCTCATTTTACATAAAATAGGTCTTATAAGTCTACTCTCAAGAGTTGATAAAGGTACAAACGAATAAAATGTTTATATATCACATGATCAAATATCTATTATTTTCCATTTTACTCGATCTCCTAAACGGTTAAAGATAGGACATCGCGGTTTTTACCAGTGGATTTAGCACCTCATTTTACATTAAATATGTCCTATAAGTCTACTCTCAAGAGTTGATAAAGGTACAAACGAATAAAATGTTTATATATCACATTTTCAAATATCTATTATTCTCCATTTTACTCGATCTCCTAAACGGTTAAAGATAGGACATCGCGGTTTTCACCAGTGGACTTAGCACCTCATTGTACATAAAATATGTCCTATAAGTCTACTCTCAAGGGTTGATATAGGTACAAACGAATAAACTGTTTATATATCACATTTTCAAATATCCATTATTGTCCATTTTACTCGATCTCCTAAACGGTTAAAGATAGGACATCGCGGTTTTCACCAGTGGACTTAGCACCTCATTTTACATAAAATATGTCCTATAAGTCTACTCTCAAGGGTTGATAAAGGTACAAACGAATAAAATGTTTATATATCACATTTTGAAATATCCATTATTCTCCATTTTACTCGATCTCCTAAACGGTTAAAGATAGGACATCGCGGTTTTCACCACTGGACTTAGCACCTCATTTTACATAAAATAGGTCCTATAAGTCTACTCTCAAGAGTTGATAAAGGTAAAAACGAATAAAATGTTTATATATCATATTTTCAAATATCTATTATTCTCCATTTTACTCGATCTCCTAAACGGTTAAAGATATCACATCGCGGTTTCACCAGTGGATTTAGCACCTCATTTTACATAAAATAACTCCTATAAATCTACTCTCAAGAGTTGATAAAGGTACAAACGAATTAAATGTTTATATATCAAATTTTCAAATATCTATTATTATCAATTTTACTCGATCTCTTAAACCGTTAAAGATAGGACATCGCGGTTTTTATCAGTGGATTTAGCACCTTATTTTACATAAAATAAGTCCTATAAGTCTACCCTCAAGAGTTGATCAAGGTTCAAACGAATAAAATGTTTATATATCACATTGTCAAATATCTATTATTCTCCATTTTACTCGATCTCCTAAACGGTTAAAGATTGGACATCGCGGTCTTCACCAGTGGATTTAGCACCTCATTTTACATAAAATAAGATCTATAAGTCTACTCTCAAGAGTTGATAAAGGAACAAACGAATAAAATGTTTATATATCACATTTTCAAATATCTATTATTCTCAATGTTACTTGTTCTCCTAAACGGTTAGAGATAGGACATCGCGGTTTTTACCATTGAATTTAGCACCTCATTTTACATAAAATAAGTCATATAAGTCTACTCTTAAGAGTTGATAAAGGTACAGACGAATAAAATGTTTATATATCACATTTTCAAATATCTATTATTATCAATTTTACTCGATCTCTTAAACCGTTAAAGATAGGACATCGCGGTTTTTATCAGTGGATTTAGCACCTTATTTTACATAAAATAAGTCCTATAAGTCTACCCTCAAGAGTTGATCAAGATACAAACGAATTAATTGTTTATATATCACATTTTCAAATATCTATTATTCTCCATTTTACTCGATCTCCTAAACGGTTAAAGATAGGACATCGCGGTCTTCACCAGTGGATTTAGCACCTCATTTTACATAAAATAAGTCTTATAGGTCTACTCTCAAGAGTTGATAAAAGTACAATCGAATAAAATGTTTATATATCTCATTTTCAAATATCTATTATTATCAATTTACTCGATCTCTTAAACCGTTAAAGATAGGACATCGCGGTCTTTATCAGTGGATTTAGCACCTTATTTTACATAAAATAAGTCCTATAAGTCTACCCTCAAGAGTTGTTCAAGGTTCAAACGAATTAAATGTTTATAAATCACATTTTCAAATATCTATTATTATCAATTTTACTCGGACTCTTAAACCGTTAAAGATAGGACATCGCGGTTTTTATCAGTGGATTTAGCACCTTATTTTACATAAAATAAGTCCTATAAGTCTACCCTCAAGAGTTGTTCAAGGTTCAAACGAATAAAATGTTTATATATCACATTGTCAAATATCTATTATTCTCCATTTTACTCGATCTCCTAAACGGTTAAAGATAGGACATCGCGGTTTTCACCAGTGGACTTAGCACCTCATTGTACATAAAATATGTCCTATAAGTCTACTCTCAAGGGTTGATATAGGTACAAACGAATAAACTGTTTATATATCACATTTTCAAATATCCATTATTGTCCATTTTACTCGATCTCCTAAACGGTTAAAGACAGAACATCGCGGTTTTTACCAGTGGATTTAGCACCTTATTTTACATAAAATAAGTCCTATAAGTCTACCCTCAAGAGTTGATCAAGGTACAAACGAATAAAATGTTTATATATCACATGATCAAATATCTATTATTCTCCATTTTACTCGATCTCCTAAACGGTTAAAGATAAGACATCGCGGTTTTAACCAGTGGATTTAGCACCTCATTTTACATAAAATATGTCCTATAAGTCTACTCTCAAGGGTTGATAAAGGTACAAACGAATAAAATGTTTATATATCACATTTTCAAATATCCATTATTCTCCATTTTACTCGATCTCCTAAACGGTTAAAGATAGGACATCGCGGTTTTCACCAGTGGACTTAGCACCTCATTTTACATAAAATAACTCCTATAAGTCTACTCTCAAGAGTTGATAAAGGTTCAAACGAATTAAATGTTTATATATCAAATTTTCAAATATCTATTATTATCAATTTTACTCGATCTCTTAAACCGTTAAAGATAGGACATCGCGGTTTTTATCAGTGGATTTAGCACCTTATTTTACATAAAATAAGTCCTATAAGTCTACCCTCAAGAGTTGATCAAGGTACAAACGAATAAAATGTTTATATATCACATTGTCAAATACCTATCATTCTCCATTTTACTCGATCTCCTAAACGGTTAAAGATAGGACATCGCGGTCTTCACCAGTGGATTTTGCATCTCATTTTACATAAAATAAGTCTTATAAGTCTACTCTCAAGAGTTGATAAAGGTACAAACGAATAAAATGTTTATATATCTCATTTTCAAATATCTATTATTATCAATTTACTCGATCTCTTAAACCGTTAAAGATAGGACATCGCGGTCTTTATCAGTGGATTTAGCACCTTATTTTACATAAAATAAGTCCTATAAGTCTACCCTCAAGAGTTGATCAAGGTACAAACGAATAAAATGTTTATATATCACATTTTCAAATATCTATTATTCTCCATTTTACTCGATCTCCTAAACGGTTAAAGATAGGACATCGCGGTTTTGACCAGTGGATTTAGCACCTCACTTTACATAAAATAAGTCCTATAAGTCTACTCTCAAGAGTTGATAAAGTTACAAACGAATAAAATTTTTATATATCACATTTTCAAATATCTATTATTCTCAATGTTACTTGTTCTCCTAAACGGTTAAAGATAGAACATCGCGGTTTTTACCAGTGGATTTAGCACCTCATTTTACATAAAATAAGTCCTATAAGTCTACCCTCAAGAGTTGATCAAGGTACAAACGAATAAAATGTTTATATATCACATTTTCAAATATCTATTATTCTCCATTTTACTCGATCTCCTAAACGGTTAAAGATAGGACATCGCGGTTTTCACCAGTGGATTTAGCACCTCATTTTACATAAAATAAGTATTATAAGTCTCATCTCAAGAGTTGATAAAGGTACAAACGAATAAAATGTTTATATATCGCATTATCAAATATCTATTATTCTTCATTTTACTCGATCACCTAAACGGTTAAAGATAGGACATCGCGGTTTTCACCAGTGGATTTAGCACCTCATTTTACATAAAATAAGTTCTATAAGTCTACTAACAAGAGTTGATAAAGGTACAAACGAATAAAATTTGTATATATCACATTTTCAAATAACTATTATTCTCAATTTTACTTGATCTCCAAAACGGTTAAAGATAGGACATCGCGGTTTTCACCAGTGGATTTAGCACCTCATTTTACATAAAATAGGTCCTATAAGTCTACTCTCAAGGGTTGATAAAGGTACAAACGAATAAATTGTTTATATATCACATTTTCAAATATCTATTATTCTATATTTTACTCGATCTCCTAAACGGTTAAAGATAGGACATCGCGGTTTTCACCAGTGGATTTAGCACCTCATTTTACATAAAATAAGTCTTATAAGTCTACTCTCAAGAGTTGATAAAGGTACAAACGAATAAAATGTTTATATATCGCATTATCAAATATCTATTATTCTCCATTTTACTCGATCTCCTAAACGGTTCAAGATAGGACATCGCGGTTTTCACCAGTGGATTTAGCACCTCATTTTACATAAAATAAGTCTTATAAGTCTACTCTCAAGGGTTGATAAAGGTACAAACGAATAAAATGTTTATATATCACATTTTCAAATATCTATTATTCTCAATTTTACTCGATCTCCTAAACGGTTAAAGATAGGACATCGCGGTTTTTACCAGTGGATTTAGCACCTCATTTTACATAAAATAAGTCTTATAAGTCTACTCTCAAGAGTTGATAAAGGTACAAACGAATAAAATGTTTATATATCGCATTATCAAATATCTATTATTCTCCATTTTACTCGATCTCCTAAACGGTTAAAGATAGGACATCGCGGTTTTCACCAGTGGATTTAGCACCTTATTTTACATAAAATATCTCCTATAAGTCTACTCTCAAGAGTTGATAAAGGTACAAACGAATTAAATGTTTATATATCAAATTTTCAAATATCTATTATTATCAATTTTACTCGATCTCTTAAACCGTTAAAGATAGGACATCGCGGTTTTTATCAGTGGATTTAGCACCTTATTTTACATAAAATAAGTCCTATAAGTCTACCCTCAAGAGTTGATCAAGGTACAAACGAATAAAATGTTTATATATCACATTGTCAAATATCTATTATTCTCCATTTTACTCGATCTCCTAAACGGTTAAAGATAGGACATCGCGGTCTTCACCAGTGGATTTAGCACCTCGTTTTACATAAAATAAGTCTTATAAGTCTACTCTCAAGAGTTGATAAAGGTACAAACGAATAAAATGTTTATATATCACATTTTCAAATATCTATTATTATCAATTTACTCGATCTCTTAAACCGTTAAAGATAGGACATCGCGGTTTTTACCAGTGGATTTAGCACCTCACTTTACATAAAATAAGTCCTATAAGTCTACTCTCAAGAGTTGATAAAGGTACAAACGAATAAAATTTTTAAATATCACATTTTCAAATATCTATTATTCTCAATTTTACTTGATCTCCTAAACGGTTAAAGATAAGACATCGCGGTTTTTACCAGTGGATTTAGCACCTCCTTGTACATAAAATAAGTCCTATAAGTCTACCCTCAAGAGTTGATCAAGGTACAAACGAATAAAATGTTTATATATCACATTTTCAAATATCTATTATTCTCCATTTTACTCGATCTCCTAAACGGTTAAAGATAGGACATCGCGGTTTTTACCAGTGGATTTAGCACCTCGTTTTACATAAAATAAGTCCTATAAGTCTACTCTCAAGAGTTGATAAAGGTACAAACGAATAAAATTTTTATATATCACATTTTCAAATAACTATTATTCTCAATTTTACTTGATCTCCAAAACGGTTAAAGATGGGACATCGCGGTTTTCACCAGTGGATTTAGCACCTCATTTTACATAAAATAGGTTCTATAAGTCTACTCATAAGAGTTGATAAAGGTACAAACGAATAAAATGTTTATATATCACATTTTCAAATATCTATTATTCTTCATTTTACTCGATCTCCTAAACGGTTAAAGATAGGTCGTCGCGGTTTTTACAAGTGAATTTAGCACCTCATTTTACATAAAATATGTCCTATAAGTCTACTCTCAAGGGTTGATAAAGGTACAAACGAATAAAATGTTTATATATCACATTTTCAATTATCTATTATTCTCCATTTTACTCGATCTCCTAAACGGTTTAAGATAGGACGTCGCGGTTTTCACCAGAGGATTTAGCACCTCATTTTACATAAAATATGTCCTATAAGTCTACTCTCAAGGGTTGATAAAGGTAAAAACGAATAAAATGTTTATATATCACATTTTCAAATATACATTATTCTCCATTTTACTATATCTCCTAAACGGTTAAAGATAGGACATCGCGGTTTTCACCAGTGGACTTAGCACCTCATTTTACATAAAATAGGTTCTATAAGTTTACTCTCAAGAGTTGATGAAGGTACAAACGAATTAAATGTTTATATATCAAATTTTCAAATATCTATTATTATCAATTTTACTCGATCTCTTAAACCGTTAAAGATAGGACATCGCGGTTTTTATCAGTGGATTTAGCACCTTACTTTACATAAAATAAGTCCTATAAGTCTACCCTCAAGAGTTGAACAAGGTACAAACGAATAAAATGTTTATATATCACATTGTCAAATATCTATTATTCTCCATTTTACTCGATCTCCTAAACGGTTAAAGATAGGACATCGCGGTCTTCACCAGTGGATTTAGCACCTCATTTTACATAAAATATGTCATATAAATCTACTCTCAAGAGTTGATAAAGGTACAAACGAATAAAATGTTTATATATCACATTTTCAAATATCTATTATTATCAATTTACTCGATCTCTTAAACCGTTAAAGATAGGACTTCGCGGTTTTTATCAGTGGATTTAGCACCTTATTATACATAAAATAAGTCCTATAAGTCTACCCTCAAGAGTTGATAAAGGTACAAACGAATAAAATGTTTATATATCACATTGTCAAATATCTATCATTCTCCATTTTACTCGATCTCCTAAACGGTTAAAGATAGGACATCGCGGTCTTCACCAGTGGATTTAGCATCTCATTTTACATAAAATAAGTCTTATAAGTCTACTCTCAAGAGTTGATAAAGGTACAAACGAATAAAATGTTTATATATCTCATTTTCAAATATCTATTATTATCAATTTACTCGATCTCTTAAACCGTTAAAGATAGGACATCGCGGTCTTTATCAGTGGATTTAGCACCTTATTTTACATAAAATAAGTCCTATAAGTCTACCCTCAAGAGTTGATCAAGGTACAAACGAATAAAATGTTTATATATCACATTTTCAAATATCTATTATTCTCCATTTTACTCGATCTCCTAAACGGTTAAAGATAGGACATCGCGGTTTTGACCAGTGGATTTAGCACCTCACTTTACATAAAATAAGTCCTATAAGTCTACTCTCAAGAATTGATAAAGTTACAAACGAATAAAATTTTTATATATCACATTTTCAAATATCTATTATTCTCAATGTTACTTGTTCTCCTAAACGGTTAAAGATAGAACATCGCGGTTTTTACCAGTGGATTTAGCACCTCATTTTACATAAAATAAGTCCTATAAGTCTACCCTCAAGAGTTGATCAAGGTACAAACGAATAAAATGTTTATATATCACATTTTCAAATATCTATTATTCTCCATTTTACTCGATCTCCTAAACGGTTAAAGATAGGACATCGCGGTTTTCACCAGTGGATTTAGCACCTCATTTTACATAAAATAAGTATTATAAGTCTACTCTCAAGAGTTGATAAAGGTACAAACGAATAAAATGTTTATATATCGCATTATCAAATATCTATTATTCTCCATTTTACTCGATCACCTAAACGGTTAAAGATAGGACATCGCGGTTTTCACCAGTGGATTTAGCACCTCATTTTACATAAAATAAGTTCTATAAGTCTACTAACAAGAGTTGATAAAGGTACAAACGAATAAAATTTGTATATATCACATTTTCAAATAACTATTATTCTCAATTTTACTTGATCTCCAAAACGGTTAAAGATAGGACATCGCGGTTTTCACCAGTGGATTTAGCACCTCATTTTACATAAAATAGGTCCTATAAGTCTACTCTCAAGGGTTGATAAAGGTACAAACGAATAAATTGTTTATATATCACATTTTCAAATATCTATTATTCTATATTTTACTCGATCTCCTAAACGGTTAAAGATAGGACATCGCGGTTTTCACCAGTGGATTTAGCACCTCATTTTACATAAAATAAGTCTTATAAGTCTACTCTCAAGAGTTGATAAAGGTACAAACGAATAAAATGTTTATATATCGCATTATCAAATATCTATTATTCTCCATTTTACTCGATCTCCTAAACGGTTCAAGATAGGACATCGCGGTTTTCACCAGTGGATTTAGCACCTCATTTTACATAAAATAAGTCTTATAAGTCTACTCTCAAGGGTTGATAAAGGTACAAACGAATAAAATGTTTATATATCACATTTTCAAATATCTATTATTCTCAATTTTACTCGATCTCCTAAACGGTTAAAGATAGGACATCGCGGTTTTTACCAGTGGATTTAGCACCTCATTTTACATAAAATAAGTCTTATAAGTCTACTCTCAAGAGTTGATAAAGGTACAAACGAATAAAATGTTTATATATCGCATTATCAAATATCTATTATTCTCCATTTTACTCGATCTCCTAAACGGTTAAAGATAGGACATCGCGGTTTTCACCAGTGGATTTAGCACCTTATTTTACATAAAATATCTCCTATAAGTCTACTCTCAAGAGTTGATAAAGGTACAAACGAATTAAATGTTTATATATCAAATTTTCAAATATCTATTATTATCAATTTTACTCGATCTCTTAAACCGTTAAAGATAGGACATCGCGGTTTTTATCAGTGGATTTAGCACCTTATTTTACATAAAATAAGTCCTATAAGTCTACCCTCAAGAGTTGATCAAGGTACAAACGAATAAAATGTTTATATATCACATTGTCAAATATCTATTATTCTCCATTTTACTCGATCTCCTAAACGGTTAAAGATAGGACATCGCGGTCTTCACCAGTGGATTTAGCACCTCGTTTTACATAAAATAAGTCTTATAAGTCTACTCTCAAGAGTTGATAAAGGTACAAACGAATAAAATGTTTATATATCACATTTTCAAATATCTATTATTATCAATTTACTCGATCTCTTAAACCGTTAAAGATAGGACATCGCGGTTTTTACCAGTGGATTTAGCACCTCACTTTACATAAAATAAGTCCTATAAGTCTACTCTCAAGAGTTGATAAAGGTACAAACGAATAAAATTTTTATATATCACATTTTTAAATATCTATTATTCTCAATTTTACTTGATCTCCTAAACGGTTAAAGATAAGACATCGCGGTTTTTACCAGTGGATTTAGCACCTCCTTGTACATAAAATAAGTCCTATAAGTCTACCCTCAAGAGTTGATCAAGGTACAAACGAATAAAATGTTTATATATCACATTTTCAAATATCTATTATTCTCCATTTTACTCGATCTCCTAAACGGTTAAAGATAGGACATCGCGGTTTTTACCAGTGGATTTAGCACCTCGTTTTACATAAAATAAGTCCTATAAGTCTACTCTCAAGAGTTGATAAAGGTACAAACGAATAAAATTTTTATATATCACATTTTCAATTATCTATTATTCTCCATTTTACTCGATCTCCTAAACGGTTTAAGATAGGACGTCGCGGTTTTCACCAGAGGATTTAGCACCTCATTTTACATAAAATATGTCCTATAAGTCTACTCTCAAGGGTTGATAAAGGTAAAAACGAATAAAATGTTTATATATCACATTTTCAAATATACATTATTCTCCATTTTACTATATCTCCTAAACGGTTAAAGATAGGACATCGCGGTTTTCACCAGTGGACTTAGCACCTCATTTTACATAAAATAGGTCCTATAAGTTTACTCTCAAGAGTTGATGAAGGTACAAACGAATTAAATGTTTATATATCAAATTTTCAAATATCTATTATTATCAATTTTACTCGATCTCTTAAACCGTTAAAGATAGGACATCGCGGTTTTTATCAGTGGATTTAGCACCTTACTTTACATAAAATAAGTCCTATAAGTCTACCCTCAAGAGTTGAACAAGGTACAAACGAATAAAATGTTTATATATCACATTGTCAAATATCTATTATTCTCCATTTTACTCGATCTCCTAAACGGTTAAAGATAGGACATCGCGGTCTTCACCAGTGGATTTAGCACCTCATTTTACATAAAATATGTCATATAAGTCTACTCTCAAGAGTTGATAAAGGTACAAACGAATAAAATGTTTATATATCACATTTTCAAATATCTATTATTATCAATTTACTCGATCTCTTAAACCGTTAAAGATAGGACTTCGCGGTTTTTATCAGTGGATTTAGCACCTTATTATACATAAAATAAGTCCTATAAGTCTACCCTCAAGAGTTGATCAAGGTACAAACGAATAAAATGTTTATATATCACATTTTCAAATATCTATTATTCTCCATTTTACTCGATCTCCTAAACGGTTAAAGATAGGACATCGCGGTTTTTACCAGTGGATTTAGCACCTCGTTTTACATAAAATAAGTCCTATAAGTCTACTCTCAAGAGTTGATAAAGGTACAAACGAATAAAATTTTTATATATCACATTTTCAATTATCTATTATTCTCCATTTTACTCGATCTCCTAAACGGTTTAAGATAGGACGTCGCGGTTTTCACCAGAGGATTTAGCACCTCATTTTACATAAAATATGTCCTATAAGTCTACTCTCAAGGGTTGATAAAGGTAAAAACGAATAAAATGTTTATATATCACATTTTCAAATATACATTATTCTCCATTTTACTATATCTCCTAAACGGTTAAAGATAGGACATCGCGGTTTTCACCAGTGGACTTAGCACCTCATTTTACATAAAATAGGTCCTATAAGTTTACTCTCAAGAGTTGATGAAGGTACAAACGAATTAAATGTTTATATATCAAATTTTCAAATATCTATTATTATCAATTTTACTCGATCTCTTAAACCGTTAAAGATAGGACATCGCGGTTTTTATCAGTGGATTTAGCACCTTACTTTACATAAAATAAGTCCTATAAGTCTACCCTCAAGAGTTGAACAAGGTACAAACGAATAAAATGTTTATATATCACATTGTCAAATATCTATTATTCTCCATTTTACTCGATCTCCTAAACGGTTAAAGATAGGACATCGCGGTCTTCACCAGTGGATTTAGCACCTCATTTTACATAAAATATGTCATATAAGTCTACTCTCAAGAGTTGATAAAGGTACAAACGAATAAAATGTTTATATATCACATTTTCAAATATCTATTATTATCAATTTACTCGATCTCTTAAACCGTTAAAGATAGGACTTCGCGGTTTTTATCAGTGGATTTAGCACCTTATTATACATAAAATAAGTCCTATAAGTCTACCCTCAAGTGTTGATAAAGGTACAAACGAATAAAATGTTTATATATCACATTTTCAAATATCCATTATTCTCCATTTTACTCGATCTCCTAAACGGTAGAAGATAGGACATCGCGGTATTCACCAGTGGACTTAGCACCTCATTTTACATAAAATAGGTCCTATAAGTCTACTCTCAAGAGTTGATAAAGGTACAAAAGAATTAAATGTTTATATATCAAATTTTCAAATATCTATTATTATCAATTTTACTCGATCTCTTAAACCGTTAAAGATAGGACATCGCGGTTTTTATCAGTGGATTTAGCACCTTATTTTACATAAAATAAGTCCTATAAGTCTTCCCTCAAGAGTTGATAAAGGTACAAACGAATAAAATGTTTATATATCACATTGTCAAATATCTATTATTCTCCATTTTACTCGATCTCCTAAACGGTTAAAGATAGGACATCGCGGTCTTCACCAGTGGATTTAGCACCTCATTTTACATAAAATATGTCCTATGAGTCTACTCTCAAGGGTTGATAAAGGTACAAACGAATAAAATGTTTATATATCACAATTTCAAATATCCAATATTCTCCATTTTACTCGATCTCCTAAACGGTTAAAGATAGGACATCGCGGTTTTCACCAGTGGACTTAGCACCTCATTTTACATAAAATATGTCCTATAAGTCTACTCTCAAGGGTTGATAAAGATAAAAACCAATAAAATGTTTATATATCACATTTTCAAATATCCATTATTCTCCATTTTACTCGATCTCCTAAACGGTTAAAGATAGGACATCGCGGTTTTCACCAGTGGACTTAGCACCTCATTTTACATAAAATAGGTCCTATAAGTCTACTCTCAAGAGTTGATAAAAGTACAAACGAATAAAATGTTTATATATCACATTTTCAAATATCCATTATTCTCCATTTTACTCGATCTCCTAAACGGTTGAAGATAGGACATCGCGGTCTTCACCAGTGGACTTAGCACCTCATTTTACATAAAATAGGTCCTATAAATCTACTCTCAAGAGTTGATAAAGGTACAAACGAATTAAATGTTTATATATCAAATTTTCAAATATCTATTATTATCAATTTTACTCGATCTCTTAAACCGTTAAAGATAGGACATCGCGGTTTTTATCAGTGGATTTAGCACCTTATTTTACATAAAATAAGTCCTATAAGTCTACCCTCAAGAGTTGAACAAGGTACAAACGAATAAAATGTTTATATATCACATTGTCAAATATCTAATATTCTCCATTTTACTCGATCTCCTAAACGGTTAAAGATAGGACATCGCGGTCTTCACCAGTAGATTTAGCACCTCATTTTACATAAAATAAGTCTTATAAGTCTACTCTCAAGAGTTGATAAAGGTACAAACGAATAAAATGTTTATATATCACATTTTCAAATATCTATTATTATCAATTTACTCGATCTCTTAAACCGTTAAAGATAGGACATCGCGGTTTTTATCAGTGGATTTAGCACCTTATTTTACATAAAATAAGTCCTATGAGTCTACCCTCAAGAGTTGATCAAGGTACAAACGACTAAAATGTTTATATATCACATTTTCAAATATCTATTATTCTCAATTTTACTCGATCTCCTAAACGGTTAAAGATAGGACATCGCGGTTTTCACCAGTGGATTTAGCACCTCATTTTACATAAAATAAGTCTTATAAGTCTACTCTCAAGGGTTGATAAATGTACAAACGAATAAAATGTTTATAAATCGCATAATCAAATATCTATTATTCTCCATTTTACTCGATCTCTTAAACGGTTTATGATAGAACATCGCGGTTTTCACCAGTGGATTAAGCACCTCATTTTACATTAAATATGTCCTCTAAGTCTACTCTCAAGGGTTGATAAAGGTACAAACGAATAAAATGATTATAAATCACATTTTCAAATATCTATTATTCTCCATTTTACTCGATCTCCTAAACGGTTAAAGATAGGACGTCGCGGTTTTTACCAGTGGATTTAGCACCTCATTTTACATAAAATATGTCCTATAAGTCTACTCTCAAGGGTTGATAAAGGTACAAACGAATAAAATGTTTATATATCACATTTTCAAATATCTATTATTCTCCATTTTACTCGATCTCCTAAACGGTTAAAGATATGACGTCGCGGTTTTCACCAGTGGATTTAGCACCTAATTTTACATAAAATATGTCCTATAAGTCTGCTCTCAAGGGTTGATAAAGGTACAAACGAATAAAATGTTTATATATCTCATTTTCAAATATCCATTATTCTCCATTTTACTCGATCTCCTAAACGGTTAAAGATAGGACATCGCGGTCTTCACCAGTGGATTTAGCACCTCATTTTACATAAAATAACTCCTATAAGTCTACTCTCAAGAGTTGATCAAGGTACAAACGAATAAAATGTTTATATATCACATTGTCAAATATCTATTATTCTCCATTTTACTCGATCTCCTAAACGGTTAAAGATAGGACATCGCGGTCTTCACCAGTGGATTTAGCACCTCATTTTACATAAAATAAGTCATATAAGTCTACTCTCAAGAATTGATAATGGTACAAACGAATAAAATGTTTATAAATCACATTTTCAATTATCTATTATTATCAATTTACTCGATCTCTTAAACCGTTATAGATAGGACATCGCGGTTTTTATCAGTGGATTTAGCACCTTATTTTACATAAAATAAGTCCTATAAGTCTACCCTCAAGAGTTGATCAAGGTACAAACGAATAAAATGTTTATATATCGCATTATCAAATATCTATTATTCTCCATTTTACTCGATCTCCTAAACGGTTAAAGATAGGACATCGCGGTTTTCACCAGTCGATTTAGCACCTCATTTTACATTAAATAAGTCTTATAAGTCTACTCTCAAGGGTTGATAAAGGTACAAACGAATAAAATGTTTATATATCACATTGTCAAATATCTATTATTCTCCATTTTACTCGATCTCCTAAACGGTTAAAGATAGGACATCGCGGTCTTCACCAGTGGATTTAGCACCTCATTTTACATAAAATATGTCATATAAGTCTACTCTCAAGAGTTGATAAAGGTACAAACGAATAAAATGTTTATATATCACATTTTCAAATATCTATTATTATCAATTTACTCGATCTCTTAAACCGTTAAAGATAGGACTTCGCGGTTTTTATCAGTGGATTTAGCACCTTATTATACATAAAATAAGTCCTATAAGTCTACCCTCAAGAGTTGATAAAGGTACAAACGAATAAAATGTTTATATATCACATTTTCAAATATCCATTATTCTCCATTTTACTCGATCTCCTAAACGGTAGAAGATAGGACATCGCGGTATTCACCAGTGGACTTAGCACCTCATTTTACATAAAATAGGTCCTATAAGTCTACTCTCAAGAGTTGATAAAGGTACAAAAGAATTAAATGTTTATATATCAAATTTTCAAATATCTATTATTATCAATTTTACTCGATCTCTTAAACCGTTAAAGATAGGACATCGCGGTTTTTATCAGTGGATTTAGCACCTTATTTTACATAAAATAAGTCCTATAAGTCTTCCCTCAAGAGTTGATAAAGGTACAAACGAATAAAATGTTTATATATCACATTGTCAAATATCTATTATTCTCCATTTTACTCGATCTCCTAAACGGTTAAAGATAGGACATCGCGGTCTTCACCAGTGGATTTAGCACCTCATTTTACATAAAATATGTCCTATGAGTCTACTCTCAAGGGTTGATAAAGGTACAAACGAATAAAATGTTTATATATCACATTTTCAAATATCCATTATTCTCCATTTTACTCGATCTCCTAAACGGTTAAAGATAGGACATCGCGGTTTTCACCAGTGGACTTAGCACCTCATTTTACATAAAATATGTCCTATAAGTCTACTCTCAAGGGTTGATAAAGATAAAAACCAATAAAATGTTTATATATCACATTTTCAAATATCCATTATTCTCCATTTTACTCGATCTCCTAAACGGTTAAAGATAGGACATCGCGGTTTTCACCAGTGGACTTAGCACCTCATTTTACATAAAATAGGTCCTATAAGTCTACTCTCAAGAGTTGATAAAAGTACAAACGAATAAAATGTTTATATATCACATTTTCAAATATCCATTATTCTCCATTTTACTCGATCTCCTAAACGGTTGAAGATAGGACATCGCGGTCTTCACCAGTGGACTTAGCACCTCATTTTACATAAAATAGGTCCTATAAATCTACTCTCAAGAGTTGATAAAGGTACAAACGAATTAAATGTTTATATATCAAATTTTCAAATATCTATTATTATCAATTTTACTCGATCTCTTAAACCGTTAAAGATAGGACATCGCGGTTTTTATCAGTGGATTTAGCACCTTATTTTACATAAAATAAGTCCTATAAGTCTACCCTCAAGAGTTGAACAAGGTACAAACGAATAAAATGTTTATATATCACATTGTCAAATATCTAATATTCTCCATTTTACTCGATCTCCTAAACGGTTAAAGATAGGACATCGCGGTCTTCACCAGTAGATTTAGCACCTCATTTTACATAAAATAAGTCTTATAAGTCTACTCTCAAGAGTTGATAAAGGTACAAACGAATAAAATGTTTATATATCACATTTTCAAATATCTATTATTATCAATTTACTCGATCTCTTAAACCGTTAAAGATAGGACATCGCGGTTTTTATCAGTGGATTTAGCACCTTATTTTACATAAAATAAGTCCTATGAGTCTACCCTCAAGAGTTGATCAAGGTACAAACGTCTAAAATGTTTATATATCACATTTTCAAATATCTATTATTCTCAATTTTACTCGATCTCCTAAACGGTTAAAGATAGGACATCGCGGTTTTCACCAGTGGATTTAGCACCTCATTTTACATAAAATAAGTCTTATAAGTCTACTCTCAAGAGTTGATAAATGTACAAACGAATAAAATGTTTATAAATCGCATAATCAAATATCTATTATTCTCCATTTTACTCGATCTCTTAAACGGTTTATGATAGAACATCGCGGTTTTCACCAGTGGATTAAGCACCTCATTTTACATTAAATATGTCCTCTAAGTCTACTCTCAAGGGTTGATAAAGGTACAAACGAATAAAATGATTATAAATCACATTTTCAAATATCTATTATTCTCCATTTTACTCGATCTCCTAAACGGTTAAAGATAGGACGTCGCGGTTTTTACCAGTGGATTTAGCACCTCATTTTACATAAAATATGTCCTATAAGTCTACTCTCAAGGGTTGATAAAGGTACAAACGAATAAAATGTTTATATATCACATTTTCAAATATCTATTATTCTCCATTTTACTCGATCTCCTAAACGGTTAAAGATATGACGTCGCGGTTTTCACCAGTGGATTTAGCACCTAATTTTACATAAAATATGTCCTATAAGTCTGCTCTCAAGGGTTGATAAAGGTACAAACGAATAAAATGTTTATATATCTCATTTTCAAATATCCATTATTCTCCATTTTACTCGATCTCCTAAACGGTTAAAGATAGGACATCGCGGTCTTCACCAGTGGATTTAGCACCTTATTTTACATAAAATAACTCCTATAAGTCTACTCTCAAGAGTTGATCAAGGTACAAACGAATAAAATGTTTATATATCACATTGTCAAATATCTATTATTCTCCATTTTACTCGATCTCCTAAACGGTTAAAGATAGGACATCGCGGTCTTCACCAGTGGATTTAGCACCTCATTTTACATAAAATAAGTCATATAAGTCTACTCTCAAGAATTGATAATGGTACAAACGAATAAAATGTTTATAAATCACATTTTCAATTATCTATTATTATCAATTTACTCGATCTCTTAAACCGTTATAGATAGGACATCGCGGTTTTTATCAGTGGATTTAGCACCTTATTTTACATAAAATAAGTCCTATAAGTCTACCCTCAAGAGTTGATCAAGGTACAAACGAATAAAATGTTTATATATCGCATTATCAAATATCTATTATTCTCCATTTTACTCGATCTCCTAAACGGTTAAAGATAGGACATCTCGGTTTTCACCAGTCGATTTAGCACCTCATTTTACATAAAATAAGTCTTATAAGTCTACTCTCAAGGGTTGATAAAGGTACAAACGAATAAAATGTTTATATATCACATTTTCAAATATCTATTATTATCAATTTACTCGATCTCTTAAACCGTTAAAGATAGGACATCGCGGTTTTTATCAGTGGATTTAGCACCTTATTTTACATAAAATAAGTCCTATGAGTCTACCCTCAAGAGTTGATCAAGGTACAAACGACTAAAATGTTTATATATCACATTTTCAAATATCTATTATTCTCAATTTTACTCGATCTCCTAAACGGTTAAAGATAGGACATCGCGGTTTTCACCAGTGGATTTAGCACCTCATTTTACATAAAATAAGTCTTATAAGTCTACTCTCAAGAGTTGATAAATGTACAAACGAATAAAATGTTTATAAATCGCATAATCAAATATCTATTATTCTCCATTTTACTCGATCTCTTAAACGGTTTATGATAGAACATCGCGGTTTTCACCAGTGGATTAAGCACCTCATTTTACATTAAATATGTCCTCTAAGTCTACTCTCAAGGGTTGATAAAGGTACAAACGGATAAAATGATTATAAATCACATTTTCAAATATCTATTATTCTCCATTTTACTCGATCTCCTAAACGGTTAAAGATAGGACGTCGCGGTTTTTACCAGTGGATTTAGCACCTCATTTTACATAAAATATGTCCTATAAGTCTACTCTCAAGGGTTGATAAAGGTACAAACGAATAAAATGTTTATATATCACATTTTCAAATATCTATTATTCTCCATTTTACTCGATCTCCCAAACGGTTAAAGATATGACGTCGCGGTTTTCACCAGTGGATTTAGCACCTAATTTTACATAAAATATGTCCTATAAGTCTGCTCTCAAGGGTTGATAAAGGTACAAACGAATAAAATGTTTATATATCTCATTTTCAAATATCCATTATTCTCCATTTTACTCGATCTCCTAAACGGTTAAAGATAGGACATCGCGGTCTTCACCAGTGGATTTAGCACCTTATTTTACATAAAATAACTCCTATAAGTCTACTCTCAAGAGTTGATCAAGGTACAAACGAATAAAATGTTTATATATCACATTGTCAAATATCTATTATTCTCCATTTTACTCGATCTCCTAAACGGTTAAAGATAGGACATCGCGGTCTTCACCAGTGGATTTAGCACCTCATTTTACATAAAATAAGTCATATAAGTCTACTCTCAAGAATTGATAATGGTACAAACGAATAAAATGTTTATAAATCACATTTTCAATTATCTATTATTATCAATTTACTCGATCTCTTAAACCGTTATAGATAGGACATCGCGGTTTTTATCAGTGGATTTAGCACCTTATTTTACATAAAATAAGTCCTATAAGTCTACCCTCAAGAGTTGATCAAGGTACAAACAAATAAAATGTTTATATATCGCATTATCAAATATCTATTATTCTCCATTTTACTCGATCTCCTAAACGGTTAAAGATAGGACATCTCGGTTTTCACCAGTCGATTTAGCACCTCATTTTACATAAAATAAGTCTTATAAGTCTACTCTCAAGGGTTGATAAAGGTACAAACGAATAAAATGTTTATATATCACATTTTCAAATATCCATTATTCTCCATTTTACTCGATCTCCTAAACGGTTAAAGATAGGACATCGCGGTTTTCACCAGTGGACTTAGCACCTCATTTTACATAAAATATGTCCTATAAGTCTACTCTCAAGGGTTGATAAAGATAAAAACCAATAAAATGTTTATATATCACATTTTCAAATATCCATTATTCTCCATTTTACTCGATCTCCTAAACGGTTAAAGATAGGATATCGCGGTTTTCACCAGTGGACTTAGCACCTCATTTTACATAAAATAGGTCCTATAAGTCTACTCTCAAGAGTTGATAAAAGTACAAACGAATAAAATGTTTATATATCACATTTTCAAATATCCATTATTCTCCATTTTACTCGATCTCCTAAACGGTTGAAGATAGGACATCGCGGTCTTCACCAGTGGACTTAGCACCTCATTTTACATAAAATAGGTCCTATAAATCTACTCTCAAGAGTTGATAAATGTACAAACGAATAAAATGTTTATAAATCGCATAATCAAATATCTAATATTCTCCATTTTACTCGATCTCCTAAACGGTTAAAGATAGGACATCGCGGTCTTCACCAGTAGATTTAGCACCTCATTTTACATAAAATAAGTCTTATAAGTCTACTCTCAAGAGTTGATAAAGGTACAAACGAATAAAATGTTTATATATCACATTTTCAAATATCTATTATTATCAATTTACTCGATCTCTTAAACCGTTAAAGATAGGACATCGCGGTTTTTATCAGTGGATTTAGCACCTTATTTTACATAAAATAAGTCCTATGAGTCTACCCTCAAGAGTTGATCAAGGTACAAACGACTAAAATGTTTATATATCACATTTTCAAATATCTATTATTCTCAATTTTACTCGATCTCCTAAACGGTTAAAGATAGGACATCGCGGTTTTCACCAGTGGATTTAGCACCTCATTTTACATAAAATAAGTCTTATAAGTCTACTCTCAAGAGTTGATAAATGTACAAACGAATAAAATGTTTATAAATCGCATAATCAAATATCTATTATTCTCCATTTTACTCGATCTCTTAAACGGTTTATGATAGAACATCGCGGTTTTCACCAGTGGATTAAGCACCTCATTTTACATTAAATATGTCCTCTAAGTCTACTCTCAAGGGTTGATAAAGGTACAAACGAATAAAATGATTATAAATCACATTTTCAAATATCTATTATTCTCCATTTTACTCGATCTCCTAAACGGTTAAAGATAGGACGTCGCGGTTTTTACCAGTGGATTTAGCACCTCATTTTACATAAAATATGTCCTATAAGTCTACTCTCAAGGGTTGATAAAGGTACAAACGAATAAAATGTTTATATATCACATTTTCAAATATCTATTATTCTCCATTTTACTCGATCTCCTAAACGGTTAAAGATATGACGTCGCGGTTTTCACCAGTGGATTTAGCACCTAATTTTACATAAAATATGTCCTATAAGTCTGCTCTCAAGGGTTGATAAAGGTACAAACGAATAAAATGTTTATATATCTCATTTTCAAATATCCATTATTCTCCATTTTACTCGATCTCCTAAACGGTTAAAGATAGGACATCGCGGTCTTCACCAGTGGATTTAGCACCTTATTTTACATAAAATAACTCCTATAAGTCTACTCTCAAGAGTTGATCAAGGTACAAACGAATAAAATGTTTATATATCACATTGTCAAATATCTATTATTCTCCATTTTACTCGATCTCCTAAACGGTTAAAGATAGGACATCGCGGTCTTCACCAGTGGATTTAGCACCTCATTTTACATAAAATAAGTCATATAAGTCTACTCTCAAGAATTGATAATGGTACAAACGAATAAAATGTTTATAAATCACATTTTCAATTATCTATTATTATCAATTTACTCGATCTCTTAAACCGTTATAGATAGGACATCGCGGTTTTTATCAGTGGATTTAGCACCTTATTTTACATAAAATAAGTCCTATAAGTCTACCCTCAAGAGTTGATCAAGGTACAAACGAATAAAATGTTTATATATCGCATTATCAAATATCTATTATTCTCCATTTTACTCGATCTCCTAAACGGTTAAAGATAGGACATCTCGGTTTTCACCAGTCGATTTAGCACCTCATTTTACATAAAATAAGTCTTATAAGTCTACTCTCAAGGGTTGATAAAGGTACAAACGAATAAAATGTTTATATATCACATTTTCAAATATCCATTATTCTCCATTTTACTCGATCTCCTAAACGGTTAAAGATAGGACATCGCGGTTTTCACCAGTGGACTTAGCACCTCATTTTACATAAAATATGTCCTATAAGTCTACTCTCAAGGGTTGATAAAGATAAAAACCAATAAAATGTTTATATATCACATTTTCAAATATCCATTATTCTCCATTTTACTCGATCTCCTAAACGGTTAAAGATAGGACATCGCGGTTTTCACCAGTGGACTTAGCACCTCATTTTACATAAAATAGGTCCTATAAGTCTACTCTCAAGAGTTGATAAAAGTACAAACGAATAAAATGTTTATATATCACATTTTCAAATATCCATTATTCTCCATTTTACTCGATCTCCTAAACGGTTGAAGATAGGACATCGCGGTCTTCACCAGTGGACTTAGCACCTCATTTTACATAAAATAGGTCCTATAAATCTACTCTCAAGAGTTGATAAAGGTACAAACGAATTAAATGTTTATATATCAAATTTTCAAATATCTATTATTATCAATTTTACTCGATCTCTTAAACCGTTAAAGATAGGACATCGCGGTTTTTATCAGTGGATTTAGCACCTTATTTTACATAAAATAAGTCCTATAAGTCTACCCTCAAGAGTTGAACAAGGTACAAACGAATAAAATGTTTATATATCACATTGTCAAATATCTAATATTCTCCATTTTACTCGATCTCCTAAACGGTTAAAGATAGGACATCGCGGTTTTCACCAGTAGATTTAGCACCTCATTTTACATAAAATAAGTCTTATAAGTCTACTCTCAAGAGTTGATAAAGGTACAAACGAATAAAATGTTTATATATCACATTTTCAAATATCTATTATTATCAATTTACTCGATCTCTTAAACCGTTAAAGATAGGACATCGCGGTTTTTATCAGTGGATTTAGCACCTTATTTTACATAAAATAAGTCCTATGAGTCTACCCTCAAGAGTTGATCAAGGTACAAACGACTAAAATGTTTATATATCACATTTTCAAATATCTATTATTCTCAATTTTACTCGATCTCCTAAACGGTTAAAGATAGGACATCGCGGTTTTCACCAGTGGATTTAGCACCTCATTTTACATAAAATAAGTCTTATAAGTCTACTCTCAAGAGTTGATAAATGTACAAACGAATAAAATGTTTATAAATCGCATAATCAAATATCTATTATTCTCCATTTTACTCGATCTCTTAAACGGTTTATGATAGAACATCGCGGTTTTCACCAGTGGATTAAGCACCTCATTTTACATTAAATATGTCCTCTAAGTCTACTCTCAAGGGTTGATAAAGGTACAAACGAATAAAATGATTATAAATCACATTTTCAAATATCTATTATTCTCCATTTTACTCGATCTCCTAAACGGTTAAAGATAGGACGTCGCGGTTTTTACCAGTGGATTTAGCACCTCATTTTACATAAAATATGTCCTATAAGTCTACTCTCAAGGGTTGATAAAGGTACAAACGAATAAAATGTTTATATATCACATTTTCAAATATCTATTATTCTCCATTTTACTCGATCTCCTAAACGGTTAAAGATATGACGTCGCGGTTTTCACCAGTGGATTTAGCACCTAATTTTACATAAAATATGTCCTATAAGTCTGCTCTCAAGGGTTGATAAAGGTACAAACGAATAAAATGTTTATATATCTCATTTTCAAATATCCATTATTCTCCATTTTACTCGATCTCCTAAACGGTTAAAGATAGGACATCGCGGTCTTCACCAGTGGATTTAGCACCTTATTTTACATAAAATAACTCCTATAAGTCTACTCTCAAGAGTTGATCAAGGTACAAACGAATAAAATGTTTATATATCACATTGTCAAATATCTATTATTCTCCATTTTACTCGATCTCCTAAACGGTTAAAGATAGGACATCGCGGTCTTCACCAGTGGATTTAGCACCTCATTTTACATAAAATAAGTCATATAAGTCTACTCTCAAGAATTGATAATGGTACAAACGAATAAAATGTTTATAAATCACATTTTCAATTATCTATTATTATCAATTTACTCGATCTCTTAAACCGTTATAGATAGGACATCGCGGTTTTTATCAGTGGATTTAGCACCTTATTTTACATAAAATAAGTCCTATAAGTCTACCCTCAAGAGTTGATCAAGGTACAAACGAATAAAATGTTTATATATCGCATTATCAAATATCTATTATTCTCCATTTTACTCGATCTCCTAAACGGTTAAAGATAGGACATCTCGGTTTTCACCAGTCGATTTAGCACCTCATTTTACATAAAATAAGTCTTATAAGTCTACTCTCAAGGGTTGATAAAGGTACAAACGAATAAAATGTTTATATATCACATTTTCAAATATCCATTATTCTCCATTTTACTCGATCTCCTAAACGGTTAAAGATAGGACATCGCGGTTTTCACCAGTGGACTTAGCACCTCATTTTACATAAAATATGTCCTATAAGTCTACTCTCAAGGGTTGATAAAGATAAAAACCAATAAAATGTTTATATATCACATTTTCAAATATCCATTATTCTCCATTTTACTCGATCTCCTAAACGGTTAAAGATAGGACATCGCGGTTTTCACCAGTGGACTTAGCACCTCATTTTACATAAAATAGGTCCTATAAGTCTACTCTCAAGAGTTGATAAAAGTACAAACGAATAAAATGTTTATATATCACATTTTCAAATATCCATTATTCTCCATTTTACTCGATCTCCTAAACGGTTGAAGATAGGACATCGCGGTCTTCACCAGTGGACTTAGCACCTCATTTTACATAAAATAGGTCCTATAAATCTACTCTCAAGAGTTGATAAAGGTACAAACGAATTAAATGTTTATATATCAAATTTTCAAATATCTATTATTATCAATTTTACTCGATCTCTTAAACCGTTAAAGATAGGACATCGCGGTTTTTATCAGTGGATTTAGCACCTTATTTTACATAAAATAAGTCCTATAAGTCTACCCTCAAGAGTTGAACAAGGTACAAACGAATAAAATGTTTATATATCACATTGTCAAATATCTAATATTCTCCATTTTACTCGATCTCCTAAACGGTTAAAGATAGGACATCGCGGTCTTCACCAGTAGATTTAGCACCTCATTTTACATAAAATAAGTCTTATAAGTCTACTCTCAAGAGTTGATAAAGGTACAAACGAATAAAATGTTTATATATCACATTTTCAAATATCTATTATTATCAATTTACTCGATCTCTTAAACCGTTAAAGATAGGACATCGCGGTTTTTATCAGTGGATTTAGCACCTTATTTTACATAAAATAAGTCCTATGAGTCTACCCTCAAGAGTTGATCAAGGTACAAACGACTAAAATGTTTATATATCACATTTTCAAATATCTATTATTCTCAATTTTACTCGATCTCCTAAACGGTTAAAGATAGGACATCGCGGTTTTCACCAGTGGATTTAGCACCTCATTTTACATAAAATAAGTCTTATAAGTCTACTCTCAAGAGTTGATAAATGTACAAACGAATAAAATGTTTATAAATCGCATAATCAAATATCTATTATTCTCCATTTTACTCGATCTCTTAAACGGTTTATGATAGAACATCGCGGTTTTCACCAGTGGATTAAGCACCTCATTTTACATTAAATATGTCCTCTAAGTCTACTCTCAAGGGTTGATAAAGGTACAAACGGATAAAATGATTATAAATCACATTTTCAAATATCTATTATTCTCCATTTTACTCGATCTCCTAAACGGTTAAAGATAGGACGTCGCGGTTTTTACCAGTGGATTTAGCACCTCATTTTACATAAAATATGTCCTATAAGTCTACTCTCAAGGGTTGATAAAGGTACAAACGAATAAAATGTTTATATATCACATTTTCAAATATCTATTATTCTCCATTTTACTCGATCTCCCAAACGGTTAAAGATATGACGTCGCGGTTTTCACCAGTGGATTTAGCACCTAATTTTACATAAAATATGTCCTATAAGTCTGCTCTCAAGGGTTGATAAAGGTACAAACGAATAAAATGTTTATATATCTCATTTTCAAATATCCATTATTCTCCATTTTACTCGATCTCCTAAACGGTTAAAGATAGGACATCGCGGTCTTCACCAGTGGATTTAGCACCTTATTTTACATAAAATAACTCCTATAAGTCTACTCTCAAGAGTTGATCAAGGTACAAACGAATAAAATGTTTATATATCACATTGTCAAATATCTATTATTCTCCATTTTACTCGATCTCCTAAACGGTTAAAGATAGGACATCGCGGTCTTCACCAGTGGATTTAGCACCTCATTTTACATAAAATAAGTCATATAAGTCTACTCTCAAGAATTGATAATGGTACAAACGAATAAAATGTTTATAAATCACATTTTCAATTATCTATTATTATCAATTTACTCGATCTCTTAAACCGTTATAGATAGGACATCGCGGTTTTTATCAGTGGATTTAGCACCTTATTTTACATAAAATAAGTCCTATAAGTCTACCCTCAAGAGTTGATCAAGGTACAAACAAATGAAATGTTTATATATCGCATTATCAAATATCTATTATTCTCCATTTTACTCGATCTCCTAAACGGTTAAAGATAGGACATCTCGGTTTTCACCAGTCGATTTAGCACCTCATTTTACATAAAATAAGTCTTATAAGTCTACTCTCAAGGGTTGA
The DNA here is from genome assembly GCA_963930825.1 of Silvanus unidentatus. Taxonomy (NCBI): domain Eukaryota; kingdom Metazoa; phylum Arthropoda; class Insecta; order Coleoptera; family Silvanidae; genus Silvanus; species Silvanus unidentatus. The sequence continues at coordinate 14,896,753 of OZ005758.1, read as the reverse complement.
TAAAGGTACAAACGAATAAAATGTTTATATATCACATTTTCAAATATCCATTATTCTCCATTTTACTCGATCTCCTAAACGGTTAAAGATAGGACATCGCGGTTTTCACCAGTGGACTTAGCACCTCATTTTACATAAAATATGTCCTATAAGTCTACTCTCAAGGGTTGATAAAGATAAAAACCAATAAAATGTTTATATATCACATTTTCAAATATCCATTATTCTCCATTTTACTCGATCTCCTAAACGGTTAAAGATAGGATATCGCGGTTTTCACCAGTGGACTTAGCACCTCATTTTACATAAAATAGGTCCTATAAGTCTACTCTCAAGAGTTGATAAAAGTACAAACGAATAAAATGTTTATATATCACATTTTCAAATATCCATTATTCTCCATTTTACTCGATCTCCTAAACGGTTGAAGATAGGACATCGCGGTCTTCACCAGTGGACTTAGCACCTCATTTTACATAAAATAGGTCCTATAAATCTACTCTCAAGAGTTGATAAATGTACAAACGAATAAAATGTTTATAAATCGCATAATCAAATATCTAATATTCTCCATTTTACTCGATCTCCTAAACGGTTAAAGATAGGACATCGCGGTCTTCACCAGTAGATTTAGCACCTCATTTTACATAAAATAAGTCTTATAAGTCTACTCTCAAGAGTTGATAAAGGTACAAACGAATAAAATGTTTATATATCACATTTTCAAATATCTATTATTATCAATTTACTCGATCTCTTAAACCGTTAAAGATAGGACATCGCGGTTTTTATCAGTGGATTTAGCACCTTATTTTACATAAAATAAGTCCTATGAGTCTACCCTCAAGAGTTGATCAAGGTACAAACGACTAAAATGTTTATATATCACATTTTCAAATATCTATTATTCTCAATTTTACTCGATCTCCTAAACGGTTAAAGATAGGACATCGCGGTTTTCACCAGTGGATTTAGCACCTCATTTTACATAAAATAAGTCTTATAAGTCTACTCTCAAGAGTTGATAAATGTACAAACGAATAAAATGTTTATAAATCGCATAATCAAATATCTATTATTCTCCATTTTACTCGATCTCTTAAACGGTTTATGATAGAACATCGCGGTTTTCACCAGTGGATTAAGCACCTCATTTTACATTAAATATGTCCTCTAAGTCTACTCTCAAGGGTTGATAAAGGTACAAACGAATAAAATGATTATAAATCACATTTTCAAATATCTATTATTCTCCATTTTACTCGATCTCCTAAACGGTTAAAGATAGGACGTCGCGGTTTTTACCAGTGGATTTAGCACCTCATTTTACATAAAATATGTCCTATAAGTCTACTCTCAAGGGTTGATAAAGGTACAAACGAATAAAATGTTTATATATCACATTTTCAAATATCTATTATTCTCCATTTTACTCGATCTCCTAAACGGTTAAAGATATGACGTCGCGGTTTTCACCAGTGGATTTAGCACCTAATTTTACATAAAATATGTCCTATAAGTCTGCTCTCAAGGGTTGATAAAGGTACAAACGAATAAAATGTTTATATATCTCATTTTCAAATATCCATTATTCTCCATTTTACTCGATCTCCTAAACGGTTAAAGATAGGACATCGCGGTCTTCACCAGTGGATTTAGCACCTTATTTTACATAAAATAACTCCTATAAGTCTACTCTCAAGAGTTGATCAAGGTACAAACGAATAAAATGTTTATATATCACATTGTCAAATATCTATTATTCTCCATTTTACTCGATCTCCTAAACGGTTAAAGATAGGACATCGCGGTCTTCACCAGTGGATTTAGCACCTCATTTTACATAAAATAAGTCATATAAGTCTACTCTCAAGAATTGATAATGGTACAAACGAATAAAATGTTTATAAATCACATTTTCAATTATCTATTATTATCAATTTACTCGATCTCTTAAACCGTTATAGATAGGACATCGCGGTTTTTATCAGTGGATTTAGCACCTTATTTTACATAAAATAAGTCCTATAAGTCTACCCTCAAGAGTTGATCAAGGTACAAACGAATAAAATGTTTATATATCGCATTATCAAATATCTATTATTCTCCATTTTACTCGATCTCCTAAACGGTTAAAGATAGGACATCTCGGTTTTCACCAGTCGATTTAGCACCTCATTTTACATAAAATAAGTCTTATAAGTCTACTCTCAAGGGTTGATAAAGGTACAAACGAATAAAATGTTTATATATCACATTTTCAAATATCCATTATTCTCCATTTTACTCGATCTCCTAAACGGTTAAAGATAGGACATCGCGGTTTTCACCAGTGGACTTAGCACCTCATTTTACATAAAATATGTCCTATAAGTCTACTCTCAAGGGTTGATAAAGATAAAAACCAATAAAATGTTTATATATCACATTTTCAAATATCCATTATTCTCCATTTTACTCGATCTCCTAAACGGTTAAAGATAGGACATCGCGGTTTTCACCAGTGGACTTAGCACCTCATTTTACATAAAATAGGTCCTATAAGTCTACTCTCAAGAGTTGATAAAAGTACAAACGAATAAAATGTTTATATATCACATTTTCAAATATCCATTATTCTCCATTTTACTCGATCTCCTAAACGGTTGAAGATAGGACATCGCGGTCTTCACCAGTGGACTTAGCACCTCATTTTACATAAAATAGGTCCTATAAATCTACTCTCAAGAGTTGATAAAGGTACAAACGAATTAAATGTTTATATATCAAATTTTCAAATATCTATTATTATCAATTTTACTCGATCTCTTAAACCGTTAAAGATAGGACATCGCGGTTTTTATCAGTGGATTTAGCACCTTATTTTACATAAAATAAGTCCTATAAGTCTACCCTCAAGAGTTGAACAAGGTACAAACGAATAAAATGTTTATATATCACATTGTCAAATATCTAATATTCTCCATTTTACTCGATCTCCTAAACGGTTAAAGATAGGACATCGCGGTTTTCACCAGTAGATTTAGCACCTCATTTTACATAAAATAAGTCTTATAAGTCTACTCTCAAGAGTTGATAAAGGTACAAACGAATAAAATGTTTATATATCACATTTTCAAATATCTATTATTATCAATTTACTCGATCTCTTAAACCGTTAAAGATAGGACATCGCGGTTTTTATCAGTGGATTTAGCACCTTATTTTACATAAAATAAGTCCTATGAGTCTACCCTCAAGAGTTGATCAAGGTACAAACGACTAAAATGTTTATATATCACATTTTCAAATATCTATTATTCTCAATTTTACTCGATCTCCTAAACGGTTAAAGATAGGACATCGCGGTTTTCACCAGTGGATTTAGCACCTCATTTTACATAAAATAAGTCTTATAAGTCTACTCTCAAGAGTTGATAAATGTACAAACGAATAAAATGTTTATAAATCGCATAATCAAATATCTATTATTCTCCATTTTACTCGATCTCTTAAACGGTTTATGATAGAACATCGCGGTTTTCACCAGTGGATTAAGCACCTCATTTTACATTAAATATGTCCTCTAAGTCTACTCTCAAGGGTTGATAAAGGTACAAACGAATAAAATGATTATAAATCACATTTTCAAATATCTATTATTCTCCATTTTACTCGATCTCCTAAACGGTTAAAGATAGGACGTCGCGGTTTTTACCAGTGGATTTAGCACCTCATTTTACATAAAATATGTCCTATAAGTCTACTCTCAAGGGTTGATAAAGGTACAAACGAATAAAATGTTTATATATCACATTTTCAAATATCTATTATTCTCCATTTTACTCGATCTCCTAAACGGTTAAAGATATGACGTCGCGGTTTTCACCAGTGGATTTAGCACCTAATTTTACATAAAATATGTCCTATAAGTCTGCTCTCAAGGGTTGATAAAGGTACAAACGAATAAAATGTTTATATATCTCATTTTCAAATATCCATTATTCTCCATTTTACTCGATCTCCTAAACGGTTAAAGATAGGACATCGCGGTCTTCACCAGTGGATTTAGCACCTTATTTTACATAAAATAACTCCTATAAGTCTACTCTCAAGAGTTGATCAAGGTACAAACGAATAAAATGTTTATATATCACATTGTCAAATATCTATTATTCTCCATTTTACTCGATCTCCTAAACGGTTAAAGATAGGACATCGCGGTCTTCACCAGTGGATTTAGCACCTCATTTTACATAAAATAAGTCATATAAGTCTACTCTCAAGAATTGATAATGGTACAAACGAATAAAATGTTTATAAATCACATTTTCAATTATCTATTATTATCAATTTACTCGATCTCTTAAACCGTTATAGATAGGACATCGCGGTTTTTATCAGTGGATTTAGCACCTTATTTTACATAAAATAAGTCCTATAAGTCTACCCTCAAGAGTTGATCAAGGTACAAACGAATAAAATGTTTATATATCGCATTATCAAATATCTATTATTCTCCATTTTACTCGATCTCCTAAACGGTTAAAGATAGGACATCTCGGTTTTCACCAGTCGATTTAGCACCTCATTTTACATAAAATAAGTCTTATAAGTCTACTCTCAAGGGTTGATAAAGGTACAAACGAATAAAATGTTTATATATCACATTTTCAAATATCCATTATTCTCCATTTTACTCGATCTCCTAAACGGTTAAAGATAGGACATCGCGGTTTTCACCAGTGGACTTAGCACCTCATTTTACATAAAATATGTCCTATAAGTCTACTCTCAAGGGTTGATAAAGATAAAAACCAATAAAATGTTTATATATCACATTTTCAAATATCCATTATTCTCCATTTTACTCGATCTCCTAAACGGTTAAAGATAGGACATCGCGGTTTTCACCAGTGGACTTAGCACCTCATTTTACATAAAATAGGTCCTATAAGTCTACTCTCAAGAGTTGATAAAAGTACAAACGAATAAAATGTTTATATATCACATTTTCAAATATCCATTATTCTCCATTTTACTCGATCTCCTAAACGGTTGAAGATAGGACATCGCGGTCTTCACCAGTGGACTTAGCACCTCATTTTACATAAAATAGGTCCTATAAATCTACTCTCAAGAGTTGATAAAGGTACAAACGAATTAAATGTTTATATATCAAATTTTCAAATATCTATTATTATCAATTTTACTCGATCTCTTAAACCGTTAAAGATAGGACATCGCGGTTTTTATCAGTGGATTTAGCACCTTATTTTACATAAAATAAGTCCTATAAGTCTACCCTCAAGAGTTGAACAAGGTACAAACGAATAAAATGTTTATATATCACATTGTCAAATATCTAATATTCTCCATTTTACTCGATCTCCTAAACGGTTAAAGATAGGACATCGCGGTCTTCACCAGTAGATTTAGCACCTCATTTTACATAAAATAAGTCTTATAAGTCTACTCTCAAGAGTTGATAAAGGTACAAACGAATAAAATGTTTATATATCACATTTTCAAATATCTATTATTATCAATTTACTCGATCTCTTAAACCGTTAAAGATAGGACATCGCGGTTTTTATCAGTGGATTTAGCACCTTATTTTACATAAAATAAGTCCTATGAGTCTACCCTCAAGAGTTGATCAAGGTACAAACGACTAAAATGTTTATATATCACATTTTCAAATATCTATTATTCTCAATTTTACTCGATCTCCTAAACGGTTAAAGATAGGACATCGCGGTTTTCACCAGTGGATTTAGCACCTCATTTTACATAAAATAAGTCTTATAAGTCTACTCTCAAGAGTTGATAAATGTACAAACGAATAAAATGTTTATAAATCGCATAATCAAATATCTATTATTCTCCATTTTACTCGATCTCTTAAACGGTTTATGATAGAACATCGCGGTTTTCACCAGTGGATTAAGCACCTCATTTTACATTAAATATGTCCTCTAAGTCTACTCTCAAGGGTTGATAAAGGTACAAACGAATAAAATGATTATAAATCACATTTTCAAATATCTATTATTCTCCATTTTACTCGATCTCCTAAACGGTTAAAGATAGGACGTCGCGGTTTTTACCAGTGGATTTAGCACCTCATTTTACATAAAATATGTCCTATAAGTCTACTCTCAAGGGTTGATAAAGGTACAAACGAATAAAATGTTTATATATCACATTTTCAAATATCTATTATTCTCCATTTTACTCGATCTCCTAAACGGTTAAAGATATGACGTCGCGGTTTTCACCAGTGGATTTAGCACCTAATTTTACATAAAATATGTCCTATAAGTCTGCTCTCAAGGGTTGATAAAGGTACAAACGAATAAAATGTTTATATATCTCATTTTCAAATATCCATTATTCTCCATTTTACTCGATCTCCTAAACGGTTAAAGATAGGACATCGCGGTCTTCACCAGTGGATTTAGCACCTTATTTTACATAAAATAACTCCTATAAGTCTACTCTCAAGAGTTGATCAAGGTACAAACGAATAAAATGTTTATATATCACATTGTCAAATATCTATTATTCTCCATTTTACTCGATCTCCTAAACGGTTAAAGATAGGACATCGCGGTCTTCACCAGTGGATTTAGCACCTCATTTTACATAAAATAAGTCATATAAGTCTACTCTCAAGAATTGATAATGGTACAAACGAATAAAATGTTTATAAATCACATTTTCAATTATCTATTATTATCAATTTACTCGATCTCTTAAACCGTTATAGATAGGACATCGCGGTTTTTATCAGTGGATTTAGCACCTTATTTTACATAAAATAAGTCCTATAAGTCTACCCTCAAGAGTTGATCAAGGTACAAACGAATAAAATGTTTATATATCGCATTATCAAATATCTATTATTCTCCATTTTACTCGATCTCCTAAACGGTTAAAGATAGGACATCTCGGTTTTCACCAGTCGATTTAGCACCTCATTTTACATAAAATAAGTCTTATAAGTCTACTCTCAAGGGTTGATAAAGGTACAAACGAATAAAATGTTTATATATCACATTTTCAAATATCTATTATTCTCAATTTTACTCGATCTCCTAAACGGTTAAAGATAGGACATCGCGGTTTTCACTAGTGGATTTAGCACCTCATTTTACATAAATTAAGTCTTATAAGTCTATTCTCAAGAGTTGATAAAGGTACAAACGAATAAAATTTTTATATATCACATTTTCAAATAACTATTATTCTCAATTTTACTTGATCTCCAAAACGGTTAAAGATAGGACATCGCGGTTTTCACCAGTGGATTTAGCACCTCATTTTACATAAAATAGGTCCTATAAGTCTACTCTTAAGAGTTGATAAAGGTACAAACGAAAAAAATGTTTATATATCACATTTTCAAATATCTATTATTCTCCATTTTACTCGATCTCCTAAACGGTTAAAGATAGGTCGTCGCGGTTTTTACCAGTGGATTTAGCACCTCATTTTACATAAAATATGTCCTATAAGTCTACTCTCAAGGGTTGATAAAGGTACAAACGAATAAAATGTTTATATATCACATTTTCAAATATCCATTATTCTCCATTTTACTCGATCTCCTAAACGCTTAAATATAGGACATCGCGGTTTTCACCAGTGGATTTAGCACCTCATTTTACATAAAATAAGTATCATAAGTCTACTCTCAAGAGTTGATAAAGGTACAAACGAATAAAATGTTTGTATATCGCATTATCAAATATCTATTATTCTCCATTTTACTCGATCACCTAAACGGTTAAAGATAGGACATCGCGGTTTTCACCAGTGGATTTAGCACCTCATTTTACATAAAATAAGTCCTATAAGTCTACTCTCAAGAGTTGATAAAGGTACAAACGAATTAAATGTTTATATATCAAATTTTCAAATATCTATTATTATCAATTTTACTCGATCTCTTAAACCGTTAAAGATAGGACATCGCGGTTTTCACCAGTGGATTTAGCACCTCATTTTACATAAAATAAGTCCTATAAGTCTACTCTCAAGAGTTGATAAAGGTACAAACGAATAAAATTTTTATATATCACATTTTCAAATAACTATTATTCTCAATTTTACTTGATCTCCAAAACGGTTAAAGATAGGACATCGCGGTTTTCACCAGTGAATTTAGCACCTCATTTTACATAAAATAGGTCCTATAAGTCTACTCTTAAGATCTGATAAAGGTACAAACGAATAAAATGTTTATATATCACATTTTCAAATATCTATTATTCTCTATTTTACTCGATCTCCTAAACGGTTAAAGATAGGTCGTCGCGGTTTTTACCAGTGGATTTAGCACCTCATTTTACATAAAATATGTCCTATAAGTCTACTCTCAAGGGTTGATAAAGGTACAAACGAATAAAATGTTTATATATCACATTTTCAGATATCCATTATTCTCCATTTTACTCGACCTCCTAAACGCTTAAATATAGGACATCGCGGTTTTCACCAGTGGACTTAGCACCTCATTTTACATAAAATATGTCCTATAAGTCTACTCTCAAGGGTTGATAAAGGTACAAACGATTAAAATGTTTATATATCACATTTTCAAATATCTATTATTATCAATTTACTCGATCTCCTAAACGGTTAAAGATAGGACATCGCGGTCTTCACCAGTGGATTTAGCACCTCATTTTACATAAAATGAGTCCTATAAGTCTACTCTCAAGAGTTGATAAAGGAACAAACGAATAAAATGTTTATATATCACATTTTCAAATATCTATTATTTTCCATTTTACTCGATCTCCTAAACGGTTAAAGATAGGACACCGCGGTTTTCACCAGTGGATTTAGCACCTCATTTTACATAAAATAAGTCTTATAAGTCTACTCTCAAGAGTTGATAAAGGTACAAACGAAGAAAATGTTTATATATCACATTTTCAAATATCTATTATTCTCAATTTTACTCGATCTCCTAAACGGTTAAAGATAGGACATCGCGGTTTTCACCAGTGGATTTAGCACCTCATTTTACATAAAATAAGTCTTATAAGTCTACTCTCAAGAGTTGATAAAGGTACAAACGAATAAAATGTTTATATATCGCATTATCAAATATCTATTATTCTCCATTTTACTCGATCTCCTAAACGGTTAAAGATAGGACATCGCGGTTTTCACCAGTGGATTTAGCACCTCATTTTACATACAATAAGTCTTATAAGTCTACTCTCAAGGGTTGATAAAGGTACAAACGAATAAAACGTTTATATATCACATTTTCAAATATCTATTATTCTCAATTTTACTCGATCTCCTAAACGGTTAAAGATAGGACATCGCGGTTTTCACCAGTGGATTTAGCACCTCATTTTACATAAAATAAGTCTTATAAGTCTACTCTCAAGAGTTGATAAAGGTACAAACGAATAAAATGTTTATATATCACATTTTCAAATATCTATTATTATCAATTTACTCGATCTCTTAAACCGTTAAAGATAGGACATCGCGGTTTTTATCAGTGGATTTAGCACCTTATTTTACATAAAATAAGTCCTATAAGTCTACCCTCAAGAGTTGATCAAGGTACAAACGAATAAAATGTTTATATATCACATTGTCAAATATCTATTATTCTCCATTTTACTCGATCTCCTAAACGGTTAAAGATAGGACATCGCGGTCTTCACCAGTGGATTTAGCACCTCATTTTACATAAAATGAGTCCTATAAGTCTACTCTCAAGAGTTGATAAAGGAACAAACGAATAAAATGTTTATATATCACATTTTCAAATATCTACTATTTTCCATTTTACTCGATCTCCTAAACGGTTAAAGATAGGACACCGCGGTTTTCACCAGTGGATTTAGCACCTCATTTTACATAAAATAAGTCTTATAAGTCTACTCTCAAGAGTTGATAAAGGTACAAACGAAGAAAATGTTTATATATCACATTTTCAAATATCTATTATTATCAATTTACTCGATCTCCTAAACGCTTAAAGATAGGACATCGCGGTTTTCACCAGTGGACTTAGCACCTCATTTTACATAAAATATGCCCTATAAGTCTACTCTTAAGGGTTGATAAAGGTACAAACGAATAAAATGTTTATATATCACATTTTCAAATATCTATTATTCTCAATTTTACTCGATCTCCTAAACGGTTAAAGATAGGACATCGCGGTTTTCACCAGTGGATTTAGCACCTCATTTTACATAAAATAAGTATTATAAGTCTACTCTCAAGAGTTGATAAAGGTACAAACGAATAAAATGTTTATATATCACATTTTCAAATATCCATTATTCTCCATTTTACTCGATCTCCTAATCGGTTAAAGATAGGACATCGCGGTTTTCACCAGTGGACTTAGCACCTCATTTTACATAAAATATGTCCTATAAGTCTACTCTCAAGGGTTGATAAAGGAACAAACGAATAAAATGTTTATATATCACATTTTCAAATATCCATTATTCTCCATTTTACTCGATCTCCTAAACGGTTAAAGATAGGACATCGCGGATTTCTCCAGTGGACTTAGCACCTCATTTTACATAAAATAGGTCCTATAAGTCTACTCTCAAGAGTTGATGAAGGTACAAACGAATTAAATGTTTATATATCAAATTTTCAAATATCTATTATTATCAATTTTACTCGATCTCTTAAACCGTTAAAGATAGGACATCGCGGTCTTCACCAGTGGATTTAGCACCTCATTTTACATAAAATGAGTCCTATAAGTCAACTCTCAAGAGTTGATAAAGGAACAATCGAATAAAATGTTTATATATCACATTTTCAAATATCTATTATTTTCCATTTTACTCGATCTCCTAAACGGTTAAAGATAGGACATTGCGGATTTCACCAGTGGATTTAGCACCTCATTTTACATAAAATAAGTTTTATAAGTCTACTCTCAAGAGTTGATAAAGGTACAAACGAATAAAATGTTTATATATCACATTATCAAATATCTATTATTTTCCATTTTACTCGATCTCCTAAACGGTTAAAGATAGGACATCGCGGTTTTCACCAGTGGATTTAGCACCTCATTTTACATACAATAAGTCTTATAAGTCTACTCTCAAGGGTTGATAAAGGTACAAACGAATAAAACGTTTATATATCACATTTTCAAATATCTATTATTCTCAATTTTACTCGATCTCCTAAACGGTTAAAGATAGGACATCGCGGTTTTCACCAGTGGATTTAGCACCTCATTTTACATACAATAAGTCTTATAAGTCTACTCTCAAGAGTTGATAAAGGTACAAACGAATAAAACGTTTATATATCACATTTTCAAATATCTATTATTCTCAATTTTACTCGATCTCCTAAACGGTTAAAGATAGGACATCGCGGTTTTCACCAGTGGATTTAGCACCTCATTTTACATAAAATAAGTCTTATAAGTCTACTCTCAAGAGTTGATAAAGGTACAAACGAATAAAATGTTTATATATCACATTTTCAAATATCTATTATTCTCAATTTTACTTGATCTCCTAAACGGTTAGAGATAAGACATCGCGGTTTTTACCAGTGGATTTAGCACCTCATTGTACATAAAATAAGTCCTATAAGTCTACCCTCAAGAGTTGATCAAGGTACAAACGAATAAAATGTTTATATATCACATTTTCAAATATCTATTATTCTACATTTTACTCGATCTCCTAAACGGTTAAAGATAGGACATCGCGGTTTTTACCAGTGGATTTAGCACCTCGTTTTACATAAAATAAGTCCTATAAGTCTACTCTCAAGAGTTGATAAAGGTACAAACGAATAAAATGATTATATATCACATTTCCAAATAACTATTATTCTTAATTTTACTTGATCTCCTAAACGGTTAAAGATAGGACATCGCGGTTTTCACCAGTGGACTTAGCACCTCATTTTACATAAAATATGTCCTATAAGTCTACTCTCAAGGGTTGATAAAGGTAAAAACGAATAAAATGTTTATATATCACATTTTCAAATATTTATTATTCTCCATTTTACTCGATCTGCTAAACGGTTAAAGATAGGACATCGCGGTTTTCACCAGTGGACTTAGCACCTCATTTTACATAAAATAGGTCCTATAAGTCTACTCTCAAGAGTTGATAAAGGTACAAACGAATTAAATGTTTATATATCAAATTTTCAAATATCTATTATTATCAATTTTACTCGATCTCTTAAACCGTTAAAGATAGGACATCGCGGTTTTTATCAGTGGATTTAGCACCTTATTTTACATAAAATAAGTCCTATAAGTCTACCCTCAAGAGTTGATAAAGGTACAAACGAATAAAATGTTTATATTTCACATTGTCAAATATCTATTATTCTCCATTTTACTCGATCTCCTAAACGGTTAAAGATAGGACATCGCGGTCTTCACCAGTGGATTTAGCACCTCATTTTACATAAAATATGTCCTATGAGTCTACTCTCAAGGGTTGATAAAGGAACAAACGAATAAAATGTTTATATATCACATTTTCAAATATCCATTATTCTCCATTTTACTCGATCTCCTAAACGGTTAAAGATAGGACATCGCGGTCTTCACCAGTGGATTTAGCACCTCATTTTACATAAAATAGGTCCTATAAGTCTACTCTCAAGAGTTGATGAAGGTACAAACGAATTAAATGTTTATATATCAAATTTTCAAATATCTATTATTATCAATTTTACTCGATCTCTTAAACCGTTAAAGATAGGACATCGCGGTCTTCACCAGTGGATTTAGCACCTCATTTTACATAAAATGAGTCCTATAAGTCAACTCTCAAGAGTTGATAAAGGAACAATCGAATAAAATGTTTATATATCACATTTTCAAATATCTATTATTTTCCATTTTACTCGATCTCCTAAACGGTTAAAGATAGGACATTGCGGATTTCACCAGTGGACTTAGCACCTCATTTTACATAAAATATGTCCTATAAGTCTACTCTCAAGGGTTGATAAAGGTAAAAACGAATAAAATGTTTATATATCACATTTTCAAATATTTATTATTCTCCATTTTACTCGATCTGCTAAACGGTTAAAGATAGGACATCGCGGTTTTCACCAGTGGACTTAGCACCTCATTTTACATAAAATAGGTCCTATAAGTCTACTCTCAAGAGTTGATAAAGGTACAAACGAATTAAATGTTTATATATCAAATTTTCAAATATCTATTATTATCAATTTTACTCGATCTCTTAAACCGTTAAAGATAGGACATCGCGGTTTTTATCAGTGGATTTAGCACCTTATTTTACATAAAATAAGTCCTATAAGTCTACCCTCAAGAGTTGATAAAGGTACAAACGAATAAAATGTTTATATTTCACATTGTCAAATATCTATTATTCTCCATTTTACTCGATCTCCTAAACGGTTAAAGATAGGACATCGCGGTCTTCACCAGTGGATTTAGCACCTCATTTTACATAAAATATGTCCTATGAGTCTACTCTCAAGGGTTGATAAAGGAACAAACGAATAAAATGTTTATATATCACATTTTCAAATATCCATTATTCTCCATTTTACTCGATCTCCTAAACGGTTAAAGATAGGACATCGCGGTTTTCACCAGTGGATTTAGCACCTCATTTTACATAAAATAGGTCCTATAAGTCTACTCTCAAGAGTTGATGAAGGTACAAACGAATTAAATGTTTATATATCAAATTTTCAAATATCTATTATTATCAATTTTACTCGATCTCTTAAACCGTTAAAGATAGGACATCGCGGTCTTCACCAGTGGATTTAGCACCTCATTTTACATAAAATGAGTCCTATAAGTCAACTCTCAAGAGTTGATAAAGGAACAATCGAATAAAATGTTTATATATCACATTTTCAAATATCTATTATTTTCCATTTTACTCGATCTCCTAAACGGTTAAAGATAGGACATTGCGGATTTCACCAGTGGATTTAGCACCTCATTTTACATAAAATAAGTCTTATAAGACTTCTCTCAGGAGTTGATAAAGGTACAAACGAATAAAATGTTTATATATCACATTATTAAATATCTATTATTTTCCATTTTACTCGATCTCCTAAACGGTTAAAGATAGGACATCGCGGTTTTTACCAGTGGATTTAGCACCTCATTTTACATAAAATAAGTCCTATAAGTCTACTCTCAAGGGTTGATAAAGGTACAAACGAATAAAATGTTTATATATCACATTTTCAAATATCCATTATTTTCCATTTTACTCGATCTCCTAAACGCTTAAAGATAGGACATCGCGGTTTTCACCAGTGGACTTAGCACCTCATTTTACATAAAATATGTCCTATAAGTCTACTCTCAAGGGTTGATAAAGGTACAAACGAATAAAATGTTTATATATCACATTTTCAAATATCCATTATTCTCCATTTTACTCGATCTCCTAAACGGTTAAAGATAGGACATCGCGGTTTTCACCAGTGGACTTAGCACCTCATTTTACATAAAATAGGTCCTATAAGTCTACTCTCAAGAGTTGATAAAGGTACAAACGAATTAAATGTTTATATATCAAATTTTCAAATATCTATTATTATCAATTTTACTCGATCTCTTAAACCGTTAAAGATAGGACATCGCGGTTTTTATCAGTGGATTTAGCACCTTATTCTACATAAAATAAGTCCTAGAAGTCTACCCTCAAAAGTTGAAAATGGTACAAACGAATAAAATGTTTATATATCACATTGTCAAATATCTATTATTCTCCATTTTACTCGATCTCCTAAACGGTTAAAGATAGGACATCGCGGTCTTCACCAGTGGATTTAGCACCTCATTTTACATAAAATATGTCCTATGAGTCTACTCTCAGGGGTTGATAAAGGTAAAAACGAATAAAATGTTTATATATCACATTTTCAAATATCCATTATTCTCCATTTTACTCGATCTCCTAAACGGTTAAAGATAGGACATCGCGATTTTTACCAGTGGATTTAGCACCTCATTTTACATAAAATATGTCCTCTAAGTCTACTCTCAAGGGTTGATAAAGGTACAAACGAATAAAATGTTTATATATCACATTTTCAAATATCTATTATTCTCCATTTTATTCGATCTCCTAAACGGTTAAAGATAGGACGTCTCGGTTTTTACCAGTGGATTTAGCACCTCATTTTACATAAAATAAGTCCTATAAGTCAACCCTCAAGAGTTGATCAAGGTACAAACGAATAAAATTTTTATATATCACAATTTCAAATATCTATTATTCTCCATTTTACTCGATCACCTAAACGGTTAAAGATAGAACATCGCGGTTTTTACCAGTGGATTAAGCACCTCATTTTACATAAAATATGTCCTCTAAGTCTACTCTCAAGGGTTGATAAAGGTACAAACGAATAAAATGTTTATATATCACATTTTCAAATATCCATTATTCTCCATTTTACTCGATCTCCTAAACGGTTAAAGATAGGACATCGCGGTTTTCACCAGTGGATTTAGCACCTCATTTTACATAAAATAAGTCTTATAAGACTTCTCTCAGGAGTTGATAAAGGTACAAACGAATAAAATGTTTATACATCACATTATTAAATATCTATTATTTTCCATTTTACTCGATCTCCTAAACGGTTAAAGATAGGACATCGCGGTATTTACCAGTGGATTTAGCACCTCATTTTACATAAAATAAGTCCTATAAGTCTACTCTCAAGGGTTGATAAAGGTACAAACGAATAAAATGTTTATATATCACATTTTCAAATATCCATTATTTTCCATTTTACTCGATCTCCTATACGCTTAAAGATAGGACATCGCGGTTTTCACCAGTGGACTTAGCACCTCATTTTACATAAAATATGTCCTATGAGTCTACTCTCAAGGGTTGATAAAGGTACAAACCAATAAAATGTTTATATATCACATTTTCAAATATCCATTATTCTCCATTTTACTCGATCTCCTAAACGGTTAAAGATAGGACATCGCGGTTTTTATCAGTGGATTTAGCACCTTATTCTACATAAAATAAGTCCTAGAAGTCTACCCTCAAAAGTTGAAAGAGGTACAAACGAATAAAATGTTTATATATCACATTGTCAAATATCCATTATTTTCCATTTTACTCGATCTCCTATACGCTTAAAGATAGGACATCGCGGTTTTCACCAGTGGACTTAGCACCTCATTTTACATAAAATAGGTCCTATAAGTCTACTCTCAAGAGTTGATAAAGGTACAAACGAATTAAATGTTTATATATCAAATTTTCAAATATCTATTATTATCAATTTTACTCGATCTCTTAAACCGTTAAAGATAGGACATCGCGGTTTTTATCAGTGGATTTAGCACCTTATTCTACATAAAATAAGTCCTAGAAGTCTACCCTCAAAAGTTGAAAGAGGTACAAACGAATAAAATGTTTATATATCACATTGTCAAATATCTATTATTCTCCATTTTACTCGATCTCCTAAACGGTTAAAGATAGGACATCGCGGTCTTCACCAGTGGATTTAGCACCTCATTTTACATAAAATATGTCCTATGAGTCTTCTCTCAGGGGTTGATAAAGGTAAAAACGAATAAAATGTTTATATATCACATTTTCAAATATCCATTATTCTCCATTTTACTCGATCTCCTAAACGGTTAAAGATAGGACATCGCGGTTTTCACCAGTGGACTTAGCACCTCATTTTACATAAAATAGGTCCTATAAGTTTACTCTCAAGAGTTGATAAAGGTACAAACGAATAAAATGTTTATAAATCACATTTTCAAATATCTATTATTCTCCATTTTACTCGATCTCCTAAACGGTTAAAGATAGGACGTCGCGGTTTTCACCAGTGGATTTAGCACCTAATTTTACATAAAATATGTCCTATAAGTCTGCTCTCAAGGGTTGATAAAGGTACAAACGGATAAAATGTTTATATATCACATTTTCAAATATCCATTATTATCCATTTTACTCGATCTCCTAAACGGTTAAAGATAGGACATCGCGGTCTTCACCAGTGGATTTAGCACCTCATTTTACATAAAATAAGTCCTATAAGTCTACCCTCAAGAGTTGATCAAGGTACAAACGAATAAAATGTTTATATATCACATTGTCAAATATCTATTATTCTCCATTTTACTCGATCTCCTAAATGGTTAAAGATAGGACATCGCATTCTTCAACAGTGGATTTAGCACCTCATTATACATAAAATAAGTCCTATAAGTATACTCTCAAGAGTTGATAAAGGTACAAACGAATTAAATGTTTATATATCAAATTTTCAAATATCTATTATTATCAATTTTACTCGATCTCTTAAACCGTTAAAGATAGGACATCGCGGTTTTTATCAGTGGATTTAGCACCTTATTTTACATAAAATAAGTCCTAGAAGTCTACCCTCAAAAGTTGAAAAAGGTACAAACGAATAAAATGTTTATATATCACATTGTCAAATATCTATTATTCTCCATTTTACTCGATCTCCTAAACGGTTAAAGATAGGACATCGCGGTTTTCACCAGTGGACTTAGCACCTCATTTTACATAAAATAGGTCCTATAAGTCTACTCTCAAGAGTTGATGAAGGTACAAACGAATTAAATGTTTATATATCAAATTTTCAAATATCTATTATTATCAATTTTACTCGATCTCTTAAACCGTTAAAGATAGGACATCGCGGTCTTCACCAGTGGATTTAGCACCTCATTTTACATAAAATGAGTCCTATAAGTCAACTCTCAAGAGTTGATAAAGGAACAATCGAATAAAATGTTTATATATCACATTTTCAAATATCTATTATTTTCCATTTTACTCGATCTCCTAAACGGTTAAAGATAGGACATTGCGGATTTCACCAGTGGATTTAGCACCTCATTTTACATAAAATAAGTCTTATAAGACTTCTCTCAGGAGTTGATAAAGGTACAAACGAATAAAATGTTTATATATCACATTATTAAATATCTATTATTTTCCATTTTACTCGATCTCCTAAACGGTTAAAGATAGGACATCGCGGTTTTTACCAGTGGATTTAGCACCTCATTTTACATAAAATAAGTCCTATAAGTCTACTCTCAAGGGTTGATAAAGGTACAAACGAATAAAATGTTTATATATCACATTTTCAAATATCCATTATTTTCCATTTTACTCGATCTCCTAAACGCTTAAAGATAGGACATCGCGGTTTTCACCAGTGGACTTAGCACCTCATTTTACATAAAATATGTCCTATAAGTCTACTCTCAAGGGTTGATAAAGGTACAAACGAATAAAATGTTTATATATCACATTTTCAAATATCCATTATTCTCCATTTTACTCGATCTCCTAAACGGTTAAAGATAGGACATCGCGGTTTTCACCAGTGGACTTAGCACCTCATTTTACATAAAATAGGTCCTATAAGTCTACTCTCAAGAGTTGATAAAGGTACAAACGAATTAAATGTTTATATATCAAATTTTCAAATATCTATTATTATCAATTTTACTCGATCTCTTAAACCGTTAAAGATAGGACATCGCGGTTTTTATCAGTGGATTTAGCACCTTATTCTACATAAAATAAGTCCTAGAAGTCTACCCTCAAAAGTTGAAAATGGTACAAACGAATAAAATGTTTATATATCACATTGTCAAATATCTATTATTCTCCATTTTACTCGATCTCCTAAACGGTTAAAGATAGGACATCGCGGTCTTCACCAGTGGATTTAGCACCTCATTTTACATAAAATATGTCCTATGAGTCTACTCTCAGGGGTTGATAAAGGTAAAAACGAATAAAATGTTTATATATCACATTTTCAAATATCCATTATTCTCCATTTTACTCGATCTCCTAAACGGTTAAAGATAGGACATCGCGATTTTTACCAGTGGATTTAGCACCTCATTTTACATAAAATATGTCCTCTAAGTCTACTCTCAAGGGTTGATAAAGGTACAAACGAATAAAATGTTTATATATCACATTTTCAAATATCTATTATTCTCCATTTTATTCGATCTCCTAAACGGTTAAAGATAGGACGTCTCGGTTTTTACCAGTGGATTTAGCACCTCATTTTACATAAAATAAGTCCTATAAGTCAACCCTCAAGAGTTGATCAAGGTACAAACGAATAAAATTTTTATATATCACAATTTCAAATATCTATTATTCTCCATTTTACTCGATCACCTAAACGGTTAAAGATAGAACATCGCGGTTTTTACCAGTGGATTAAGCACCTCATTTTACATAAAATATGTCCTCTAAGTCTACTCTCAAGGGTTGATAAAGGTACAAACGAATAAAATGTTTATATATCACATTTTCAAATATCCATTATTCTCCATTTTACTCGATCTCCTAAACGGTTAAAGATAGGACATCGCGGTTTTCACCAGTGGATTTAGCACCTCATTTTACATAAAATAAGTCTTATAAGACTTCTCTCAGGAGTTGATAAAGGTACAAACGAATAAAATGTTTATACATCACATTATTAAATATCTATTATTTTCCATTTTACTCGATCTCCTAAACGGTTAAAGATAGGACATCGCGGTATTTACCAGTGGATTTAGCACCTCATTTTACATAAAATAAGTCCTATAAGTCTACTCTCAAGGGTTGATAAAGGTACAAACGAATAAAATGTTTATATATCACATTTTCAAATATCCATTATTTTCCATTTTACTCGATCTCCTATACGCTTAAAGATAGGACATCGCGGTTTTCACCAGTGGACTTAGCACCTCATTTTACATAAAATATGTCCTATGAGTCTACTCTCAAGGGTTGATAAAGGTACAAACCAATAAAATGTTTATATATCACATTTTCAAATATCCATTATTCTCCATTTTACTCGATCTCCTAAACGGTTAAAGATAGGACATCGCGGTTTTTATCAGTGGATTTAGCACCTTATTCTACATAAAATAAGTCCTAGAAGTCTACCCTCAAAAGTTGAAAGAGGTACAAACGAATAAAATGTTTATATATCACATTGTCAAATATCCATTATTTTCCATTTTACTCGATCTCCTATACGCTTAAAGATAGGACATCGCGGTTTTCACCAGTGGACTTAGCACCTCATTTTACATAAAATAGGTCCAATAAGTCTACTCTCAAGAGTTGATAAAGGTACAAACGAATTAAATGTTTATATATCAAATTTTCAAATATCTATTATTATCAATTTTACTCGATCTCTTAAACCGTTAAAGATAGGACATCGCGGTTTTTATCAGTGGATTTAGCACCTTATTCTACATAAAATAAGTCCTAGAAGTCTACCCTCAAAAGTTGAAAGAGGTACAAACGAATAAAATGTTTATATATCACATTGTCAAATATCTATTATTCTCCATTTTACTCGATCTCCTAAACGGTTAAAGATAGGACATCGCGGTCTTCACCAGTGGATTTAGCACCTCATTTTACATAAAATATGTCCTATGAGTCTTCTCTCAGGGGTTGATAAAGGTAAAAACGAATAAAATGTTTATATATCACATTTTCAAATATCCATTATTCTCCATTTTACTCGATCTCCTAAACGGTTAAAGATAGGACATCGCGGTTTTCACCAGTGGACTTAGCACCTCATTTTACATAAAATAGGTCCTATAAGTTTACTCTCAAGAGTTGATAAAGGTACAAACGAATAAAATGTTTATAAATCACATTTTCAAATATCTATTATTCTCCATTTTACTCGATCTCCTAAACGGTTAAAGATAGGACGTCGCGGTTTTCACCAGTGGATTTAGCACCTAATTTTACATAAAATATGTCCTATAAGTCTGCTCTCAAGGGTTGATAAAGGTACAAACGGATAAAATGTTTATATATCACATTTTCAAATATCCATTATTCTCCATTTTACTCGATCTCCTAAACGGTTAAAGATAGGACATCGCATTCTTCAACAGTGGATTTAGCACCTCATTTTACATAAAATATGTCTTATAAGTCTACTCTCAAGAGTTGATAAATGTACAAACGAATAAAATGTTTATAAATCGCATTATCAAATATCTATTATTCTCCATTTTACTCGATCTCCTAAACGGTTAATGAGAGAACATCGCGGTTTTCACCAGTGGATTAAGCACCTCATTTTACATTAAATATGTCCTCTAAGTCTACTCTCAAGGGTTGATAAAGGTACAAACGAATAAAATGTTTATAAATCACATTTTCAAATATCTATTATTCTCCATTTTACTCGATCTCCTAAACGGTTAAAGATAGGACGTCGCGGTTTTTACCAGTGGATTTAGCACCTCATTTTACATAAAATATGTACTATAAGTCTACTCTCAAGGGTTGATAAAGGTACAAACGAATAAAATGTTTATATATCACATTTTCAAATATCTATTTTTCTCCATTTTACTCGATCTCCTAAACGGTTAAAGATAGGACGTCGCGGTTTTCACCAGTGGATTTAGCACCTAATTTTACATAAAATATGTCCTATAAGTCTGCTCTCAAGGGTTGATAAAGGTACAAACGACTAAAATGTTTATATATCACATTTTCAAATATCTATTATTCTCAATTTTACTCGATCTCATAAACGGTTAAAGATAGGACATCGCGGTTTTCACCAGTGGATTTAGCACCTCATTTTACATAAAATAAGTCTTATAAGTCTACTCTCAAGAGTTGATAAATGTACAAACGAATAAAATGTTTATAAATCGCATTATCAAATATCTATTATTCTCCATTTTACTCGATCTCCTAAACGGTTAATGATAGAACATCGCGGTTTTCACCAGTGGATTAAGCACCTCATTTTACATTAAATATGTCCTCTAAGTCTACTCTCAAGGGTTGATAAAGGTACAAACGAATAAAATGTTTATAAATCACATTTTCAAATATCTATTATTCTCCATTTTACTCGATCTCCTAAACGGTTAAAGATAGGACGTCGCGGTTTTTACCAGTGGATTTAGCACCTCATTTTACATAAAATATGTCCTATAAGTCTACTCTCAAGGGTTGAAAAAAGGTACAAACGAATAAAATGTTTATATATCACATTTTCAAATATCTATTTTTCTCCATTTTACTCGATCTCCTAAACGGTTAAAGATAGGACGTCGCGGTTTCACCAGTGGATTTAGCACCTAATTTTACATAAAATATGTCCTATAAGTCTGCTCTCAAGGGTTGATAAAGGTACAAACGAATAAAATGTTTATATATCACATTTTCAAATATCCATTATTCTCCATTTTACTCGATCTCCTAAACGGTTAAAGATAGGACATCGCGGTCTTCACCAGTGGATTTAGCACCTCATTTTACATAAAATAACTCCTATAAGTCTACTCTCAAGAGTTGATCAAGGTACTAACGAATAAAATGTTTATATATCACATTGTCAAATATCTATTATTCTCCATTTTACTCGATCTCCTAAACGGTTAAAGATAGGACATCGCGGACTTCACCAGTGAATTTAGCACCTCATTTTTGTAGTGTGACAACCCAAGTTGAGAAAAACTCATGTCATATAAGTGGATATTTAATTAAAAAGGAATTTGTAGATAAGTCAAAAATATAGATTGGCCAAAAAGTAGTGATCGTTAAATAATGTACCCTACGTTGTGTTTTAAGAGATATGACATCGCGATACTTCAATAGTGGGAAAATATGGAAAATTAATAAATAAAACAACTCAAATAAGTTTGAAGCGCATATATTAATGAGATTAAAATAATTTGAAATTAAATAAAGAAAAATTAAAAATAGACAAATGAAAACAAATTAATTAATTACGTAATTGAGTTATCAATTACTAATAGAAATCGCTTCATCCGAACTTTAATTCACAAATCGTTGTCACGTTTATGGGAAAGAACCAAAGTTCGGAAACTAAGAAAACCCATAACGTATTGACAACAAATTAAACAAAAAATAAATATGTAAATATAAATAAAATAAAGAAAAGAAATCAATCACTATATTTCTAGTGATATTT
This sequence comes from Silvanus unidentatus, assembly GCA_963930825.1. Classification (NCBI taxonomy): domain Eukaryota; kingdom Metazoa; phylum Arthropoda; class Insecta; order Coleoptera; family Silvanidae; genus Silvanus; species Silvanus unidentatus. The sequence goes on along the minus strand of OZ005758.1, from coordinate 14,873,722 downwards.
CAAAATATTAATAATAAAATCAATCACTATATTATTAGTGATATTTAAAACAAATAACATAGATTAATTAATGTTATTTCTATAACAAACAAGAACATGAAATGAAATCAAATCAATTGCAGTAAATAATAATCATTTAAAAATTCACTAAGAATCACACAACAGATCATGTCGAATCATTTTAGATACATACAAAATTCATATGCAATCAAACCAAATCATATTTAACAAACACACAACAACATCAAAATAATATCATCAAAATAATCAAATATAGAAAATGATCAAATATGTGAGTTCGAAATTAAGCCGTGCTCTGCACTGATCGCTATGTTCTTGTCACTATTTGAAATATAGAAATAGATTTTATGTTTATCAATTCTATAAAAATTAAAATAAATCATATGCAAGTTTTTGCATAATTTAATATTTGTATAAAGTGAAAAACATGATTTATGATCAAGATGAACACTAATATTGCATCAAGTCATCTGCTCTAATCATGACTTCAAAATAAAATGGATAAACAAACATGTAAATATAATAACACACAAATAACAATTATTTACTGCAACAATGTGATAAGTAATGAATTTTAAGCAAAATGAAATAGAAATAACATTAAAACAAATTAATATTATATTAAAAATAATATTAATTTTATACAAACATATATAACAAGAAATCAAAATAACAAATTAGAATATTTACCTTATATAGAAGTTGATTTAGCACAAATACAACTTTAAAATAATTCTTTATAATAATATAAATATTTTAAGCAAAATTACAAATATGCGATCTTAACTATTTCAATGTTTAAAATCTAATGCCTCAAATGGGCCAAAAGACCAGTCAAGCAGTCCACAAAACTACCTGCTTCAAAAGGGAATACCCTAAACATTGCATTGAACTCAAACATGTGTTATTTAGACAAAATATTTCTAAGAAAAAACTATAAACATTGAGCAGTTATAACAAGTTTAAGTAAAATAGATATAGCCCCCCATGTTCCCATTACATTTTACATAAAATAAGTCATATAAGTCTACTCTCAAGAATTGATAATGGTACAAACGAATAAAATGTTTATAAATCACATTTTCAATTATCTATTATTATCAATTTACTCGATCTCTTAAACCGTTATAGATAGGACATCGCGGTTTTTATCAGTGGATTTAGCACCTTATTTTACATAAAATAAGTCCTATAAGTCTACCCTCAAGAGTTGATCAAGGTACAAACGAATAAAATGTTTATATATCACATTGCCAAATATATATTATTCTCCATTTTACCCGATCTCCTAAATGGTTAAAGATAGGACATCGCATTCTTCAACAGTGGATTTAGCACCTCATTTTACATAAAATAAGTCCTATAAGTATACTCTCAAGAGTTGATAAAGGTACAATCGAATAAAATGTTTATATATCACATTTTCAAATATCTATTATTTTCCATTTTACTCGATCTCCTAAACGGTTAAAGATAGGACATCGCGGTCTTCACCAGTGGATTTAGCACCTCATTTTACATAAAATAAGTCTTATAAGACTACTCTCAAGAGTTGATAAAGGTACAAACGAATAAAATGTTTATATATCACATTTTCAAATATCTATTATTCTCCATTTTACTCGGTCTCCTAAACGGTTAAAGATAGGACATCGCGGTTTTCACCAGTGGATTTAGCACCTCATTTTACATAAAATATGTCCTATAAGTCTACTCTCAAGGGTTGATAAAGGTACAAACGAATAAAATGTTTATATTTCACATTATCAAATATCTATTATTTTCCATTTTACTCGATCTCCTAAACGGTTAAAGATAGGACATCTCGGTTTTTACCGGTGGATTTAGCACCTCATTTTACATAAAATATGTCCTATAAGTCTACTCTCAAGAGTTGATAAAGGTACAAACGAATAAAATGTTTATATATCACATTTTCAAATATCTATTATTCTCCATTTTACTTGATCTCCTAAACGGTTAAAGATAGGACATCGCGGTTTTCACCAGTGGATTTAGCACCTCATTTTACATAAAATATGTCTTATAAGTCTACTCTCAAGGGTTGATAAAGGTACAAACGAATAAAATGTTTATATATCACATTTTCAAATATCTATTATTCTCCATTTTACTTGATCTCCTAAACGGTTAAAGATAGGACATCGCGGTTTTCACCAGTGGATTTAGCACCTCATTTTACATAAAATAGTCAACCCTCAAGAGTTGATCAAGGTACAAACGAATAAAATGTTTATATATCACATGGTCAAATATCTATTATTCTCCATTTCACTCGATCTCCTAATCGGTTAAAGATAGGACATCGCGGTCTTCACCAGTGGATTTAGCACCTCATTTTACATAAAATAAGTCCTATAAAACAACCCTCAAGAGTTGATCAAGGTACAAACGAATAAAATGTTTATATATCACATTTTCAAATATCTATTATTCTCCATTTTACTCGATCTCCTAAACGGTTAAAGATAGGACATCGCGGTTTTCACCAGTGGATTTAGCACCTTATTTTACATAAAATAAGTCCTTTAAGTCTACCCTCAAGAGTTGATCAAGGTACAAACGAATAAAATGTTTATATATCACATTTTCAAATATCTATTATTCTCCATTTTACTCGATCTCCTAAACGGTTAAAGATAGGACATCGCGGTCTTTACCAGTGGATTTAGCACCTCATTTTACATAAAATATGTCCTATGAGTCTACTCTCAAGGGTTGATAAAGGTACAAACGAATAAATTGTTTATATATCACATTTTCAAATATCCATTATTCTCCATTTTACTCGATCTCCTAAACGGTTAAAGATAGGACATCGCGGTTTTCACCAGTGGACTTAGCACCTCATTTTACATAAAATATGTCCTATAAGTCTACTCTCAAGGGTTGATAAAGGTAAAAACGAATAAAATGTTTATATATCACATTTTCAAATATCCATTATTCTCCATTTTACTCGATCTCCTAAACGGTTAAAGATAGGACATCGCGGTTTTCACCAGTGGACTTAGCACCTCATTTTACATAAAATAGGTCCTATAAGTTTACTCTCAAGAGTTGATAAAGGTACAAACGAATTAAATGTTTATATATCAAATTTTCAAATATCTATTATTATCAATTTTACTCGATCTCTTAAACCGTTAAAGATAGGACATCGCGGTTTTTATCAGTGGATTTAGCACCTTACTTTACATAAAATAAGTCCTATAAGTCTACCCTCAAGAGTTGAACAAGGTACAAACGAATAAAATGTTTATATATCACATTGTCAAATATCTATTATTCTCCATTTTACTCGATCTCCTAAACGGTTAAAGATAGGACATCGCGGTCTTCACCAGTGGATTTAGCACCTCATTTTACATAAAATATGTCTTATAAGTCTACTCTCAAGAGTTGATAAATGTACAAACGAATAAAATGTTTATAAATCGCATTATCAAATATCTATTATTCTCCATTTTACTCGATCTCCTAAACGGTTAATGATAGAACATCGCGGTTTTCACCAGTGGATTAAGCACCTCATTTTACATTAAATATGTCCTCTAAGTCTACTCTCAAGGGTTGATAAAGGTACAAACGAATAAAATGTTTATAAATCACATTTTCAAATATCTATTATTCTCCATTTTACTCGATCTCCTAAACGGTTAAAGATAGGACGTCGCGGTTTTTACCAGTGGATTTAGCACCTCATTTTACATAAAATATGTACTATAAGTCTACTCTCAAGGGTTGATAAAGGTACAAACGAATAAAATGTTTATATATCACATTTTCAAATATCTATTTTTCTCCATTTTACTCGATCTCCTAAACGGTTAAAGATAGGACGTCGCGGTTTTCACCAGTGGATTTAGCACCTAATTTTACATAAAATATGTCCTATAAGTCTGCTCTCAAGGGTTGATAAAGGTACAAACGACTAAAATGTTTATATATCACATTTTCAAATATCTATTATTCTCAATTTTACTCGATCTCATAAACGGTTAAAGATAGGACATCGCGGTTTTCACCAGTGGATTTAGCACCTCATTTTACATAAAATAAGTCTTATAAGTCTACTCTCAAGAGTTGATAAATGTACAAACGAATAAAATGTTTATAAATCGCATTATCAAATATCTATTATTCTCCATTTTACTCGATCTCCTAAACGGTTAATGATAGAACATCGCGGTTTTCACCAGTGGATTAAGCACCTCATTTTACATTAAATATGTCCTCTAAGTCTACTCTCAAGGGTTGATAAAGGTACAAACGAATAAAATGTTTATAAATCACATTTTCAAATATCTATTATTCTCCATTTTACTCGATCTCCTAAACGGTTAAAGATAGGACGTCGCGGTTTTTACCAGTGGATTTAGCACCTCATTTTACATAAAATATGTCCTATAAGTCTACTCTCAAGGGTTGATAAAGGTACAAACGAATAAAATGTTTATATATCACATTTTCAAATATCTATTTTTCTCCATTTTACTCGATCTCCTAAACGGTTAAAGATAGGACGTCGCGGTTTCACCAGTGGATTTAGCACCTAATTTTACATAAAATATGTCCTATAAGTCTGCTCTCAAGGGTTGATAAAGGTACAAACGAATAAAATGTTTATATATCACATTTTCAAATATCCATTATTCTCCATTTTACTCGATCTCCTAAACGGTTAAAGATAGGACATCGCGGTCTTCACCAGTGGATTTAGCACCTCATTTTACATAAAATAACTCCTATAAGTCTACTCTCAAGAGTTGATCAAGGTACTAACGAATAAAATGTTTATATATCACATTGTCAAATATCTATTATTCTCCATTTTACTCGATCTCCTAAACGGTTAAAGATAGGACATCGCGGACTTCACCAGTGAATTTAGCACCTCATTTTACATAAAATAAGTCATATAAGTCTACTCTCAAGAATTGATAATGGTACAAACGAATAAAATGTTTATAAATCACATTTTCAATTATCTATTATTATCAATTTACTCGATCTCTTAAACCGTTATAGATAGGACATCGCGGTTTTTATCAGTGGATTTAGCACCTTATTTTACATAAAATAAGTCCTATAAGTCTACCCTCAAGAGTTGATCAAGGTACAAACGAATAAAATGTTTATATATCACATTGCCAAATATATATTATTCTCCATTTTACTCGATCTCCTAAATGGTTAAAGATAGGACATCGCATTCTTCAACAGTGGATTTAGCACCTCATTTTACATAAAATAAGTCCTATAAGTATACTCTCAAGAGTTGATAAAGGTACAAGCGAATAAAATGTTTATATATCACATTTTCAAATATCTATTATTTTCCATTTTACTCGATCTCCTAAACGGTTAAAGATAGGACATCGCGGTCTTCACCAGTGGATTTAGCACCTCATTTTACATAAAATAAGTCTTATAAGACTACTCTCAAGAGTTGATAATGGTACAAACGAATAAAATGTTTATATATCACATTTTCAAATATCTATTATTCTCCATTTTACTCGGTCTCCTAAACGGTTAAAGATAGGACATCGCGGTTTTCACCAGTGGATTTAGCACCTCATTTTACATAAAATATGTCCTATAAGTCTACTCTCAAGGGTTGATAAAGGTACAAACGAATAAAATGTTTATATTTCACATTATCAAATATCTATTATTTTCCATTTTACTCGATCTCCTAAACGGTTAAAGATAGGACATCTCGGTTTTTACCAGTGGATTTAGCACCTCATTTTACATAAAATATGTCCTATAAGTCTACTCTCAAGAGTTGATAAAGGTACAAACGAATAAAATGTTTATATATCACATTTTCAAATATCTATTATTCTCCATTTTACTTGATCTCCTAAACGGTTAAAGATAGGACATCGCGGTTTTCACCAGTGGATTTAGCACCTCATTTTACATAAAATATGTCTTATAAGTCTACTCTCAAGGGTTGATAAAGGTACAAACGAATAAAATGTTTATATATCACATTTTCAAATATCTATTATTCTCCATTTTACTTGATCTCCTAAACGGTTAAAGATAGGACATCGCGGTTTTCACCAGTGGATTTCGCTCCTCATTTTACATAAAATAGTCAACCCTCAAGAGTTGATCAAGGTACAAACGAATAAAATGTTTATATATCACATGGTCAAATATCTATTATTCTCCATTTCACTCGATCTCCTAATCGGTTAAAGATAGGACATCGCGGTCTTCACCAGTGGATTTAGCACCTCATTTTACATAAAATAAGTCCTATAAAACAACCCTCAAGAGTTGATCAAGGTACAAACGAATAAAATGTTTATATATCACATTTTCAAATATCTATTATTCTCCATTTTACTCGATCTCCTAAACGGTTAAAGATAGGACATCGCGGTTTTCACCAGTGGATTTAGCACCTTATTTTACATAAAATAAGTCCTTTAAGTCTACCCTCAAGAGTTGATCAAGGTACAAACGAATAAAATGTTTATATATCACATTGTCAAATATCTCTTATTCTCCATTTTACTCGATCTCCTAAACGGTTAAAGATAGGACATCGCGGTTTTCACCAGTGGATTTAGCACCTCATTTTACATAAAATAAGTCCTATAAAACAACCCTCAAGAGTTGATCAAGGTACAAACGAATAAAATTTTTATATATCACATTTTCAAATATCTATTATTCTCCATTTTACTCGATCTCCTAAACGGTTAAAGATAGAACATCGCGGTTTTCACCAGTGGATTAAGCACCTCATTTTACTTAAAATAAGTCCTATAAGTCTACTCTCAAGAGTTGATAAAGGTACAAACGAATAAAATGTTTATATATCACATTTTCAAATATCTCTTATTCTCCATTTTACTCGATCTCCTAAACGGTTAAAGATAGGACATCGCGGTTTTCACCAGTGGATTTAGCACCTCATTTTACATAAAATAAGTCCTATAAAACAACCCTCAAGAGTTGATCAAGGTACAAACGAATAAAATTTTTATATATCACATTTTCAAATATCTATTATTCTCCATTTTACTCGATTTCCTAAACGGTTAAAGATAGAACATCGCGGTTTTCACCAGTGGATTAAGCACCTCATTTTACTTAAAATAAGTCCTATAAGTCTACTCTCAAGAGTTGATAAAGGTACAAACGAATAAAATGTTTATATATCACATTTTCAAATATCTCTTATTCTCCATTTTACTCGATCTCCTAAACGGTTAAAGATAGGACATCGCGGTTTTCACCAGTGGATTTAGCACCTCATTTTACATAAAATAAGTCCTATAAAACAACCCTCAAGAGTTGATCAAGGTACAAACGAATAAAATTTTTATATATCACATTTTCAAATATCTATTATTCTCCATTTTACTCGATCTCCTAAACGGTTAAAGATAGAACATCGCGGTTTTCACCAGTGGATTAAGCACCTCATTTTACATAAAATATGTCTTATAAGTCTACTCTCAAGGGTTGATAAAGGTACAAACGAATAAAATGTTTATATATCACATTTTCAAATATCTATTATTCTCCATTTTACTTGATCTCCTAATCGGTTAAAGATAGGACATCGCGGTTTTCACCAGTGGATTTAGCACCTCATTTTACATAAAATAGTCAACCCTCAAGAGTTGATCAAGGCACAAACGAATAAAATGTTTATATATCACATGGTCAAATATCTATTATTCTCCATTTCACTCGATCTCCTAATCGGTTAAAGATAGGACATCGCGGTCTTCACCAGTGGATTTAGCACCTCATTTTACATAAAATAAGTCCTATAAAACAACCCTCAAGAGTTGATCAAGGTACAAACGAATAAAATGTTTATATATCACATTTTCAAATATCTTTTATTCTCCATTTTACTCGATCTCCTAAACGGTTAAAGATAGGACATCGCGGTTTTCACCAGTGGGTTTAGCACCTTATTTTACATAAAATAAGTCCTTTAAGTCTACCCTCAAGAGTTGATCAAGGTACAAACGAATAAAATGTTTATATATCACATTGTCAAATATCTATTATTCTCCATTTTACTCGATCTCCTAAACGGTTAAAGATAGGACATCGCGGTCTTCACCAGTGGATTTAGCACCTCATTTTACTTAAAATAAGTCCTATAAGTCTACTCTCAAGAGTTGATAAAGGTACAAACGAATAAAATGTTTATATATCACATTTTCAAATATCTCTTATTCTCCATTTTACTCGATCTCCTAAACGGTTAAAGATAGGACATCGCGGTTTTCACCAGTGGACTTAGCACCTCATTTTACATAAAATATGTCCTATAAGTCTACTCTCAAGGGTTGATAAAGGTACAAACGAATAAAATGATTAAATATCACATTTTCAAATATCCATTATTCTCCATTTTACTCGATCTCCTAAACGGTTAAAGATAGGACATCGCGGTTTTCACCAGTGGATTTAGCACCTCATTTTACATAAAATAGTCAACCCTTAAAAGTTAATCAAGGTACAAACGAATAAAATGTTTATAAATCACATTTTCAAATATCTATTATTCTCCATTTTACTCGATCTCCTAAACGGTTAAAGATAGGACGTCGCGGTTTTCTCCAGTGGATTTAGCACCTCATTTTACATAAAATAAGTCCTATAAGTCTACTCTCAAGAGTTGATAAAGGTACAAACGAATAAAATATTTATATATCACATTTTCAAATATCTATTATTTCCATTTTACTCGATCTCCTAAACGGTATAAGATAGGACATCGCGGTTTTCACCAGTGGATTTAGCGCCTCATTTTACATAAAATAAGTCTTATAAGACTACTCTCAAGAGTTGATAAAGGTACAAACGAATAAAATGTTTATATATCACATTATCAAATATCTATTATTTTCCATTTTACTCGATCTCCTAAACGGTTAAAGATAGGACATTGTGGTTTTTACCAGTGGATTTAGCACCTCATTTTTACATAAAATAAGTCTTATAAGTCTACTCTCAAGAGTTGGTAAAGGTACAAACGAATAAAATTTGTATATATCACATTTTCAAATATCTATTATTCTCAATTTTACTTGATCTCCTAAACGGTTAAAGATAGGACATCGCGGTTTTCGCCAGTGGATTTAGCACCTCATTTTTACATAAAATAAGTCTTATAAGTCTACTCTCAAGAGTTGATAAAGGTACAAACGAATAAAATGTTTATATATCACATTATCAAATATCTATTATTCTCCATTTTACTCGATCTCCTAAACGGTTAAAGATATGACATCGCGGTTTTTACCAGTGGATTTAGCACCTCATTTTACATAAAATAAGTCCTATAAGTCTACTCTCAAGAGTTGATAAAGGTACAAACGAATATAATTTTTATATATCACATTTTCAAATATCTATTATTCTCAATTTTACTTGATCTCCTAAACGGTTAAAGATAGGGCATCGCGGTTTTTACCAGTGGATTTAGTACCTCATTTTACATAAAATTAGTCCTATAAGTCAACCCTCAAGAGTTGATCAAGGTACAAACGAATAAAATGTTTATATATCACACTTTCAAATATCTATTATTCTCCATTTTACTTGATCTCCTAAACGGTTAAAGATAGGACATCGCGGTTTTCACCAGTGAATTTAGCACCTCATTTTACATAAAATATGTCCTATAAGTCTACTCTCAAGGGTTGATAAAGGTACAAACGAATAAAATGTTTATATATCACATTTTCAAATATCCATTATTCTCCATTTTACTCGATCTCCTAAACGGTTAAAGATAGGACATCGCGGTTTTCACCAGTGGACTTAGCACCTCATTTTACATAAAATATGTCCTATAAGTCTACTCTCAAGGGTTGATAAAGGTACAATCGAATAAATTGTTTATATTTCACATTTTCAAATATCAATTATTATCAATTTTACTCGATCTCTTAAACCGTTAAAGATAGGACATCGCGGTTTTTATCAGTGGATTTAGCACCTTATTTTACATAAAATAAGTCCTATAAGTCTACCCTCAAGAGTTGATAAAGGTTCAAACCAATAAAATGTTTATATATCAAATTTTCAAATATCTATTATTATCAATTTTACTCGATCTCTTAAACCGTTAAAGACAGGACGTCGCGGTTTTCACCAGTGGATTTAGCACCTCATTTTACATAAAATAAGTCTTATAAGTCTTCTCTCAAGAGTTGATAAAGGTACAAACGAATTAAATGTTTATATATCAAATTTTCAAATATCTATTATTATCAATTTTACTCGATCTCTTAAACCGTTAAAGATAGGACATCGCGGTTTTTATCAGTGGATTTAGCATCTCATTTTACATAAAATATGTCCTATAAGTCTACTCTCAAGGGTTGATAAAGGTAAAAACGAATAAAATGTTTATATATCACATTTTCAAATATCCATTATTCTCCATTTTACTCGATCTCCTAAACGGTTAAAGATAGGACATCGCGGTTTTCACCAGTGGATTTAGCACCTCATTTTACATAAAATAGTCAACCCTCAAGAGTTAATCAAGGTACAAAGGAATAAAATGTTTATAAATCACATTTTCAAATATCTATTATTCTCCATTTTACTCGATCTCCTAAACGGTTAAAGATAGGACATCGCGGTTTTTACCAGTGGATTTAGCACCTCATTTTACATAAAATAAGTCCTATAAGTCTACTCTCAAGAGTTGATAAAGGTACAAACGAATATAATTTTTATATATCACATTTTCAAATATCTATTATTCTCAATTTTACTTGATCTCCTAAACGGTTAAAGATAGGGCATCGCGGTTTTTACCAGTGGATTTAGTACCTCATTTTACATAAAATTAGTCCTATAAGTCAACCCTCAAGAGTTGATCAAGGTACAAACGAATAAAATGTTTATATATCACACTTTCAAATATCTATTATTCTCCATTTTACTTGATCTCCTAAACGGTTAAAGATAGGACATCGCGGTTTTCACCAGTGAATTTAGCACCTCATTTTACATAAAATATGTCCTATAAGTCTACTCTCAAGGGTTGATAAAGGTACAAACGAATAAAATGTTTATATATCACATTTTCAAATATCCATTATTCTCCATTTTACTCGATCTCCTAAACGGTTAAAGATAGGACATCGCGGTTTTCACCAGTGGACTTAGCACCTCATTTTACATAAAATATGTCCTATAAGTCTACTCTCAAGGGTTGATAAAGGTACAATCGAATAAATTGTTTATATATCACATTTTCAAATATCAATTATTATCAATTTTACTCGATCTCTTAAACCGTTAAAGATAGGACATCGCGGTTTTTATCAGTGGATTTAGCACCTTATTTTACATAAAATAAGTCCTATAAGTCTACCCTCAAGAGTTGATAAAGGTTCAAACCAATAAAATGTTTATATATCAAATTTTCAAATATCTATTATTATCAATTTTACTCGATCTCTTAAACCGTTAAAGACAGGACGTCGCGGTTTTCACCAGTGGATTTAGCACCTCATTTTACATAAAATAAGTCTTATAAGTCTTCTCTCAAGAGTTGATAAAGGTACAAACGAATTAAATGTTTATATATCAAATTTTCAAATATCTATTATTTTCAATTTTACTCGATCTCTTAAACCGTTAAAGATAGGACATCGCGGTTTTTATCAGTGGATTTAGCATCTCATTTTACATAAAATATGTCCTATAAGTCTACTCTCAAGGGTTGATAAAGGTTAAAACGAATAAAATGTTTATATATCACATTTTCAAATATCCATTATTCTCCATTTTACTCGATCTCCTAAACGGTTAAAGATAGGACATCGCGGTTTTCACCAGTGGATTTAGCACCTCATTTTACATAAAATAGTCAACCCTCAAGAGTTAATCAAGGTACAAAGGAATAAAATGTTTATATATCACATTTTCAAATATCTATTATTCTCCATTTTACTCGATCTCCTAAACGGTTAAAGATAGGACATCGCGGTTTTCACCAGTGGACTTAGCACCTCATTTTACATAAAATATGTCCTATAAGTCTACTCTCAAGGGTTGATAAAGGTACAATCGAATAAATTGTTTATATATCACATTTTCAAATATCAATTATTATCAATTTTACTCGATCTCTTAAACCGTTAAAGATAGGACATCGCGGTTTTTATCAGTGGATTTAGCACCTTATTTTACATAAAATAAGTCCTATAAGTCTACCCTCAAGAGTTGATAAAGGTTCAAACCAATAAAATGTTTATATATCAAATTTTCAAATATCTATTATTATCAATTTTACTCGATCTCTTAAACCGTTAAAGACAGGACGTCGCGGTTTTCACCAGTGGATTTAGCACCTCATTTTACATAAAATAAGTCTTATAAGTCTTCTCTCAAGAGTTGATAAAGGTACAAACGAATTAAATGTTTATATATCAAATTTTCAAATATCTATTATTATCAATTTTACTCGATCTCTTAAACCGTTAAAGATAGGACATCGCGGTTTTTATCAGTGGATTTAGCATCTCATTTTACATAAAATATGTCCTATAAGTCTACTCTCAAGGGTTGATAAAGGTAAAAACGAATAAAATGTTTATATATCACATTTTCAAATATCCATTATTCTCCATTTTACTCGATCTCCTAAACGGTTAAAGATAGGACATCGCGGTTTTCACCAGTGGATTTAGCACCTCATTTTACATAAAATAGTCAACCCTCAAGAGTTAATCAAGGTACAAAGGAATAAAATGTTTATAAATCACATTTTCAAATATCTATTATTCTCCATTTTACTCGATCTCCTAAACGGTTAAAGATAGGACATCGCGGTTTTTACCAGTGGATTTAGCACCTCATTTTACATAAAATAAGTCCTATAAGTCTACTCTCAAGAGTTGATAAAGGTACAAACGAATATAATTTTTATATATCACATTTTCAAATATCTATTATTCTCAATTTTACTTGATCTCCTAAACGGTTAAAGATAGGGCATCGCGGTTTTTACCAGTGGATTTAGTACCTCATTTTACATAAAATTAGTCCTATAAGTCAACCCTCAAGAGTTGATCAAGGTACAAACGAATAAAATGTTTATATATCACACTTTCAAATATCTATTATTCTCCATTTTACTTGATCTCCTAAACGGTTAAAGATAGGACATCGCGGTTTTCACCAGTGAATTTAGCACCTCATTTTACATAAAATATGTCCTATAAGTCTACTCTCAAGGGTTGATAAAGGTACAAACGAATAAAATGTTTATATATCACATTTTCAAATATCCATTATTCTCCATTTTACTCGATCTCCTAAACGGTTAAAGATAGGACATCGCGGTTTTCACCAGTGGACTTAGCACCTCATTTTACATAAAATATGTCCTATAAGTCTACTCTCAAGGGTTGATAAAGGTACAATCGAATAAATTGTTTATATATCACATTTTCAAATATCAATTATTATCAATTTTACTCGATCTCTTAAACCGTTAAAGATAGGACATCGCGGTTTTTATCAGTGGATTTAGCACCTTATTTTACATAAAATAAGTCCTATAAGTCTACCCTCAAGAGTTGATAAAGGTTCAAACCAATAAAATGTTTATATATCAAATTTTCAAATATCTATTATTATCAATTTTACTCGATCTCTTAAACCGTTAAAGACAGGACGTCGCGGTTTTCACCAGTGGATTTAGCACCTCATTTTACATAAAATAAGTCTTATAAGTCTTCTCTCAAGAGTTGATAAAGGTACAAACGAATTAAATGTTTATATATCAAATTTTCAAATATCTATTATTATCAATTTTACTCGATCTCTTAAACCGTTAAAGATAGGACATCGCGGTTTTTATCAGTGGATTTAGCATCTCATTTTACATAAAATATGTCCTATAAGTCTACTCTCAAGGGTTGATAAAGGTAAAAACGAATAAAATGTTTATATATCACATTTTCAAATATCCATTATTCTCCATTTTACTCGATCTCCTAAACGGTTAAAGATAGGACATCGCGGTTTTTACCAGTGGATTTAGCACCTCATTTTACATAAAATAGTCAACCCTCAAGAGTTAATCAAGGTACAAAGGAATAAAATGTTTATAAATCACATTTTCAAATATCTATTATTCTCCATTTTACTCGATCTCCTAAACGGTTAAAGATAGGACATCGCGGTTTTTACCAGTGGATTTAGCACCTCATTTTACATAAAATAAGTCCTATAAGTCTACTCTCAAGAGTTGATAAAGGTACAAACGAATAAAATGTTTATATATCACATTTTCATATATCTATTATTTTCCATTTTACTCGATCTCCTAAACGGTTAAAGATAGGACATCGCGGTTTTCACCAGTGGATTTAGCGCCTCATTTTACATAAAATAAGTCTTATAAGACTACTCTTAAGAGTTGATAAAGGTACAAACGAATAAAATGTTTATATATCACATTTTCAAATATCTATTATTCTCCATTTTACTCGATCTCCTAAACGGTTAAAGATAGGACATCGCGGTTTTTACCAGTGGATTAACCACCTCATTTTACTTAAAATAAGTCCTATAAGTCTACTCTCAAGAGTTGATAAAGGTACAAACGAATAAAATTTTTATATATCACATTTTCAAATATCTATTATTCTCAATTTTTCTTGATCTCCTAAACGGTTAAAGATAGGACATCGCGGTTTTCACCAGTGGATTTAGCACCTTATTTTTACATAAAATAAGTCTTATAAGTCTACTCTCAAGAGTTGATAAAGGTACAAACGAATAAAATGTTTATATATCACATTATCAAATATCTATTATTCTCCATTTTACTCGATCTCCTAAACGGTTAAAGATAGGACATCGCGGTTTTTACCAGTGGATTTAGCACCTCATTTTACATAAAATAAGTCCTATAAGTCTACTCTCAAGAGTTGATAAAGGTACAAACGAATATAATTTTTATATATCACATTTTCAAATATCTATTATTCTCAATTTTACTTGATCTCCTAAACGGTTAAAGATAGGGCATCGCGGTTTTTACCAGTGGATTTAGTACCTCATTTTACATAAAATTAGTCCTATAAGTCAACCCTCAAGAGTTGATCAAGGTACAAACGAATAAAATGTTTATATATCACACTTTCAAATATCTATTATTCTCCATTTTACTCGATCTCCTAAACGGTTAAAGATAGGACATCGCGGTTTTCACCAGTGAATTTAGCACCTCATTTTACATAAAATATGTCCTATAAGTCTACTCTCAAGGGTTGATAAAGGTACAAACGAATAAAATGTTTATATATCACATTTTCAAATATCCATTATTCTCCATTTTACTCGATCTCCTAAACGGTTAAAGATAGGACATCGCGGTTTTCACCAGTGGACTTAGCACCTCATTTTACATAAAATAGGTTCTATAAGTCTACTCTCAAGGGTTGATAAAGGTACAAACGAATAAAATGTTTATATATCACATTTTCAAATATCCATTATTCTCCATTTTACTCGATCTCCTAAACGGTTAAAAATAGGACATCGCGGTTTTCACCAGTGAATTTAGCACCTCATTTTACATAAAATATGTCCTATAAGTCTACTCTCAAGGGTTGATAAAGGTACAAACGAATAAAATGTTTATATATCACATTTTCAAATATCCATTATTCTCCATTTTACTCGATCTCCTAAACGGTTAAAAATAGGACATCGCGGTTTTCACCAGTGAATTTAGCACCTCATTTTACATAAAATATGTCCTATAAGTCTACTCTCAAGGGTTGATAAAGGTACAAACGAATAAAATGTTTATATATCACATTTTCAAATATCTATTTTTCTACATTTTACTCGATCTCCTAAACGGTTAAAGATAGGACATCGCGGTTTTCACCAGAGGATTTAGCACCTCCTTTTACATAAAATAACTCTTATGAGTCTACTCTCAAGAGTTGATAAAGGTACAAACGAATAAAATGTTTATATATCACATTTTCAAATATCTATTATTATCAATTTTACTCGATCTCTTAAACGGTTAAAGATAGGACATCGCGGTTTTTATCAGTGGATTTAGCTTCTTATTTTACATAAAATAAGTCCTATAAGCCTACCCTCAAGAGTTGATCAAGGTACAAACGAATAAAATGTTTATATGTCACATTGTCAAGTATCTATTATTCTCCATTTTACTCGATCTCCTAAACGGTTAAAAATAGGACATCACGGTTTTCACCAGTGGATTTAGCATCTCATTTTACATAAAATTTGTCCTATAAGTCTACTTACTCTCAAGGGTTGATAAAGGTACAAACGAATAAAATGTTTATATATCACATTTTCAAATATCCATTATTCTCCATTTTACTCGATCTCCTAAACGGTTAAAAATAGGACATCGCGGTTTTTCCCAGTGGATTTAGAACCTCATTTTACATAAAATAGGTTCTATATGTCTATTCTCAAGAGTTGATAAAGGTAAAAACGAATAAAATGTTTAAATATCACATTTTCAAATATCTATTTTTCTCCATTTTACTCGATCTCTTAAACGGTTCAAGATAGGGCATCGCGGTTTTTACCAGTGGATTTAGTACCTCATTTTACATAAAATTAGTCCTATAAGTCAACCCTCAAGAGTTGATCAAGGTACAAACGAATAAAATGTTTATATATCACACTTTCAAATATCTATTATTTTCCATTTTACTCGATCTCCTAAACGGTTAAAGATAGGACATCGCGGTTTTCACCAGTGAATTTAGCACCTCATTTTACATAAAATATGTCCTATAAGTCTACTCTCAAGGGTTGATAAAGGTACAAACGAATAAAATGTTTATATATCACATTTTCAAATATCCATTATTCTCCATTTTACTCGATCTCCTAAACGGTTAAAGATAGGACATCGCGGTTTTCACCAGTGGACTTAGCACCTCATTTTACATAAAATAAGTCCTATAAGTCTACCCTCAAGAGTTGATAAAGGTTCAAACCAATAAAATGTTTATATATCAAATTTTCAAATATCTATTATTATCAATTTTACTCGACCTCTTAAACCGTTAAAGACAGGACGTCGCGGTTTTTACCAGTGGATTTAGCACCTCATTTTACATAAAATAAGTCTTATAAGACTACTCTCAAGAGTTGATAAAGGTACAAACGAATAAAATGTTTATATATCACATTATCAAATATCTATTATTTTCCATTTTACTCGATCTCCTAAACGGTTAAAGATAGGACATTGCGGTTTTTACCAGTGGATTAATCACCTCATTTTACATAAAATAAGTCCTATAAGTCTACTCTCAAGAGTTGATAAAGGTACAAACGAATAAAATTTTTATATATCACATTTTTAAATATCTATTATTCTCAATTTTACTTAATCTCCTAAACGGTTAAAGATAGGACATCGCGGTTTTTACCAGTGGATTTAGCACCTCATTTTTACATAAAATAAGTCTTATAAGTCTACTCTCAAGAGTTGATAAAGGTACAAACGAATATAATTTTTATATATCACATTTTTAAATATCTATTATTCTCAATTTTACTTGATCTCCTAAACGGTTAAAGATAGGACATCGCGGTTTTCACCAGTGGATTTAGCACCTTATTTTTACATAAAATAAGTTTTATAAGTCTACTCTCAAGAGTTGATAAAGGTACAAACGAATAAAATGTTTATATATCACATTATCAAATATCTATTATTCTCCATTTTACTCGATCTCCTAAACGGTTAAAGATAGGACATCGCGGTTTTTACCAGTGGATTTAGCACCTCATTTTACATAAAATAAGTCCTATAAGTCTACTCTCAAGAGTTGATAAAGGTACAAACGAATATAATTTTGATATATCACATTTTCAAATATCTATTATTCTCAATTTTACTTGATCTCCTAAACGGTTAAAGATAGGACATCGCGGTTTTCACCAGTGGACTTAGCACCTCATTTTACATAAAATTTGTCCTATAAGTCTACTCTCAAAGGTTGATAAAGGTACAAACGAATAAAATGTTTATATATCACATTTTCAAATATCCATTATTCTCCATTTTACTCGATCTCCTAAACGGTTAAAAATAGGACATCGCGGTTTTTCCCAGTGGATTTAGAACCTCATTTTACATAAAATAGGTTCTATAAGTCTATTCTCAAGAGTTGATAAAGGTAAAAACGAATAAAATGTTTAAATATCACATTTTCAAATATCTATTTTTCTCCATTTTACTCGATCTCTTAAACGGTTCAAGATAGGGCATCGCGGTTTTTACCAGTGGATTTAGTACCTCATTTTACATAAAATTAGTCCTATAAGTCAACCCTCAAGAGTTGATCAAGGTACAAGCGAATAAAATGTTTATATATCACACTTTCAAATATCTATTATTCTCCATTTTACTCGATCTCCTAAACGGTTAAAGATAGGACATCGCGGTTTTCACCAGTGAATTTAGCACCTCATTTTACATAAAATATGTCCTATAAGTCTACTCTCAAGGGTTGATAAAGGTACAAACGAATAAAATGTTTATATATCACATTTTCAAATATCCATTATTCTCCATTTTACTCGATCTCCTAAACGGTTAAAGATAGGACATTGCGGTTTTTACCAGTGGATTAATCACCTCATTTTACATAAAATAAGTCTTATAAGTCTACTCTCAAGAGTTGATAAAGGTACAAACGAATAAAATTTTTATATATCACATTTTCAAATATCTATTATTCTCAATTTTACTTGATCTCCTAAACGGTTAAAGATAGGACATCGCGGTTTTTACCAGTGGATTTAGCACCTCATTTTTACATAAAATAAGTCATATAAGTCTACTCTCAAGAGTTGATAAAGGTACAAACGAATAAAATTTTTATATATCACATTTTCAAATATCTATTATTCTCAATTTTACTTGATCTCCTAAACGGTTAAAGATAGGACATCGCGGTTTTCACCAGTGGATTTAGCACCTTATTTTTACATAAAATAAGTTTTATAAGTCTACTCTCAAGAGTTGATAAAGGTACAAACGAATAAAATGTTTATATATCACATTATCAAATATCTATTATTCTCCATTTTAGTCGATCTCCTAAACGGTTAAAGATAGGACATCGCGGTTTTTACCAGTGGATTTAGCACCTCATTTTACATAAAATAAGTCCTATAAGTCTACTCTCAAGAGTTGATAAAGGTACAAACGAATATAATTTTTATATATCACATTTTCAAATATCTATTATTCTCAATTTTACTTGATCTCCTAAACGGTTAAAGATAGGACATCGCGGTTTTCACCAGTGGACTTAGCACCTCATTTTACATAAAATAAGTCCTATAAGTCTACTCTCAAGAGTTGATAAAGGTAAAAACGAATAAAATGTTTATATATCACACTTTCAAATATCTATTATTCTCCATTTTACTCGATCTCCTAAACGGTTAAAGATAGGACATCGCGGTTTTCACCAGTGGACTTAGCATCTTATTTTACATAAAATATGTTCTATAAGTCTACTCTCAAGGGTTGATAAAGGTAAAAACGAATAAAATGTTTATATATCACATTTTCAAATATCTATTTTTCTCCATTTTACTCGATCTCTTAAACGGTTCAAGATAGGGCATCGCGGTTTTTACCAGTGGATTTAGTACCTCATTTTACATAAAATTAGTCCTATAAGTCAACCCTCAAGAGTTGATCAAGGTACAAACGAATAAAATTTTTATATATCACACTTTCAAATATCTATTATTCTCCATTTTACTCGATCTCCTAAACGGTTAAAGATAGGACATCGCGGTTTTTACCAGTGAATTTAGCACCTCATTTTACATAAAATATGTCCTATAAGTCTACTCTCAAGGGTTGATAAAGGTACAAACGAATAAAATGTTTATATATCACATTTTCAAATATCCATTATTCTCCATTTTACTCGATCTCCTAAACGGTTAAAGATAGGACATCGCGGTTTTCACCAGTGGACTTAGCACCTCATTTTACATAAAATATGTCCTATAAGTCTACTCTCAAGGGTTGATAAAGGTACAAACGAATAAAATGTTTATATATCACATTTTCAAATATCAATTATTATCAATTTTACTCGATCTCTTAAACCGTTAAAGATAGGACATCGCGGTTTTTATCAGTGGATTTAGCACCTTATTTTACATAAAATAAGTCCTATAAGTCTACCCTCAAGAGTTGATAAAGGTTCAAACCAATAAAATGTTTATATATCAAATTTTCAAATATCTATTATTATCAATTTTACTCGATCTGTTAAACCGTTAAAGACAGGACGTCGCGGTTTTCACCAGTGGATTTAGCACCTCATTTTACATAAAATAAGTCTTATAAGTCTTCTCTCAAGAGTTGATAAAGGTACAAACGAATTAAATGTTTATATATCAAATTTTCAAATATCTATTATTATCAATTTTACTCGATCTCTTAAACCGTTAAAGATAGGACATCGCGGTTTTTATCAGTGGATTTAGCACCTTATTTTACATAAAATAAGTCCTAGAAGTCTACCCTCAAAAGTTGAAAAAGGTACAAACGTATAAAATGTTTATATATCACATTGTCAAATATCTATTATTCTCCATTTTACTCGATCTCCTAAACGGTTAAAGATAGGACATCGCGGTTTTCACCAGTGGACTTAGCATCTTATTTTACATAAAATATGTTCTATAAGTCTACTCTTAAGGGTTGATAAAGGTAAAAACGAATAAAATGTTTATATATCACATTTTCAAATATCTATTAATCTCCATTTTACTCGATCTCCTAAACGGTTAAAGATAGGACATCGCGGTTTTCACCAGTGGATTTAGCACTATATTTTACATTATATAAGTCTTATTAGTCTACTCTCAAGAGTTGATAAAGGTACAAACGAATAAAATGCTTATATATCACATTTTCAAATATCTATTTTTCTCCATTTTACTCGATCTCCTAAACGGTTAAAGATAGGACATCGCGGTTTTCACCAGAAGATTTAGCACCTCATTTTACATAAAATAACTCTTATGAGTCTACTCTCAAGAGTTGATAAAGGTACAAACGAATAAAATGTTTATATATCACATTTTCAAATATCTATTATTATCAATTTTACTCGATCTCTTAAACGGTTAAAGATAGGACATCGCGGTTTTTATCAGTGGATTTAGCTTCTTATTTTACATAAAATAAGTCCTATAAGCCTACCCTCAAGAGTTGATCAAGGTACAAACGAATAAAATGTTTATATGTCACATTGTCAAGTATCTATTATTCTCCATTTTACTCGATCTCCTAAACGGTTAAAAATAGGACATCACGGTTTTCACCAGTGGATTTAGCATCTCATTTTACATAAAATTTGTCGTATAAGTCTTATCTCAAGGGTTGATAAAGGTAAAAACGAATAAAATGTTTAAATATCACATTTTCAAATATCTATTATTCTCCATTTTACTCGATCTTCTAAACGGTTTAAGATTGGACATCGCGGTTTTCACCAGTGGATTAAGCACCTTATTTTACATAAAATAAGTCCTATAAGTCTACTCTTAAGAGTTGATAAACGTACAAACGAATAAAATGTTTATATATCACATTTTCAAATATCTATTTTTCTTCATTTTACTCGATCTCCTAATCGGTTCAAGATAGGACATCGCGGATTTCCCCAGTGGATTTAGCACCTCATTTTACATAAAATATGTCCTATAAGTCTACTCTCATAAGTTGATAAAGGTACAAACGAATAAAATGTTTATATATCACATTTTCAAATATCTATTATTCTTCATTTTACTCGATCTATTAAACGGTTAAAGATAGGACATCGCGGTTTTCACCAGAGGATTTAGCACCTCATTTTACATAAAATAACTCCTATGAGTCTACTCTCAAGAGTTGATAAAGGTACAAACGAATATAATTTTTATATATCACATTTTCAAATATCTATTATTCTCAATTTTACTTGATCTCCTAAACGGTTAAAGATAGGACATCGCGGTTTTCACCAGTGGACTTAGCACCTCATTTTACATAAAATTTGTCCTATAAGTCTACTCTCAAGGGTTGATAAAGGTACAAACGAATAAAATGTTTATATATCACATTTTCAAATATCCATTATTCTCCATTTTACTCGATCTCCTAAACGGTTAAAAATAGGACATCGCGGTTTTTCCCAGTGGATTTAGAACCTCATTTTACATAAAATAGGTTCCATAAGTCTATTCTCAAGAGTTGATAAAGGTAAAAACGAATAAAATGTTTATATATCACACTTTCAAATATCTATTATTCTCCATTTTACTCGATCTCCTAAACGGTTAAAGATAGGACATCGCGGTTTTCACCAGTGGACTTAGCATCTTATTTTACATAAAATATGTTCTATAAGTCTACTCTCAAGGGTTGATAAAGGTAAAAACGAATAAAATGTTTATATATCACATTTTCAAATATCTATTTTTCTCCATTTTACTCGATCTCTTAAACGGTTCAAGATAGGGCATCGCGGTTTTTACCAGTGGATTTAGTACCTCATTTTACATAAAATTAGTCCTATAAGTCAACCCTCAAGAGTTGATCAAGGTACAAACGAATAAAATGTTTATATATCACACTTTCAAATATCTATTATTCTCCATTTTACTCGATCTCCTAAACGGTTAAAGATAGAACATCGCGGTTTTCACCAGTGAATTTAGCACCTCATTTTACATAAAATATGTCCTATAAGTCTACTCTCAAGGGTTGATAAAGGTACAAACGAATAAAATGTTTATATATCACATTTTCAAATATCCATTATTCTCCATTTTACTCGATCTCCTAAACGGTTAAAGATAGGACATCGCGGTTTTCACCAGTGGACTTAGCACCTCATTTTACATAAAATATGTCCTATAAGTCTACTCTCAAGGGTTGATAAAGGTACAAACGAATAAAATGTTTAAATATCACATTTTCAAATATCTATTATTCTCCATTTTACTCGATCTTCTAAACGGTTTAAGATTGGACATCGCGGTTTTCACCAGTGGATTAAGCACCTTATTTTACATAAAATAAGTCCTATAAGTCTACTCTTAAGAGTTGATAAACGTACAAACGAATAAAATGTTTATATATCACATTTTCAAATATCTATTTTTCTTCATTTTACTCGATCTCCTAATCGGTTCAAGATAGGACATCGCGGATTTCCCCAGTGGATTTAGCACCTCATTTTACATAAAATATGTCCTATAAGTCTACTCTCATAAGTTGATAAAGGTACAAACGAATAAAATGTTTATATATCACATTTTCAAATATCTATTATTCTTCATTTTACTCGATCTATTAAACGGTTAAAGATAGGACATCGCGGTTTTCACCAGAGGATTTAGCACCTCATTTTACATAAAATAACTCCTATGAGTCTACTCTCAAGAGTTGATAAAGGTACAAACGAATATAATTTTTATATATCACATTTTCAAATATCTATTATTCTCAATTTTACTTGATCTCCTAAACGGTTAAAGATAGGACATCGCGGTTTTCACCAGTGGACTTAGCACCTCATTTTACATAAAATTTGTCCTATAAGTCTACTCTCAAGGGTTGATAAAGGTACAAACGAATAAAATGTTTATATATCACATTTTCAAATATCCATTATTCTCCATTTTACTCGATCTCCTAAACGGTTAAAAATAGGACATCGCGGTTTTTCCCAGTGGATTTAGAACCTCATTTTACATAAAATAGGTTCCATAAGTCTATTCTCAAGAGTTGATAAAGGTAAAAACGAATAAAATGTTTATATATCACACTTTCAAATATCTATTATTCTCCATTTTACTCGATCTCCTAAACGGTTAAAGATAGGACATCGCGGTTTTCACCAGTGGACTTAGCATCTTATTTTACATAAAATATGTTCTATAAGTCTACTCTCAAGGGTTGATAAAGGTAAAAACGAATAAAATGTTTATATATCACATTTTCAAATATCTATTTTTCTCCATTTTACTCGATCTCTTAAACGGTTTAAGATAGGGCATCGCGGTTTTTACCAGTGGATTTAGTACCTCATTTTACATAAAATTAGTCCTATAAGTCAACCCTCAAGAGTTGATCAAGGTACAAACGAATAAAATGTTTATATATCACACTTTCAAATATCTATTATTCTCCATTTTACTCGATCTCCTAAACGGTTAAAGATAGAACATCGCGGTTTTCACCAGTGAATTTAGCACCTCATTTTACATAAAATATGTCCTATAAGTCTACTCTCAAGGGTTGATAAAGGTACAAACGAATAAAATGTTTATATATCACATTTTCAAATATCCATTATTCTCCATTTTACTCGATCTCCTAAACGGTTAAAGATAGGACATCGCGGTTTTCACCAGTGGACTTAGCACCTCATTTTACATAAAATATGTCCTATAAGTCTACTCTCAAGGGTTGATAAAGGTACAAACGAATAAAATGTTTAAATATCACATTTTCAAATATCTATTATTCTCCATTTTACTCGATCTTCTAAACGGTTTAAGATT
Organism: Silvanus unidentatus; assembly: GCA_963930825.1. Classification (NCBI taxonomy): domain Eukaryota; kingdom Metazoa; phylum Arthropoda; class Insecta; order Coleoptera; family Silvanidae; genus Silvanus; species Silvanus unidentatus. The sequence continues at coordinate 14,849,041 of OZ005758.1, read as the reverse complement.
GGACATCGCGGTTTTCACCAGTGGATTAAGCACCTTATTTTACATAAAATAAGTCCTATAAGTCTACTCTTAAGAGTTGATAAACGTACAAACGAATAAAATGTTTATATATCACATTTTCAAATATCTATTTTTCTTCATTTTACTCGATCTCCTAATCGGTTCAAGATAGGATATCGCGGATTTCCCCAGTGGATTTAGCACCTCATTTTACATAAAATATGTCCTATAAGTCTACTCTCATAAGTTGATAAAGGTACAATCGAATAAAATGTTTATATATCACATTTTCAAATATCTATTATTCTCCATTTTACTCGATCTCCTAAACGGTTAAAGATAGGACATCGCGGTTTTCACCAGTGAATTTAGCACCTCATTTTACATAAAATATGTCCTATAAGTCTACTCTCAAGGGTTGATAAAGGTACAAACGAATAAAATGTTTATATATCACATTTTCAAATATCCATTATTCTCCATTTTACTCGATCTCCTAAACGGTTAAAAATAGGACATCACGGTTTTCACCAGTGGATTTAGCATCTCATTTTACATAAAATTTGTCGTATAAGTCTTATCTCAAGGGTTGATAAAGGTAAAAACGAATAAAATGTTTAAATATCACATTTTCAAATATCTATTATTCTCCATTTTACTCGATCTTCTAAACGGTTTAAGATTGGACATCGCGGTTTTCACCAGTGGATTAAGCACCTTATTTTACATAAAATAAGTCCTATAAGTCTACTCTTAAGAGTTGATAAACGTACAAACGAATAAAATGTTTATATATCACATTTTCAAATATCTATTTTTCTTCATTTTACTCGATCTCCTAATCGGTTCAAGATAGGACATCGCGGATTTCCCCAGTGGATTTAGCACCTCATTTTACATAAAATATGTCCTATAAGTCTACTCTCATAAGTTGATAAAGGTACAAACGAATAAAATGTTTATATATCACATTTTCAAATATCTATTATTCTCCATTTTATTCGATCTATTAAACGGTTAAAGATAGGACATCGCGGTTTTCACCAGAGGATTTAGCACCTCATTTTACATAAAATAACTCCTATGAGTCTACTCTCAAGAGTTGATAAAGGTACAAACGAATAAAATGTTTATATATCACATTTTCAAATATCCATTATTCTCCATTTTACTCGATCTCCTAAACGGTTAAAGATAGGACATCGCGGTTTTCACCAGTGGACTTAGCACCTCATTTTACATAAAATATGTCCTATAAGTCTACTCTCAAGGGTTGATAAAGGTACAAACGAATAAAATGTTTATATATCACATTTTCAAATATCAATTATTTTCAATTTTACTCGATCTCTTAAACCGTTAAAGATAGGACATCGCGGTTTTTATCAGTGGATTTAGCACCTTATTTTACATAAAATAAGTCCTATAAGTCTACCCTCAAGAGTTGATAAAGGTTCAAACCAATAAAATGTTTATATATCAAATTTTCAAATATCTATTATTATCAATTTTACTCGATCTCTTAAACCGTTAAAGACAGGACGTCGCGGTTTTCACCAGTGGATTTAGCACCTCATTTTACATAAAATAAGTCTTATAAGTCTTCTCTCAAGAGTTGATAAAGGTACAAACGAATTAAATGTTTATATATCAAATTTTCAAATATCTATTATTATCAATTTTACTCGATCTCTTAAACCGTTAAAGATAGGACATCGCGGTTTTTATCAGTGGATTTAGCACCTTATTTTACATAAAATAAGTCCTAGAAGTCTACCCTCAAAAGTTGAAAAAGGTACAAACGAATAAAATGTTTATATATCACATTTTCAAATATCTATTTTTCTTCATTTTACTCGATCTAGTAATCGGTTCAAGATAGGACATCGCGGATTTCCCCAGTGGATTTAGCACCTCATTTTACATAAAATATGTCCTATAAGTCTACTCTCATAAGTTGATAAAGGTACAAACGAATAAAATGTTTATATATCACATTTTCAAATATCTATTATTCTCCATTTTACTCGATCTATTAAACGGTTAAAGATAGGACATCGCGGTTTTCACCAGAGGATTTAGCACCTCATTTTACATAAAATAACTCCTATGAGTCTACTCTTAAGAGTTGATAAAGGTAAAGACGAACAAAATGTTTATATATCACAATTTCAAATATCTATTTTTCTCCATTTTACTTGATCACCTAAACGGATCAAGATAGGACATCGAGGTTTTCACCAGTGGATTTAGCACCTCATTTTACATAAAATATGTCCTATAAATCTACTCTCAAGAGTTGATAAAGGTACAAACGAACAAAATGTTTTTATATCACATTTTCAAATATCTATTATTCTCCATTTTACTCGATCTCCTAAACGGTTAAAGATAGGACATCGCGGTTTTCATCAGTGGATTAAGCACCTTATTTTACATAAAATAAGTCCTATAAGTCTACTCTCAAGAGTTGATAAAGGTACAAACGAATAAAATGTTTATATATCACATTTTCAAATATCTATTAATCTCCATTTTACTCGATCTCCTAAACGGTTAAAGATAGGACATCGCGGTTTTTACCAGTGGATTTAGCACCTCATTTTTCATAAAATAAGTACTATAAGTCTACTCTCAAGAGTTGATAAAGGTACAAACGAATAAAATTTTCATATATCACATTTTCAAATATCTATTATTCTCAATTTTTCCCGATCTCCTAAACGGTTAAAGATGGGACTACGCAGTTTTCATCAGTGGATTTAGCACCTCATTTTACATAAAATAAGTCCTATAAGTCTACTCTCAAGAGTTGATAAAGGTACAAACGAAAAAAATTTTTATATATCACATTTTCAAATATCTATTATTCTCAATTTTTCCCGATCTCCTAAACGGTTAAAGATAGGACATCGCGGTTTTTACCAGTGGGTTTAGCACTTTATTTTACATAAAACAAGTCCTATAAGTCTACTCTCAAGAGTTGATAAAGGTACAAACGAATAAAATGTTTATATATCACATTATCAAATAACTATTATTCTCCATTTTACTCGATCTCCTAAACGGTTAAAGATAGGACATCGCGGTTTTCACCAGTGAATTTAGCACCTCATATAACATAAAATAGGTCCTATAAGTCTACTCTCAAGAGTTGATCAAGGTACAAACGAATAAAATGTTTATATATCACATTGTCAAATATCCATTATTCTCCATTTTACTCAATCTCCTAAATGGTTAAAGATAGGACATCGCGGTCTTCACCAGTGGATTTAGCACCTCATTTTACTTAAAATAAGTCCTATAAGTCTACTCTCAAGAGTTGATAAAGGTACAAACGAATAAAATGTTTATATATCACATTTTCAAATATCTCTTATTCTCCATTTTACTCGATCTCCTAAACCGTTATAGATAGGACATCGAGGTTTTCACCAGTGGATTTAGCACCTCATTTTACATAAAATATGTCCTATAAGTCTACTCTCATGAGTTGATAAAGGTACAAACGAATAAAATGTTTATATATCACATTTTCAAATATCTATTATTCTCAATTTTTCCCGATCTCCTAAACGGTTAAAGATAGGACATCGCGGTTTTTACCAGTGGATTTAGCACTATATTTTACATAAAATAAGTCCTATAAGTCAACTCTCAAGAGTTGATAAAGGTACAAACGAATAAAATTTTTATATATCACATTTTCAAATATCTATTATTTTCCATTTTACTCGATCTCCTAAACGGTTAAAGATAGGACATTGTAGATTTCACCAGTAGATTTAGCACCTCATTTTACATAAAATAGGTCCTATAAGTCTACTCTCAAATGTTTATAAAGGTACAAACGAATAAAATGTTTATATATCACATTTTCAAATATTAATTTTTCTTCATTTCACTCGATCTCCTAAACGGTTCAAGATAGGACATCGCGGTTTTCACCAGTGGATTTAGCACCTCATTTCACATAAAATAGGTCCTATAAGTCTACTCTCAAGAGTTGATAAAGGTACAAACGAAAAAAATGTTTATATATCACATTTTCAATTATCTATTATTCTCCATTTTACTCGATCTCCTAAACCGTTAAAGATAGGACATCGCGGTTTTCACCAGTAGATTAAGCACCTTATTTTACATAAAATAAGCCCTCTAAGTCTACTCTTAAGAGTTGATAAAGGTACAAACGAATAAAATGTTTATATATCACATTTTCAAATATCTTTTTTTCTCCATTTTACTCGATCTCCTAAACGGTTCAAGATAGGACATCGCGGTTTTCACCAGTGGATTTAGCACCTCATTTTACATAAAATAAGTCTTATAAGTCTACTCTTAAGAGTTGATAAAGGTACAAACGAATAAAATGTTTATATATCACATTTTCAAATATCTATTATTTTCCATTTTACTCGACCTCCTAAACGGTGAAAAATAGGACATCGCGGTTTTCCCCAGTGGATTTAGCACCTCATTTTACATAAAATAGGTCCTATAAGTCTACTCTCAAGAGTTGATAAAGGTACAAACGAATAAAATGTTTATATATCACATTTTCAAATATCTATTATTATCAATTTTACCCGATCTCTTAAACGGTTAAAGATAGGACATCGCGGTTATTATCAGTGGATTTAGCTTCTTATTTTACATAAAATAAGTCCTATAAGTCTACCCTCAAGAGAAATGATCAAGGTACAAACGATTAAAATGTTTATATATCACATTGTCAAATATCTATTATTCTCCATTTTACCCGATCTCCTAAACGGTTAAAAATAGGACATCGCGGTTTTCACCAGTGGATTTAGCATCTCATTTTACATAAAATATGTCCTATAATTCTACACTCAAGGGTTGATAAAGGTACAAACGAATAAAATGTTTATATATCACATTTTCAAATATCCATTATTCTCCATTTTACTCGATCTCCTAAACGGTTCAAGATAGGACATCGCGGCTTAAACCAGTGGATTTAGTACCTCATTTTACATAAAATAGGTTCTATTAGTCTACTCTCAAGAGTTGATAAAGTTAAAAACGAATAAAATGTTTATATATCACATTTTCAAATATCTATTTTTCTCCATTTGACTCGATCTCCTAAACGGTTCAAGATAGGACATCGCGGTTTTCACCAGTGGATTTAGCACCTTATTTTACATGAAATAGGTCCTATAAGTCTACTCTCAAGAGTTGATAAAGGTACAAACGAATAAAATGTTTATATATCACATTTTCAAATATCTATTTTTCTCCATTTTACTCGATCTCCTAAACGGTTCAAGATAGGACATCGCGGTTTTCACCAGTGGATTTAGCACCTCATTTTACATAAAATAAGTCCTATAAGTCTACTCTCAAGAGTTGATAAAGGTACAAACGAATAAAATTTTTATTTATCACATTTTCAAATATCTATTATTCTCCATTTTACTCGATCTCCTAAACGGTTAAAAATAGTACATCGCGGTTTTCCCCAGTAGATTTAGAACCTCATTTTACATAAAATATGTCCTATAAGTCTACTCTCAAGAGTTGATAAAGGTACAAACGAATAAAATGTTTATATATCACATTTTCAAATATCTATTATTCTCCATTTTACTCGATCTCCTAAACGGTTAAAGATAGGACTTCGCGGTTTTCACTAGAGGATTTAGCACCTCATTTTACATAAAATAACTCCTATGAGTCTAGTCTTAAGAGTTGATAAAGGTAGAAACGAATAAAATGTTTATATATCACATTTTCAAATATCTATTATTATCAATTTTACTCGATCTCCTAAACGGTTAAAAATTGGACATCGCGGTTTTTATCAGTGGATTTAGCTTCTTATTTTACATAAAATAAATCCTATAAGTCTACCTTCAGGAGTTGATCAAGGTACAAACGAATAAAATGTTTATGTCACTTTGTCAAGTATCTATTATTCTCCATTTTACTCGATCTCCTAAACGGTTAAAGATAGGACATCGCGGTTAAAACCAGTGGATTTAGCACCTTATTTTACATAAAATAGGTCCTATAAGTCTACTCTCAAGAGTTGATAAAGGTACAAACGAATAAAATGTTTATATATCACATTTTCAAATATCTATTTTTCTCCATTTTACTCGATCTCCTAAACGGTTCAAGATAGGACATCGCGGTTTTCACCAGTGGATTTAGCACCTTATTTTACATAAAATAGGTCCTATAAGTCTACTCTCAAGAGTTGATAAAGGTACAAACGAATAAAATGTTTATATATCACATTTTCAAATATCTATTTTTCTCCATTTTACTCGATCTCCTAAACGGGTGAAAATAGGACATCGCGGTTTTCACCAGTGGATTTAGCACTTCATTTTACATAAAATAAGTCCTAGAAGTCTACTGTTAAGAGTTGATAAAGGTACAAAAGAATAAAATGTTTATATATCATATTATCAAATATCTATTATTCTCCATTTTACTCGATCTCCTAAACGGTTAAAGATAGGACATCGCGGTTTTCACCAGTGAATTTAGCACCTCATTTTACATAAAATAGGTCCTATAAGTCTACTGTTAAGAGTTGATAAAGGTACAAAAGAATAAAATGTTTATATATCACATTATCAAATATCTATTATTCTCCATTTTACTCGATCTCCTAAACGGTTAAAGATAGGACATCGCGGTTTTCACCAGTGAATTTTGCACCTCATTTTACATAAAATAGGTCCTATAAATCTACTCTCAAGAGTTGATAAAGGTACAAACGAACAAAATGTTTATATATCACATTTTTAAATATCTATTATTCTCCATTTTACTCGATCTCCTAAACGGTTAAAGATAGGACATCGCGGTTTTCACCAGTGGATTTAGCACCTCATTTTACATGAAATATGTCCTATAAGTCTACTCTCAAGAGTTGATAAAGGTACAAACGAATAAAATTTTTATATATCACATTTTCAAATATCTATTATTCTCAATTTTTCCCGATCTCCTAAACGGTTAAAGATAGGACATCGCGGTTTTTACCAGTGGATTTAGCACTATATTTTACATAAAATAAGTCCTATAAGTCTACTCTCAAGAGTTGATAAAGGTACAAACGAATAAAATGTTTATATATCACATTTTCAAATATCTATTATTCTCCATTTTACTCGATCTCCTAAACGGTTAAAGATAGGACATGGCGGATTTCACCAGTGGATCTAGCACCTCATTTTACGTAAAATAAGTCCTATAAGTCTACTCTCAAGAGTTGATAAAGGTACAAACGAATAATATTTTTATATATCACATTTTCAAATATCTATTATTCTCAATTTTTCCCGATCTCCTAAACGGTTAAAGAGAGGACATCGCAATTTTTACCAGTACATTTAGCACTATATTTTACATAAAATAAGTCCTATAAGTCTACTCTCAAGGGTTGATAAAGGTACAAACGAATAAAATGTTTATATATCACATTTTCAAATATCTATTATTCTCCTTTTTACTCGATCTCCTAAACGGTTCAAGATCGGACATCGCGGTTTTCACCAGTGGATTTAGCACCTCATTTTACATAAAATAAGTACTATAAGTCTACTCTCAAGAGTTGATAAAGGTACAAACGAATAAAATGTTTATATATCACATTTTCAAATATCTATTTTTCTCCATTTTACTCGATCTCCTAAACGGTTCAAGATGGGACATCACGGTTTTTACCAGTGGATTTAGCACCTTATTTTACATAAAATAGGTCCTATAAGTCTACTCTCAAGAGTTGATAAAGGTACAAACGAATAAAATGTTTATATATCACATTTTCAAATATCTATTTTTCTCCATTTTACTCGATCTCCTAAACGGTTCAAGATAGGACATCGCGGTTTTCACCAGTGGATTTTGCACCTCATTTTACATAAAATAAGTCCTATAAGTCTACTCTCAAGAGTTGATAAAGGTACAAACGAATAAAATGTTTATAAATCACATTTTCCAATCTATGTTATTCTCCATTTTACTCGATCTCCTAAACGGGTGAAAATAGGACATCGCGGTTTTCACCAGTGGATTTAGCACTTCATTTTACATAAAAAAAGTCCTAGAAGTCTACTGTTAAGAGTTGATAAAGGTACAAAAGAATAAAATGTTTATATATCATATTATCAAATATCTATTATTCTCCATTTTACTCGATCTCCTAAACGGTTAAAGATAGGACATCGCGGTTTTCACCAGTGAATTTAGCACCTCATTTTACATAAAATAGGTCCTATAAGTCTACTGTTAAGAGTTGATAAAGGTACAAAAGAATAAAATGTTTATATATCACATTATCAAATATCTATTATTCTCCATTTTACTCGATCTCCTAAACGGTTAAAGATAGGACATCGCGGTTTTCACCAGTGAATTTTGCACCTCATTTTACATAAAATAGGTCCTATAAATCTACTCTCAAGAGTTGATAAAGGTACAAACGAACAAAATGTTTATATATCACATTTTTAAATATCTATTATTCTCCATTTTACTCGATCTCCTAAACGGTTAAAGATAGGACATCGCGGTTTTCACCAGTGGATTTAGCACCTCATTTTACATGAAATATGTCCTATAAGTCTACTCTCAAGAGTTGATAAAGGTACAAACGAATAAAATTTTTATATATCACATTTTCAAATATCTATTATTCTCAATTTTTCCCGATCTCCTAAACGGTTAAAGATAGGACATCGCGGTTTTTACCAGTGGATTTAGCACTATATTTTACATTAAATAAGTCCTATAAGTCTACTCTCAAGAGTTGATAAAGGTACAAACGAATAAAATGTTTATATATCACATTTTCAAATATCTATTATTCTCCATTTTACTCGATCTCCTAAACGGTTAAAGATAGGACATGGCGGATTTCACCAGTGGATCTAGCACCTCATTTTACGTAAAATAAGTCCTATAAGTCTACTCTCAAGAGTTGATAAAGGTACAAACGAATAATATTTTTATATATCACATTTTCAAATATCTATTATTCTCAATTTTTCCCGATCTCCTAAACGGTTAAAGATAGGACATCGCAATTTTTACCAGTACATTTAGCACTATATTTTACATAAAATAAGTCCTATAAGTCTACTCTCAAGGGTTGATAAAGGTACAAACGAATAAAATGTTTATATATCACATTTTCAAATATCTATTATTCTCCTTTTTACTCGATCTCCTAAACGGTTCAAGATCGGACATCGCGGTTTTCACCAGTGGATTTAGCACCTCATTTTACATAAAATAAGTACTATAAGTCTACTCTCAAGAGTTGATAAAGGTACAAACGAATAAAATGTTTATATATCGTATTATCAAATATCTATTATTCTCCATTATACTCGATCTCCTAAACGGTTAAAGATAGGACATCGCGGTTTTTACCAGTGAATTTAGCACCTTATTTTACATAAAATAAGTCCTATAAGTCTCTCAAGAGTTGATAAAGGTACAAACGAATAAAATGTTTATATATCACATTTTCAAATATCTATTATCCTCCATTTTACTCGATCTGCTAAACGGTTAAAAATAGGACATCGCGGTTTTCACCAGTGGATTTAGCACCTCATTTTACATAAAATAAGTTCTATAAGTCTTCTCTTAAGAGTTGATAAAGGTACAAACGAATAAAATATTTATGTATCACATTTTCAAATATCTATTATTCTCCATTTTACTCGATCTCCTAAACGGTTAAAGATAGGACATCGCGGTTTTTACCAGTGGATTTAGCACTATATTTTACATAAAATAAGTCCTATAAGTCTACTCTCAAGAGTTGATAAAGGTACAAACGAATAAAATTTTTATATATCACATTTTCAAATATCTATTATTCTCAATTTTTCCCGATCTCCTAAACGGTTAAAGATAGGACATCGCGGTTTTTACCAGTGGATTTAGCACTATATTTTTCATAAAATATGTCCTATAAGTCTACTCTCAAGAGTTGATAAAGGTACAAACGAATAAAATGTTTATATATCACATTTTCAAATATCTATTACTCTCCATTTTACTCGTTCTCCTAAACGGTTAAAGATAGGTCATCGCGGTTTTCACCAGTGGATCTAGCACCTCATTTTACGTAAAATAAGTCCTATAAGTCTACTCTCAAGAGTTGATAAAGGTACAAACGAATAAAATTTTTATATATCACATTTTCAAATATCTATTATTCTCAATTTTTCCCGATCTCCTAAACGGTTAAAGATAGGACATCGCAATTTTTACCAGTACATTTAGCACTTAATTTTACATAAAATAAGTCTTATAAGTCTACTCTCAAGAGTTGATAAAGGTACAAACGAATAAAATGTTTATATATCACATTTTCAAATATCTATTATTCTCCATTTTACTCGATCTCCTAAACGGTTCAAGATCGGACATCGCGGTTTTCACCAGTGAATTTAGCACCTCATTTTACATAAAATAAGTCCTATAAGTCTACTCTCAATAGTTGATAAAGGTACAAACGAATAAAATGTTTATATATCACATTTTCAAATATCTATTATTCTCCATTTTACTCGATCTCCTAAACGGTTAAAGATAGGAAATCGCGGTTATCACCAGTGGATTTAGCACCTCATTTTACATAAAATAAGTTTTATAAGTCTACTCTTAAGAGTTGATAAAGGTACAAACGAATAAAATGTATATATATCACATTTTCAAATATCTATTATTCTCCATTTTACTCGATCTCCTAAACGGTTAAAAATAGGACATCGCGGTTTTCCCCAGTGGATTTAGCACCTCATTTTACATAAAATATGTCCTATAAGTAGCATAGAAATGTTATTTCTACAGTAAAAACGCCCCCCGCAGTACAACCCCCTAAGAAAACGGCTATAACTGGAAAAAAAGGGCCTTATACGTATACCCCTATCCCCTGCAACATTTTCACCCCCCACAACAACCCCCAGTGACGTCACGCGAAGTTATCCCCTAAAGAAACCGCTCCCCAACAAAAACCGCCACTGTAAAAAAAATAGGTCGCTAAATGACATCACTTGCAATAAAGGTCTTTTATGCAAGGTTATAAACAGAGGAAATGCATTGAAGAATGTTAAGTGCATTACTTTCGCCTATCTATGACGCAACAGCATCACATCAGGCTCTTACACGTTCAAGGTCGTGACAGCACTGTTGGCAATAAATAGATTATAGGAATACTAATGTAGAGACATGAATATAAATTTGTTATATATGTTTTTATTATAATAAGACATATAAGATTATAATTTAATTCTAACAAGCTACCAATTAAAGCATTAACTTAAAATACAAATTAATATGTTAATTTACTTATTATAATTCTATAAGATATAAAAATTAAATTAAACTCTTATACACATCAATTCTGATTTAACATATTTCAATGTCTTTACATAATCATTGACATGTATGGAGACTGTTTCTAAATAAGAATCAGGTATATCTTTATAATCTATACAAGTTTTTTCCTTAATACAGACAAGGAGAAATTGTAATATTTTTTTATGTTCTTTAATGTCACTTGGATTAAATATGAAATATTTATATTCACTCAATTTCTTTAACAGTGGAATATTTGTATAAACAATTGCATCAAGATATAACTTATCTATGTAGTAATATAGACTTTTATAATTTAAATATACATTGTCCAAACTTAAGTTTTCACAAACACTTGCAAAATTGATGTCATCTGGTGAATCGGAGCAAACAATTATACAATAATATAGAAGTTGATCCGGATCCATTGCTTCAAAATACCTAACTGTTTCTTCATCAGCGTCAAACAAATTAGGGTTAGTTATAAAATCTATCAAACCCAATTTTGTAATTTTCACTTCCTTATTGGAAAAATGACGTATTAAGTTATCAATCAACAGGTCATATCTTTCTTTATTATCAAACAATTTCTTCATGGTATCATAATCCAGTTTGGACATTTTTCCAACACGAAATACTTTATTCGGTACAAATATAATATGTAATATTTCATCTAACCGTGGACCACCTTCAGTTACCTTGGAGTAAAGATAGTCTTCACTATTTTTAATTTTTTCACCCACTGCAATGAACTCTTTTTGGTCAAAATCACTTAACCATTTTCCAACACTTTCTGCCATTTTATCAATATTTTCTTGTGCTACTAACAAGAAGAAACTGAAAGGCTTTATAAATTTTCATTCTTTAAATAGTTTTTCATTAGGAAGGGGTAAAATATAACATATAATAAGTCAGTTATATGTAGTTTATAAGTTTATTCTTATTTCTATAATTTTCAACATTATAAAAATTACATTATGTAATTTAATTATTAGTAATTAATATTATGTGAAAATATACGCAGTCATCATCGAAGTAGAAATGAATTTTACATGTGAATATAGCACATTTATACTAAAAAATTCACAATTTTATAAGTCATATTGATAAAAAAAATTTTTAAAGGAAGGAAATAAAACAATTGATTTATAAACATTTAACATTTAAACAAACTTAAATTTATTTTATTTACAATTTACATAATACATAATTACTAAGTAATCATACAGGAGGAGGACATTACAATAAACTCACACCTTAACAGCAACTTTATATTGCTCTCGTATTATAAAAATATATTTATACATTTAACTAAATACAAAAAAAAATTTAGCAAAAGAAAACCTAAACTTATTTCAAATGTTTTGTATAAAATTAAAATTAATTTTAAAGGTATTTTTTAGGTTTTAAAAGAATGAAATGATAGGATGGATTAGTAAATATTAAATTCTTTTATTAAAAAAAATAAAAACATCAAATAGAATACATTTATATTTATTTAAAAATACATATATATATATATATATACATAATAATATACATAAATTAATTTTTTAAAAATTCTTATTTCTAAACATATAATATAAAATTAATTAAAATATTAATACTAAAACAAAATGGAGAAGTTTAATAAAAAAAATATTAAATCTTAAACATAAACTTATGAATATCTGTAAAAAAACATTAATTACAAAATAAATAGAAATCGACTAAAAAAAAATGAACTTACTTTGTCATTAATTTTAAGTATCCTCATCCCAATTTTCCTCAGCCCTCGGGTGACCCAGTCTACGATCTTCCTGGAATTCCACCAGCGGAGTAAATGTCTGAAGGTATTTTAAATACCTTCGACACTCCAAGTGATGGTCCTCCATGTCCTTAATGTCGATGTATTTTTCACACCGACATAGGAAAAACACCTTCCCGGGGTAATTCTTTTTACATTTCTCCACATGATCGGCCATACCCATGACCGGGATGAAATGGCTGTGGTTGTAGGGACACACCTTTAGTTAAAAAATTATATATTAATACAATTAAATTAATATTTCTGGATATTCTTACCTTAAAAATGACATCGGTAATTGGGACGGACATGTTGTTAAAAATTCAATTTACTTTGAAAACTTTGAAACTGAATATCTAATACCGTATTGATCTGAATATATATACCATAATTTCCACTACTAATGAAGGGAAAGTTTACATTTTATGCATTATTGTGGATGTGATTTTGCAAATAAAAATTTTTAATTTCATATACGGTAATGCATGCATATACAATTTACTCACATTGTAATAAAATTTTATGTGTATATGTGTTGAAATATCAAGAAAACTAATGATATAATTACAGACCCACGTATTTGTATAATAGATACCAGTACATAAATATGACATCTTTTACTGAAATATCAATAAAACATTGATGTGCAATTAATTGAATATCTATTGAATTCCATGAAAAAAGTTTTATCTGAGATTGCATTATAATTGTAAATAAACATCCATACCAACGAAAATATGTAATATATTATTAAATATTACACATAAATAGGGTACTTAACCAAGAAAATTAATTCGATAGCCTTTGATAACGCTTGACCTGGAAATTTAATACCTATTACATCGTTCTTTTTTAATAGCATTCCTCCATCTATTGAAGAAATTTGGTTGTCATTTACATAGACTTGAAAATAGTTTAAATTTACATTTGAATTTAGCAATTTAAGTTCACATTCTTTAAGGTGAATAACATATTCAGTCCCCCCAGTACTTAATTTAAGAAAATTAGTTTTGGGATGTTTTATAGGTCCGGCATTGAAGTAAAGTATGAAATATCCTGTTAAAGACTTTAATTTAATTTCAATCTCTTTTTTAACATCATCTACCAATGTTTGCGTATCTGGTATCTTTTTAAGTGTATTTTCCACAGCTATAATTTGATTGTTGATATTATTTTTAAAATCATTAAATATTTCCGTAGATTCATTTGGATTATTTACTCCTACATTTTTAATTTTATTGTCAAATTCTGTTATCAGCTCTTGAATTCTTTCTGTTGAAACTGTTGTTAAGTTACAATTTATATTATTTTTTTCGATATATTTTTTAAAAACAAAATGAGAAATATGTTGACCGAACTTGTTTACACTCATTGTAAAAATGGGATATATTAATAAAATATTGAATATTTATATAATTTATTCAATCGCTTATATTTTTTAAAAACCAATTTCTACATAATTGTACATTTTGAAAAGAACAATTTAAAGAATTTACAAAATGTTTTTCACAGTGTGTTGCTGTATTATCTTTAATTTTTAGTTCCGATAAAGAAGGGCATTCCAATTCCAACAAATCTTGTATCACATTTGGGATGTATTGCTGTAAAACTTCTTTTTTATTTAATCCCTTTACAAAAATTTCTTTATCAGCAGGAATATTATCGTTTAGGAAGTTATACAATTCTTCATAATTAATTTCATTGTTCTTTGTTTCCCATTGTATTCCATGAAATCGATTGGTAATAAAATCCATATGACGTCTTGCGCTATAAGTTAACTTTTCTTTATTTAGTGGCATTGTGAAGAACTGATGAACGATTTGATTATTTTCTTTTAAAATCGCTAACTCTTTTACATAGAAAGGGTGTACATTTTTATATTGAAAACCCTGAATATCTACAAAATACATCTTTACCAGAGAAAGCTTAAGAAAATACTGAAGTTTGGCATTTTTTTTAATGCGTAAGAAATATGTTCACTCGAATAATAATAAAATAGAAGGTCAGAAAATAATATATAAAACCGACAAATGAACATTGAAAAGTACTATTACTATTCTATCAACCGGTTAGTTAATAATACAAGTATAGCATTTAATTTTCGAAATGAATTCTAAAGTATTTATTGATGGTGTGGCATGTTGTTTTAAAACATCAGCTCTAAAAAAGTTGTCTACCGAGTATCCTGTTCATTTTAGTAAGTAAATAAATGTCAAATCTTCTTTGCATAACGCTAAATTTAATTTGTTTTTATATTTAGGTGATTATTACGAAGATTCGAACAAATTCAAATTTTTATATCCATTAAATCCTCTAACCACTCTTTCTTATTTAATGTATTCATTGAAAAACAAATCGGGATGTGGTATATTTGATCGGTCCTCTTTTGCAATAATTTTGTATTATATAATACATAATTGTTTTATCGATTTGAATTTTGACAAGACTACTATTCTCACTTTTTTTAACCAAATTAAAGTGTTGAATTTAGTCGATGACAATTCAAAGATTTTAATTCTTTTACCGATGAAAGAAAATTACAACATTATTTTAAATCTTATGATTCAGCGAAACAACGGGATTGATGATTTAAATATAAACTACATTCAAAGGCAGCATATAACTTTTGAATTATTTGCAAATTTTTTTAAATTACCAACTATAACGATTGATCATAGAAATATTGAGACTTCTATTGAACAAATTATCAACACTGTTAAATTTTTGTATTCACCGCAAATTTTTTCAAACATGCCATTGTTTAAAAACTTTTCAACTGATGCTGGATATGATTTAAGACTCAAAGAGACTTTTATTTGTAATAAAAATCAAAAAATTAAGTTATCGTATGAAGAAAGAGTGGTCATCCCATATAAATACTGTGGGTTTATATTTGCAAGATCATCTACTAACATGTTGGGAACATTACGAAGCGGTGTCGTTGATTCAACATATAGCGGTGAAATTTCAAGTTTGTTTATCCCGGACAATGATATGATCTTGGAAAAAGGAAGAAGAATAGCACAAATTGTAATATTACCTATTATTTTTCTAAATAATTCTATCTCTTCTCCGGATACACTCCCAAGATTAGACAGAGAGGAAAAATCATATGGTTCAAGTGGAAAGTAAAACATGAGTTTTATACGCAATTATATGATATACTGTTTACATGAATAAATATCTATATACGAGTATATATATCTGCAATTGTGATTTCATTTTATTAACGCTAATACCTTTATACCCAACATTGTATAACTTTAACCTTCAATACACCAATACAATTTCATTTTCTATAAATTCTGTGTTTACTATATACTAGTTTCATTTTAAAATGAATACTTTGGGAAGTTTAAGTTGGCAAACGATAAAATTAATATTCTCAGTAATTTGTTTAATTAAAAACAAAGAAGAATGTGACAAATATAAGAAAAAAGTGCAAAGTGTAATAAAATTAATAAACAATTATTTGAAAATAAATTCGATTGATTATATACGAAAGTACGACAATGCGAGTAAAATTGAATCCAACTTAGCTATACTGAAAACACAATTGGAGACGTTGAAGATCATTTCACAAGGAAAACACGGAAGAGGCAAAGTGTCTATTAGGGGAAATGGGCGTTTAATATGGAAAGATTTAAGATCTATTTTTAAGAATAGAATGTTAACTGGTATGGTTGTTAATATTTCATACAAAGACCCAAAGATTTTTCTACATAAGGCCTATAACAGTATTAAGGTAAAATTACATAGATTGCTCAAAAAATCTCCTTTAAAAGTAAATTTTGTTTTTTTGGGTAAATTTGTTCTACCATCTTCGGGAAAACAAGATATTAAATCTTTTATTGTTCAAAATTATCTAATCGATCGAAATTCAAATTTAAAAAGTATTTATGATGAGATTACTAAAAAAATTGAAACTTCAATGGATGATTTTCAACAAAAAGAGAGTGGGAGGTCCTAGAGAGTATAATTGGATTAAAAGTAAACATAAATAAATATGAACCAATTAATGTTGGTCAGTCAACATATGTTGAAGTATGTGAATTTTTGAAGTCGAAAAAAGCTATAATAAATATTAAAAATGATGACGAATATTGTTTTCTCTATTGTATTTTGGCGTTTTTATATCCGAATAAAAACAATCAGAATGCTGTTTCGTCATATAAAAAATATCTTAAATATTTAGATTATAAATATTTTACTTTTCCATTTACTTTTGATCAAATACCTGAATTTGAAAAGAGAAATAATCTTAGAATTAATGTTTACATATTTAGACAAGAAGCACTATATCCAATAATTATATCTAAAGACAATTCACAGACAAAGAAAACGGTACATTTATTAGCACTAACAAAGAGAGAAGAAATAAACCACCAGAATTATAAGAAATCAATGAAAATTTACCATTTTTGTTTAATAACAAATTTATCTCGTTTAATTTATGGTCAAAGATCTACAAAAAATCGAAATAAATTACATGTTTGCGATATATGTTTAAATACTTTTCAAAATAATAACAAATTTAGGAAACACATAGAAAATTGTCATAAATATAATGATTGCAAAACCATTTTACCAGGTGAAAATAATTCTATTTTAAAATTTAAAAATTATCATCATAAAGAAAAAGCCCCATTCATAGTGTATGCGGATTTTGAGAGTATTTTAGAAAGAAATGTTGTTGAAGAAGACGTTTTACAAAATCACACACCATATAGTGTTGCTTATTATTTTAAATGTTCTTATGACCCATCACTATGCAAGTTTAATTTGTATCGAGGAAAAGATTGTGCTAATTGGTTTGTAAACGAAATGATTGCATTAGCGTACCGTGTAAACAATATTATTCGGAATCCCTTATCGATTGTTATGACCCCTGAACAAGAGCTAGAATTTCAAAATTGTAGTATGTGTCACATTTGTGAAAAAATGATCAATGATAGTGAAATTAAAGTTAGAGATCATAATCATTTTACTGGATATTATGTAGGTCCTGCACACCAACATTGTAATTTAAATTATAAATCACAACATTTTCTACCTATACTTTTTCATAACAACATGAACTACGATGCACATTTTTTTATACAAGAACTTGCTTAAAAGTCATCAGGAAATGTGACTGTAATTCCATCATCTACAGAAAAATATATATCTTTTCAAAAATATATACCAAATTCTTACGTTTCGTTAAGATTTTTAGATTCTTACAAGTTTTTACCAGAAAGTTTAGATAAGTTATCAAAAAATTTAGAAAATGAGAGAAAAATTATTACAAAATCATTTATTGAGAATGATGAAGAATTTAACTTATTGAATAAAAAAGGAGTTTTTTGTTACGATTACATGGATAATATAAATAAATTAGAAGAGACATGTTTACCTAATAAGGAATTATTTTATTCTCGATTAAACGAAACAGATATTACTCAATCCGATTATGATCATGCAGTCAATGTGTGGGAAAAAATGTCTATTAGAAATCTGGGGGAATATATGGATTTATATTTGAAAACTGATACCTTATTATTAGCAGATGTGTTTGAAAATTATAGAGAAACCAGTTTAGAAACTTATGGTTTAGATCCTGTGCACTATATAACAAATGCGGCATTTTCCTTTGATGCAATGTTAAAATATACAAAAATTGAATTAGAACTTTTCACTGATCCCGATATGTACAACATGGTTGAGAAAAATCTAAAAGGTGGATTATCATTATCAGTCACAAAAATGGCAACATCAAATAATAAGTATATGAGTAATTATGATCCCACACAACCTATTAAATATCTTTTTTACGGTGATTTTGTAAATCTATACGGTTATGTTATGTGTAAATCTCTTCCATATGGTGGTTTCGAGTGGGTAGATCCTGTTGAAATTGATCTAAATAACTTACCCGATGAAGATTCGTCCGTAGGTTATTTTCTAGAGGTGGATATTGAAACACCACAATTTATGTTTGACGAACATAAAGATTTACCATTTTGTCCAGAACATTTAGTCCCATCAAATGGAAAAGAAAAAAAATTATTAACAACTTTATATCCAAAAGAAAAGTATTGTATTCATCATGCATATTTAAAGTTATGTTTACAAAATAATCTTATTGTCACAAAGATACATAGAGTATTAAAATTTAAACAATCAAAATGGATGCAACAATTTATTGAATTAAATAGCGAACTGAGACGTAGAGCAAAAAGTGAATTTGAGAAAAATTATTTTAAAAACAGCACTAACTGTTTATATGGAAAATCAATTCAATCTGTTCGAAAATATAGAGATATTAAATTAGTTTCAAAATGGGGTGGAAATTTTGGTTGTGGAAAATATATATCTTTACCACATTTTCGTCGATCTACAATATTTTCTAACAATTTTGTTGCAATAGAATTGGATAAACTTGAGGTTCGATTAGACAAACCTATTTATATAGGATTTTCTATATTGGATATGGCTAAACAAACCCTTTACGATTTTCATTATAATTTTATTCGTCAGAAATATGGAGATTTTGCTAAACTATTATATACCGATACTGATAGCCTTATTTATGAAATATCTGAACACGATATTTATGAAGAAATGAAAAGAAACATTGAATTATTCGACACTTCTTCATATCCAGTCAGTAATAAATTTAATATGCCAATTACTTCAAAAATACCTGGTAAACTAAAAGATGAACTAAATGGGAAAATTATGACACATTTTATATCATTGAGAAGTAAAATGTATGCCTATAAAATCGATGGTGAAGCAATTGAAAGTAAAAGGATAAAGGATAATTTTTATTCAAGGATAAAAAACTTGCTTTAAATGAAACACATATAAGATCCAAGAAGCATAAATTATACACTATTACTTCTAATAAAATTGCTCTTTGTTCGAACGATGACAAACGACAATTATTACCCAATAAAATAGACACATTACCTTGGGGATATGTGCAAAACATTCTAAATGATAAAATTGAAGGATTTTAAAAGAGAGGGTAATTATTTGTTTACTATAATATATAAACATAAAATTTTATAATTTTCTTTACAGTTGCTTTTAGTCTTTAACAGCAACCGTACAAAAAACCCAAAGTCATAATGGCAAGCCAATCAAATTCTGTGTCTTTATTGAACATGTTCAACAATGTTGAAACATCATGGAAAAAACTAAGTGATCTTAAAATCGGTGAAAAATACACGATTATAGGTAAGATAAACTATAATACCACTTTTATATCCATATATAATTACTTATAATTTATATTCTGTTTTCTTTTATAATAGCCGTGCGCACCCAAAAAATGAAGTATGGATTATGTATGATAATTACACTATCTGACAATACTGAGGTGCTATTGCCTAAAAGGTATGCACAAAAGTTGGGTGGTCAAACCAGCATAATCAATAAGAATGTGGGGGATGGAAATCTGTCTTTTTTCATTGAAGATCCATCAGAGACAGAAGAAGGTGGATATTTAAAATTAAAATTTGTAGAATAAGAAACAATTTAATTGTTCGTTGGTGATGGGAGACCTTAAATTTGTAATTTCATAACTATATTTTAAATGATAAATTTATAATTAATTTTGTGTTTATAAATTCTAATAATATGTTCATGAGTGATAGCGTATGTTTAATTTGACTTTTGTAATATATGTTTTATACGTGTTAGGTTTATATTTGATTTTTACTTGTAATTTTGAAAAATTAATAATACATAATACTTAAACATATATATATATATGTGTTTGATTTTGTTCGTGGATGTATTTTTAAATGAAACCATAAATACAGGTAAACAAAAATTATACAGAAAGAGAAAGAGAGACACAGAGAGAGGGGTCATTTATATGTATACCTGGCTGGTGGTCAGTACCTTGTATTAGTCAACGAATTAGCAAAGGCGGGGACACATAAAGTACACCCATTAAAAAAATAGTTCTATTGGTTATAAGTAACCACAAACCTGTCTTTAAATATCTCTTTATAGCAATGAATATAAGGTTCAAATTGTAATTATATTAAACTCTAAGAAGAACTATTTTATAACATCAATAATAAAAGTTTAAAATGGAAAAACTGGCCGTAAAAAAACAACCAACCACCTTGGGTATTGAAAAACATAATGTTTTATGTAACATAAAAAATAATGTTTGACACTCTAATTTATTTCCTATAGAACAAGTTAAAATGATCATTGTTGAAAAAAGTGGAAGTGGAAAATCAAACTTAGTAATTAATTTATTAGAACATGAAAATGGATTAAAATTTGAAAATGTATACATTTTTTCAAAAACTCTTTTTCAACCGTTATATAGATATCTATTTAAATTAATATCATCTATAAAGGGAATGGGATATTATGAATTTTCTGAACATGATGACATTATTAAACCACTTGAAGCGAAACCAAATTCTGTCTTTACAATTGACGATATAATATGTGAAAATCAAAGTGTTATTAAACAATATTTTGCAATGGGTCGGCACAAATTGATTGATTGTATATATTTGACACAAAGTTATGCTCAAACATGTAAGCATTTGTTACGGGAAAATGCAAATTTTTTAATAATATTTTGTTGTGACAGAAAAAGTCTTGAACATATTTATAATGATCATGTAAATACCGATATGTCATTCAAACAATTTCTAAATATATGTAAATTTTGTTGGAATGATAAATATGATTTTTTAGCAATATCGAAAGAGGACCCTGTTACCAATGGGCGCTATAGGAGGGGTTTTGATCATTATATACAGATATAAGGAAATAAACGGTTTTACGTTACTGTTTTAAAAACGATTATTATTGTGTTTACTGTCATACTGTTCAGACATAGTGTATCATTTAAAATTATTAATGGATAAGCAATTAACACAAAAACTTATAAAAGCCCGTAAAAGTGTAAAAAAAAATTTTTACACAATTAAATCACTACGTCAAGATACTGAAAAGTATTTAGACCTACAATATCAACCACTTAAGAAAATTTTAAAGGAGTCTTTTGATTCAAAACATTTAAATTTACCCAATATTAAAAAAGAACAACAAGATGTCGAAGTGAAAAGTGAAATAAAGAAACCAAATAGGTCGCTAAACCAAACTAATGTAAATTATGACGACGATGATGATGATGTGTTTTTTGCTAACAAATCTGCTAAAAATAGTACCACTATAGAGGAAGATTTAAATCAAACATTTAAAGAAAAGAATAATGAAACCCAATTCTTGGACAGTAGATTAGAAGAAACTTATTTTCACCAGCCAAATGAAAGTTACTTTGATGATAAACCGGAACCGATACAGCCCTCTAATACGTTAGATTACTCTACCATCACTGATGATAGTTTAAAAGAATATTTAAATCAGTTTGGTGACTTAATTAGACCTTTCATTAAGGGACGAATAAGAGGCACAAAGGATGAGTATGACACAAATTATGTTAGGCATGACATGGATACAGACAAAATTACTTTTGGAGACAGTGTTATGAATTTTGTAGATAACGATTTGGTTATTAAAAATCAAAAATTCAAAGGAACCAGAGGATTGTATGAATTAATTTTTAAGAATGACCCAAACGATGATTCGATTACACAACAAGATCGAGAAATTTATATTAAACTCATTAATCTTACTAATGCGAATAAAAGAAATTTTAACGTTAATGACCAAGCTCTGGGAAACCGTAGTGACAAGTATAGATTTGTAATTAAACCTATTATGACAATGATGAAAGCTGAAGAAATGTCCCAAATATTAAAATTAAGAAAACCAACTCGAACACAAAGTGGTGCTGGACATCAATTTAAAAAATCTAATCCTTTAAAAGTTATTGCGATTGATCCATCTAAAACAACATTGAATTATAATACTAAAAAAAGGGAATATGTCTATTGGGATGATGCGAATGAACTTGTAGAAAGGCTTAAATTGCTTGTAGCCAGTTCACAAAGCGGAAGTGACGCTCACACAAACGAAATTCAGTCTATATTAGAAGAACTAAGAGAACACAAAGTCATTCTATAAGATTGATTTAATATATTCTTATGCGGTTTTACGAATTTAAACATCATTCAAAATTTAATCATTCGTAATCATGAGTCAAGATATTAAAAGGGAAATTGTTATGGAATTACATAAGCCTGCGAGAAAACATTTCCCTAGGCGACAAGTTATAATGAAGGTATTCGTGATTTATATCAAATAGATTTAATTGAAATGCGTCCATATTCAAGATTAAATCGGGGTTATAACTATATTTTAATCGCGATTGACACATTTTCAAAATATGTGTGGGCACGTCCAATTAAGACAAAATCAGCAAAAGATGTTGTTCCGGCAATGGCATCGATTATTGAACACGATAATATTCCTAAAAATATTCAGTCAGATTTGGGAAAAGAATTTTATAACCAGCAATTTCAAAATTTAATGAATAAATATACTATAAATCATTATTCCACATACAGCACAACAAAAGCTTCTATAGTTGAACGGGTTATTCAAACTATAAAAAATCTCCTATGGATGGAATTCAGTTACAGAGGGAACTATAAATGGTACGACATCTTACAAGAAATTATAAATAAATACAATAACACACATCATTCAACAATTAAAATGAAACCGATTCATGTAAATAAAAAAGTCGAGAAAAAACTC
Source organism: Silvanus unidentatus (assembly GCA_963930825.1). Classification (NCBI taxonomy): domain Eukaryota; kingdom Metazoa; phylum Arthropoda; class Insecta; order Coleoptera; family Silvanidae; genus Silvanus; species Silvanus unidentatus. The sequence goes on along the minus strand of OZ005758.1, from coordinate 14,825,205 downwards.
TTGGCAACTGTATATAATAGATTGAAACGTGCAACAATTATAAACAAGTTTAAAGTTGGTGACAGTGTTAGAATAAGTAAATATCGTGAACTATTCGCTAAAGGTTATACTCCAACGTGGTCTAACGAGATTTTTAAAATTAAATCTATAAAATTAACCGATCCCACAACATATATTTTAGAAGATGAAAATGGTGAGATAATTAAAGGATGTTTTTATGAACAGGAGTTACAGTTGTCCAATTATCCGGATATCTATCTAGTGGAAAAAATTTTAAGAAAAAAACAAAACGGCAGAAAATTATATGTCAAATTTCTTGGAGTAAATAAAAGAGGTTGGATTAATAAAAGCGATTTAGTATAGATTTTATTTGGTTTGTGACAACATGTTCTCAAATCTATCGATCTTAAGTAATTTTATTTTTTTCACTGCAACAATTAATTCTACGTTTTATGTTGTGGTGCCCGATGACATAATCGATGCTTTAATCTGTTTGGATTACAATGGTACGAAAAATGATAATTGACCTTCATCATGGACTCGAATGGAAAACAATAACTCTCCATATAATTTAACAATATATAAGACCATCATAAAAAATACAAACACATCCGTAATAAGTTACAAATTAAAATATTTCCAAAGTAGTGGTTCGGTCATTGAATCTAATGAATGGCAACGCACTTTGGGTAACGCCTTCGGCAAACAATCACAGCACAACCAGACCTGCTCCATTGACCCACAAACCGGTTGGAGTTGGAGGACGGGTTTTATAATATCTAATATATTGTATTCCGTTTTTATTATATTTATTACATGTTATTTCTATTTTCAAATAAGAAGATTATAAATTTATAATTTTTACTTTATAAATAAAAGGAATTTATTAAACACATTTAGTATAGTTTCAATTCATGTTGGGAAGGGGTGTATTTGATAAACTTAAAAAAAAGAGTGGCATATATTTAATTATAATTTTTGTGGACCTAATACACAACTCGAAAATAGACTTGCGAGAAATAGTCAACCAATAAATCAATTAGATCAGCATTGTAAAGAACACGATATTTTTTATTGGAAAAACAAAGACTTAATTTCAAGACATAAAGCAGATAGAATTTTAACGAAACAAGCGCTTGCTCGTTTTAAAGCAAAGGATTCAAATTTAAAAGAAAAGTTTGCATCATTGTTGGTAGCGGGGGCTATGAATGAAAAAACAATGTTAGGATTTGGATATGATAAGAGAGGGAGGTTTAAAAAAACTATGAGACGAAAAAAAGGAAGGAAAACAAAAGTCGGACAGGGGATAGGTTTTAATAGTGCAGTTAGAAAAGCAAAAATAGCGTTAAGGAAACATAAACCAAAAGACCTTGAAGCAGCTGTAAAAATTGCCTTAGGCGCTAATAAAAATACCTTGAAAGCGAAGAGGCCAACTAGAATTATTCCAATACCTAAGTCTGGTGGATTTATTGGCGCATTGTTGCCAATATTAAGTGCCGCCTCTCTCTAAGGCTCGTTAGGCGGAAGTGTAGCAAATATTGTTTCCTCTATAAAAAGAGCCAATGCAGCAAAAGAAAATTTAGAAGAAGATAAAAGGCATAAACAAAAATTAGAATCAGTTGAGATAGGTAAAGGTTTATATTTGAAACCTTATAAAAAAGGATATGGTATTGCTTTTAAAAAAAACTTCCACTGAAATTACCACGTCATGCATTAACTAATATTGAGTTAGAGAAATATGTCAAACAATTAAAAATCCCACATTTCAGGGGTGTTTTCATGAAAGATAAATTACCTCCAATAATTAATAAAAATAAAGAATGTGAAATTGTAAATTTAGATTCAAATAGTGGAGAGGGAACTCATTGGGTATCTTTTATAAAAAACAAAAATTTGGTGTTATATTTTGATTCTTTTGGTAGCCTTCCACCACCAAGTATCTTAGTAAAGTATTTTAATTCAAACGGATTTTCTAAAATAGATTATAATTATAATAATTTTCAAAAATTAAATAAGTATAACTGTGGACATTTGTGTTTAAAATTTTTATATAACAACACGTAATATGACAACGTTTACATTTAACGGAAATTCATCAATATTGACCTCGTATTTTGATCCACCCATTTATTTAACACCACCGGAAAAATTTGAAATTGGATTAGTGAATTTTGAAACTTACAATAGTGTGCCTAATATAGATAATAATTGTAATACTATTAAAATTGGTAATGAGACTATTATTATACCTGAGGGGGCATATGAATTTGAGGAACTAAAGAACTACATAATAAAAAAAATTAATGAAATAAATAAGAATTTGACAAAAAAAATTAACTTTGATTTAACAGCTAATAAAATTACATTAAAATCAGAAATTAATTGTGATCATAGTGTGGATTTTACAGATAAAAATTCAATAGGGAACTTATTAGGTTTTGGACATATTGTTTTACAACCAAATGTATTGGCGATATCAGACAAAATAATTGACATATTTAAAGTTAACGTAATTAGTGTAGAGTGTAATATTGCTAAAGGAAATTTTCATAATGGTAAAGAAGGACATTCAATATTCCACTTTACATTCAGTAACCCGTTCGGCTTCCGTGAGACGATTAATCAGGAAAATGTTATCTATTATCCCCTTAACACAAACAAAATTCATTTTATTGAACTTAAAATAGTTGATCAAGACGGTAATATTGTTAATCTCAGAGGTGAACGTGTAACAGCAAGATTGCACCTACGTAAAAAGAGTGAAAATTATTATAACTAAATCCATAATATATTTACATTGAAATATTTACCGTCAAAACAGTTTTCTAAAATGGTAATTAAATACAACAAAAATTATATAAATATGGAAAAAGATTTAAAAACAAATAGTAGTGCTTGTCCATCTTATAATAGAGGAGGTGGTTTAACAAAATCTAATATCAAATTTTTAAAATCCTTGGGACTAAAGGTTTTAAAACATAATGGATGAAATTCTAAATGTAGTTGAAGGTCCAGTATTTGACAATTCAACTATTAAACTAGAAAAACATTCGTATTTACCTTACGCAACAAATTCTTTCAATGAGAATGACGAAATTCGAATTACAATCCCACAATCGGAAATTTTAACTATACCGTCGCAATCATACATATATGTGGAGGGATCGTTAGTTCGAATCACAGACAAAAAACCGTCTCTTACTGGAAAATTAATAAATAATTTTGTACCGTTTTTATTCGAGGAAATCAGATATGAATTAAATGGTAAAACAATTGAATCTTGTCATTCACCCGGAATCGTATCCACTATCAAAGGGCTATTGTCGCTTACACCGGGAGAAATAAATTATTTTAAAAACGCTGGATGGAATGTAGACGAAAACTGTTTTTATCATTTAAATGAAGGAAAGTTTGCGGTTTGTGTCCCTCTACGAACTTTATTGGGTTTCGCTGAGGATTTTAAAAAAATTATTGTTTTTATGAAACAGGAACTGATTCTTATTAGAAGTAATACGAACACCAATGCTATATATGAATCGGGGTCAGATAAGTTGCATTTAAGTATTAATAAAATTAATTGGAGGGTGCCTATTGTTGAGCTTGCTGATTATAGTAAGTTACAACTTTATAAAGTAATTGACAGTGGAAGAGAGTTATCCATATTTTCACGACAGTGGAATCTATATACAATACCCGAATTACAAACATCTAAAGAATTTGATTGGGTTGTAAAATCATCAACACAGTTAGAAAAACCTAGATATGTAATTTTCTGTTTATCAACGAATAAAAAAAACCAATTAAATAAAAACCTTGCAACCTTCGACCATTGTAAACTAACGGATATCAAATTATTCTTGAATTCCGAATGTTATCCATATGACAACTTGCATGTAGACTTTGAAAATCATAATTTTGCAATTCTATATGACATGTATGCAAATTTCCAAAATTCATATTATGAAAAGAGAAATGAACCGTTACTAAGTCATGATTTATTTGCCAAGGTGGCGCCTTTAGTTGTATTTGACGTGTCACGTCAAAAGGAGCTATTAAATTCTAATTCGTCATTATTGGATATACGCATTCAATTTTCTTTGAGAGAAAATGCCCCCCAACACACAACGGCATATGCAATAATATTATCGGATCATATATATTCGTATTCACCATTAACAAAGTCAGTTAGAGCTTTATAAGCGACCACAATGAAAGATGTTAACAATTATATTTGTGAAAAAGTTAAAGTTGCTTTTATTGATATATTGGGGTTTAATATAAGAAATATGTTCTTTCTGAAAGAATTAAGTATTTTAAAAAGTTGTGAGTGTTGTTGCATAACATGTAATGAACAATACTTGAAACATTTTTTATTTGAACCGGATACAAAGTTTGAATTTCTAAATAAAGATGTACAACAAGAAATTCGAAGCTATACAAGACAAATATGTGGTTTAAATTGGAATTGTAATGGGAAACAAAGAAAAGTTTGTTTTGACAACAAATATTTGATACCGATTCTAAGAAAAGAATTATTGAACATGGATACGGTGTATGTGAAAAATAGGGGATGTAGTGAATATTTGCAACAGTATATTCCAAAACTTCCAATTGTTCTCGATATGGACAAATATGAGTTTGAAGATGAAACCATCCCAAATTGTGGATATCACTTTGAAAATAATTTTAAAAATTGTACAACAACCGCTGTTTTAAAATTGCAAAAACTTAAAACAATTAATAATATGTAATTATTGTGTAACATTATGAAATATTGGGAAAATTAATTAATATTATTCTTAATGTAGTAAATATATTGTCTATTTAAGAATTATATTATTGTTTCCATTTACCTTTGTTCTTGTATAAATAAATGATTGTTCTTTAAAATAATATTAAAATTAAATTATAATCATATATGTCTTATTATAATAAAAACATATATAACAAATTTATATTCATGTCTCTACATTAGTATTCCTATAACCTATTTATTGCCAACAGTGCTGTCACGACCTTGAACGTGTAAGAGCCTGATGTGATGCTGTTGCGTCATAGATAGGCGAAAGTAATGCACTTAACATTCTTCAATGCATTTCCTCTGTTTATAACCTTGCACAAATGACCTTTATTGCAAGTGATGTCATTTAGCGACCTATTTTTTTTACAGTGGCGGTTTTTGTTGGGGAGCGGTTTCTTTAGGGGAGCGGTTTTTTTAGGGGAACGTTTTTTTTTAGGAAAGCGGTTTTTTTAGGGGATAACTTCGCGTGACGTCACTGGGGGTTGTTGTGGGGGGTGAAAATGTTGCAGGGGATAGGGGTATACGTATAAGGCCCTTTTTTTCCAGTTATAGCCGTTTTCTTAGGGGGTTGTACTGCGGGGGGCGTTTTTACTGTAGAAATAACATTTCTATACTACTACGTCTACTCTCATGAGTTGATAAAGGTACAAACGAATAAAATGTGTATATGTATATCACATTTTCAAATATCTATTATTCTCCATTTTACTCGATCTCCTAAACGGTTAAAGATAGAACATCGCGGTTTTCACCAGAGGATTTAGCACCTCATTTTACATAAAATAACTCCTATGAGTCTACTCTCAAGAGTTGATAAAGGTACAAACGAATAAAATGTTTATATATCACATTTTCAAATATCCATTATTCTCCATTTTACTCGATCTCCTAAACGGTTAAAGATAGGACATCGCGGTTTAAACCAGTGGATTTGGAACCTCATTTTACATAAAATAGGTTCTATAAGTCTACTCTCAAGAGTTGATAAAGGTAAAAACGAATAAAATGTTTATATATCACATTTTCAAATATCTATTTTTCTCCATTTTACTCGATCTCCTAAACGGTTCAAGATAGGACATCGCGGTTTTCACCAGTGGATTTAGCACCTCATTTTACATAAAATAACTCTTATGAGTCTTCTCTCAAGAGTTGATAAAGGTACAAACGAACAAAATGTTTATATATCACATTTTCAAATATCTATTATTCTCCATTTTACTCGATCTCCTAAACGGTTAAAGATAGGACATCGCGGTTTTCACCAGTGGATCTAGCACCTCATTTTACATAAAATAAGTCCTATAAGTCTTCTCTCAAGAGTTGATAAAGGTACAAACGAATAAAATGTTAATGTATCACATTTTCAAATATCTATTATTCTCCATTTTACTCGATCTCCTAAACGGTCAAAGATAGGACATCGCGGTTTTAACCAGTGGATTAAGCACCTTATTTTACATAAAATAAGTCTTATAAGTCTACTCTTAAGAGTTGATAAAGGTACAAACGAATAAAATGTTTATATATCACATTTTCAAATATCTAATTTTCTCCATTTTACTCGATCTCTTAAACGGTTCAAGATAGGACATCGCGGTTTTCACCAGTCGATTTAGCACCTTATTTTACATAAAATAGGTCCTATAAGTTTACTCTCAAGAGTTGATAAAGGTACAAACGAATAAAATGTTTATATATCACATTTTCAAATATCTATTTTTCTCCATTTTACTCGATCTCCTAAACGGTTCAAGATAGGACATCGCGGTTTTCACCAGTGGATTTAGCACCTCATTTTACATAAAATAAGTCTTATAAGTCTACTCTTAAGAGTTGATAAAGGTACAAACGAATAAAATGTTTATATATCACATTTTCAAATATCTATTATTCTCCATTTTACTCGATCTCCTAAACGGTTAAAAATAGGACATCGCGGTTTTTCCCAGTGGATTTAGCACCTCATTTTACATAAAATATGTCCTATAAGTCTACTCTCATGAGTTGATAAAGGTACAAACGAATAAAATGTTTATATATCACATTGTCAAATATCTATTATTCTCCATTTTACTCGATCTCCTAAACGGTTACAGATAGGACATCGCGGTTTTCACCAGTGGATTTAGCACCTCATTTTACATAAAATAGGTACTATAAGTCTACTCTCAAGAGTTGATAAAGGTACAAACGAATAAAATGTTTATATATCGTATTATCAAATATCTATTATTCTCCATTATACTCGATCTCCTAAACGGTTAAAGATAGGACATCGCGGTTTTCACCAGTGAATTTAGCACCTTATTTTACATAAAATAAGTCCTATAAGTCTCTCAAGAGTTAATAAAGGTACAAACGAATAAAATGTTTATATATCACATTTTCAAATATCTATTATCCTCCATTTTACTCGATCTGCTAAACGGTTAAAAATAGGACATCGCGGTTTTCACCAGTGGATTTAGCACCTCATTTTACATAAAATAAGTTCTATAAGTCTTCTCTTAAGAGTTGATAAAGGTACAAACGAATAAAATGTTTATATATCACATTTTCAAATATCTATTATTCTCCATTTTACTCGATCTCCTAAACGGTTAGAGATAGGATATCGCGGTTTCTACCAGAGGATTTAGCACCTCATTTTACATAAAATAAGTCCTATAAGTCTACTCTCAAGAGTTGATAAAGGTACAAACGAATAAAATGTTTATATATCACATTTTCAAATATCTCTTCTCCATTTTACTCGATCTCCTAAAAGGTTAAAGATAGGACATCGCGGTTATCAGTCAATTTAGCATACCATTTTATATAAAATTAGTTATATAACAACTGTCATTTTTAGACATCTGTCATTCTTGACATCTACGATTTTTTGACAGCTGTCATTTTTGACATCTGTCATTTTTTGACATCTGTAGTTCTTGACATTTGTCACTCTTGACATCTATCACTCTTGGCATCTGTCATTCTGGACATCTGTCACTCTTGACATCTGTCATTCTTGACATTTGTCACTCTTGGCATCTGTCATTCTTGACATTTGTCATTTTTGACATCTGTCATTTTTTGACATCTGTGATTTTTTGACAGCTGTCATTTTTGACGTCTGTCAATTTTGACATCTGTCATTTTTGACAATTGTCATTCTTGACATTTGTAATTTTTTGACAGCTGACATTTTTGACAGCCGTCTTTCTTTGACAACTGAATAAAATGTTTATATATCACATTTTCAAATATCTATTATTATCCATTTCACTCGATCTCCTAAACGTTTAAAGATAGGACATCGCGGTTTTCACCAGTGGATTTAGCACCTCATTTTACATAAAATAAGTCCTACAAGTCTACTCTCAAGAGTTGATAAAGGTACAAACGAATAAAATGTTTATATATAACATTTTCAAATATCTATTATTCTCCATTTTACTCGATCTCCTAAACGGTTTAAGATAGGACATCGCGGTTTTCACCTGTGGATTTAGCACCTCATTTTACATAAAATAAATCCTATAAGTCTACCCTCAAGAGTTGATCAAGGTACAATCGAATAAAATGTTTATATATCACATTTTCAAATATCTATTATTCTCCATTTTACTCGATCTCCTAAACGGTTAAAGATATCAAATCGCGGTTTTCACCAGTGGATTTAGCACCTCATTTTACATAAAATAAGTCCTATAAGTCTACTCTCAAGAGTTGATAATGGTACAAACGAATAAAATGTTTATATATCACATTTTCAAATATCTATTATTCTATATTTTACTCGATCTCCTAAACGGTTAAAGATAGGAAATCGCGGTTATCACCAGTGGATTTAGCACCTCATTTTACATAAAATAAGTCTTATAAGTCTACTCTTAAGAAGATAGTTATTTGAAAATGTGATATATAAACATTTTATTCGTTTTTACCTTTATCAACTCTTGAGCGTAGACTTATAGAACCTATTTTATGTAAAATGAGGTTCTAAATCCACTGGTTTAAACCGCGATGTCCTATCTTTAACCGTTTAGGAGATCGAGTAAAATGAAGAATAATAGATACTTGACAATGTGACATATAAACATTTTATTCGTTTGTACCTTGATCAACTCTTGAGGGTAGACTTATAGGACTTATTTTATGTAAAATAAGAAGCTAAATCCACTGATAAAAACCGCGATGTCCTATCATTAACCGTTTAAGAGTTCAAGTAAAATTGATAATAATAGATATTTGAAAATGTGATATATAAACATTTTATTCGTTTGTACCTTTATCAACTCTTGAGAGTAGACTCATAGGAGTTATTTTATGTAAAATGAGGAGCTAAATCCTCTGGTGAAAACCGCGATGTCCTATCTTTAACCGTTTAGGAGATCGAGTAAAATGGAGAATAATAGATATTTGAAAATGTGATATATAAACATTTTATTCGTTTGTACCTTTATCAACTCATGAGAGTAGACTTATAGGACATATTTTATGTAAAATGAGGTGCTAAATCCACTGGGGAAATCCGCGATGTCCTATTTTTAACCGTTTAGGAGATCGATTAAAATGGAGAATAATAGATATTTGAATATGTGATATATAAACATTTTGAAATATCTATTATTCTCCATTTCACTCGACCTCCTAAACGGTTAAAGATAGGACATCGCGGTTTTTATCAGTGGATTAAGCATCCCATTTTACATAAAATAAGTCCTATAAGTCAACTCTCAAGAGTTGATAAAGATAAAAACGAATAAAATATTTATATATCACATTTACAAATATCTATTATTCTCCATTTTACCCGATCTCCTAAACGGTTAAAGATAGAACATCGAGTTTTTTATTAGTAGATTTAGCACCTTATTTTACATAAAATAGGTCCCATAAGTCTACTCTCAAGAGTTGATAAAGGTACAAACGAATAAAATGTTTATATATCACATTTTCAAATATCTATTTTTCTCCACTTTACTCGATATCCTAAACGGTTCAAGATAGGACATCGCTTATTTCACCAGTGGATTTAGCACCTCATTTTACATAAAATAAGTCCTATAAGTCTACTCACAAGAGTTGATAAAGGTACAAACATTAAAATGTTTATATATCACATTTTCAAATATCTATTATTCTCCATTTTACTCAATCTCCTAAACGGTTAAAAATAGGACATCGCGATTTTCACCAGTGGATTTAGCACCTCATTTTACATAAAATAAGTCCTATAAGTCTACTCCTAAGAGTTGATAAAGGTACAAACAATAAAATGTTTATATATCACATTTTCAAATATCTATTATTCTCCATTTTACTCAATCTCCTAAACGGTAAAAATAGGACATTGCGGTTTTCACCAGTGGATTTAGCACCTCATTTTACATAAAATAAGTCCTATAAGTCTACTCTTAAGAGTTGATAAAGGTACAAACGAATAAAATGTTTATATATCACATTTTCAAATTTCTATTATTCTCCATTTTACTCGATCTCCTAAACGGTTAAAGATAGGACATCGCGGTTTTTACCAGTGGATTTAGCACCTCATTTTACATAAAACAGGTCCTATAAGTCTACCCTCATGAGTTGATCAAGGTACAAACGAATAAAATGTTAATATATCACATTTTCACATATTTATTATTCTCCATTTTACTCGATCTCCTAAACGGTAAAAGATAGGACATCGCGGTTTTCATCAGTGGATTAAGCACCCCATTTTACATAAAATAAGTCCTATAAGTCAACTCTCAAGAGTTGATAAAGGTAAAAACGAATAAAATGTTTATATATCACATTTTCAAATATCTATTATTCATCATTTTACTCGACCTCCTAAACGGTTAAAGATAGGACATCGCGGTTTTCATCAGTGTATTAAGCACCCCATTTTACATAAAATAAGTCCTATAAGTCAACTCTCAAGAGTTGATAAAGGTACAAACGAATAAAATGTTTATATATCACATTTTCAAATATCTATTATTCTCCATTTTTCTCGATCTCCTAAACGGTTAAAGATATCACATCGCGGTTTTTACCAGTGGATTTAGCACCTCATTTTACATAAAATAGGTCCTATAAGTCTACTCTCAAGAGTTGATAAAGGTAAAAACGAATAAAATGTTTATATGTCACATTTTCAAATTTCTATTATTCTCCATTTTACTCGATCTTCTAAACGGTTAAAGATAGGACATCGCGGTTTTCATCAGTGGATTAAGCACCCCATTTTACATAAAATAAGTCCTATAAGTCTACTCTCAAGAGTTGATAAAGGTAAAAACGAATAAAATGTTAATATATCTCATTTTCAAATATCTATTATTCTCCATTTTACTCGATCTCCTAAACGGTTAAAGATGTCACATCGCGGTTTTCACCAGTGGATTTAGCACCTCATTTTACATAAAATAGGTCCTATAAGTCTACTCTCAAGAGTTGATAAAGGTACAAACGAATAAAATGTTTATATATCACATTTTCAAATATCTATTTTTCCCTATTTTTCTCGATCTCCTAAACGGTTAAAGATATCACATCGCGGTTTTCACCAGTGGATTTAGCACCTCATTTTACATAAAATAGGTCCTATAAGTCTACTCTCAAGAGTTGATAAAGGTAAAAACGAATAAAATGTTTATATATCACATTTTCAAATATCTTTTATTCTCCATTTTACTCGATCTCCTAAACGGTTAAAGATATCACATCGCGGTTTTCACCAGTGGATTTAGCACCTCATTTTACATAAAATAGGTCCTATATGTCTACTCTCAAGAGTTGATAAAGGTAAAAACGAATAAAATGTTTATATATCACATTTTCAAATATCTATTATTCTCCATTTTACTCAATCTCCTAAACGGTTAAAAATAGGACATCGCGGTTTTCACCAGTGGATTTAGCACCTCATTTTACATAAAATATGTCCTATAAGTCTACTCCTAAGAGTTGATAAAGGTACAAACAATAAAATGTTTATATATCACATTTTCAAATATCTATTATTCTCCATTTTACTCAATCTCCTAAACGGTTAAAAATAGGACATCGCGATTTTCACCAGTGGATTTAGCACCTCATTTTACATAAAACAAGTCCTATAAGTCTACTCCTAAGAGTTGATAAAGGTACAAACAATAAAATGTTTATATATCACATTTTCAAATATCTATTATTCTCCATTTTACTCAATCTCCTAAACGGTTAAAAATAGGACATCGCGGTTTTCACCAGTGGATTTAGCACCTCATTTTACATAAAATAAGTCCTATAAGTCTACTCTTAAGAGTTGATAAAGGTACAAACGAATAAAATGTTTATATATCACATTTTCAAATTTCTATTATTCTCCATTTTACTCGATCTCCTAAATGGTTAAAGATAGGACATCGCGGTTTTTACCAGTGGATTTAGCACCTCATTTTACATAAAATAGGTCCTATAAGTCTACTCTCAAGAGTTGATAAAGGTAAAAACGAATAAAATGTTTATATATCACATTTTCAAATATCTTTTATTCTCCATTTTACTCGATCTCCTAAACGGTTAAAGATATCACATCGCGGTTTTCACCAGTGGATTAAGCACCTCATTTTACATAAAATAGGTCCTATAAGTCTACTCTCAAGAGTTGATAAAGGTAAAAACGAATAAAATGTTTATATATCACATTTTCAAATATCTTTTATTCTCCATTTTACTCGATCTCCTAAACGGTTAAAGATATCACATCGCGGTTTTCACCAGTGGATTTAGCACCTCATTTTACATAAAATAGGTCCTATATGTCTACTCTCAAGAGTTGATAAAGGTAAAAACGAATAAAATGTTTATATGTCACATTTTCAAATATCTATTATTCTCCATTTTACTCAATCTCCTAAACGGTTAAAAATAGGACATCGCGGTTTTCACCAGTGGATTTAGCACCTCATTTTACATAAAATATGTCCTATAAGTCTACTCCTAAGAGTTGATAAAGGTACAAACAATAAAATGTTTATATATCACATTTTCAAATATCTATTATTCTCCATTTTACTCAATCTCCTAAACGGTTAAAAATAGGACATCGCGATTTTCACCAGTGGATTTAGCACCTCATTTTACATAAAACAAGTCCTATAAGTCTACTCCTAAGAGTTGATAAAGGTACAAACAATAAAATGTTTATATATCACATTTTCAAATATCTATTATTCTCCATTTTACTCAATCTCCTAAACGGTTAAAAATAGGACATCGCGGTTTTCAGCAGTGGATTTAGCACCTCATTTTACATAAAATAAGTCCTATAAGTCTACTCTTAAGAGTTGATAAAGGTACAAACGAATAAAATGTTTATATATCACATTTTCAAATTTCTATTATTCTCCATTTTACTCGATCTCCTAAATGGTTAAAGATAGGACATCGCGGTTTTTACCAGTGGATTTAGCACCTCATTTTACATAAAATAGGTCCTATAAGTCTACTCTCAAGAGTTGATAAAGGTAAAAACGAATAAAATGTTTATATATCACATTTTCAAATATCTTTTATTCTCCATTTTACTCGATCTCCTAAACGGTTAAAGATATCACATCGCGGTTTTCACCAGTGGATTAAGCACCTCATTTTACATAAAATAGGTCCTATAAGTCTACTCTCAAGAGTTGATAAAGGTAAAAACGAATAAAATGTTTATATATCACATTTTCAAATATCTTTTATTCTCCATTTTACTCGATCTCCTAAACGGTTAAAGATATCACATCGCGGTTTTCACTAGTGGATTTAGCACCTCATTTTACATAAAATAGGTCCTATAAGTCTACTCTCAAGAGTTGATAAAGGTAAAAACGAATAAAATGTTTATATATCACATTTTCAAATATCTTTTATTCTCCATTTTACTGGATCTCCTAAACGGTTAAAGATATCACATCGCGGTTTTCACCAGTGGATTTAGCACCTCATTTTACATAAAATAGGTCCTATATGTCTACTCTCAAGAGTTGATAAAGGTAAAAACGAATAAAATGTTTATATATCACATTTTCAAATATCTATTATTCTCCATTTTACTCAATCTCCTAAACGGTTAAAAATAGGACATCGCGGTTTTCACCAGTGGATTTAGCACCTCATTTTACATAAAATATGTCCTATAAGTCTACTCCTAAGAGTTGATAAAGGTACAAACAATAAAATGTTTATATATCACATTTTCAAATATCTATTATTCTCCATTTTACTCAATCTCCTAAACGGTTAAAAATAGGACATCGCGATTTTCACCAGTGGATTTAGCACCTCATTTTACATAAAACAAGTCCTATAAGTCTACTCCTAAGAGTTGATAAAGGTACAAACAATAAAATGTTTATATATCACATTTTCAAATATCTATTATTCTCCATTTTACTCAATCTCCTAAACGGTTAAAAATAGGACATCGCGGTTTTCACCAGTGGATTTAGCACCTCATTTTACATAAAATAAGTCCTATAAGTCTACTCTTAAGAGTTGATAAAGGTACAAACGAATAAAATGTTTATATATCACATTTTCAAATATCTTTTATTCTCCATTTTACTCGATCTCCTAAACGGTTAAAGATATCACATCGCGGTTTTCACCAGTGGATTAAGCACCTCATTTAACATAAAATAGGTCCTATAAGTCTACTCTCAAGAGTTGATAAAGGTAAAAACGAATAAAATGTTTATATATCACATTTTCAAATATCTTTTATTCTCCATTTTACTCGATCTCCTAAACGGTTAAAGATATCACATCGCGGTTTTCACCAGTGGATTTAGCACCTCATTTTACATAAAATAGGTCCTATATGTCTACTCTCAAGAGTTGATAAAGGTAAAAACGAATAAAATGTTTATATGTCACATTTTCAAATATCTATTATTCTCCATTTTACTCAATCTCCTAAACGGTTAAAAATAGGACATCGCGGTTTTCACCAGTGGATTTAGCACCTCATTTTACATAAAATATGTCCTATAAGTCTACTCCTAAGAGTTGATAAAGGTACAAACAATAAAATGTTTATATATCACATTTTCAAATATCTATTATTCTCCATTTTACTCAATCTCCTAAACGGTTAAAAATAGGACATCGCGATTTTCACCAGTGGATTTAGCACCTCATTTTACATAAAACAAGTCCTATAAGTCTACTCCTAAGAGTTGATAAAGGTACAAACAATAAAATGTTTATATATCACATTTTCAAATATCTATTATTCTCCATTTTACTCAATCTCCTAAACGGTTAAAAATAGGAAATCGCGGTTTTCACCAGTGGATTTAGCACCTCATTTTACATAAAATAAGTCCTATAAGTCTACTCTTAAGAATTGATAAAGGTACAAACGAATAAAATGTTTATATATCACATTTTCAAATTTCTATTATTCTCCATTTTACTCGATCTCCTAAATGGTTAAAGATAGGACATCGCGGTTTTTACCAGTGGATTTAGCACCTCATTTTACATAAAATAGGTCCTATAAGTCTACTCTCAAGAGTTGATAAAGGTAAAAACGAATAAAATGTTTATATATCACATTTTCAAATATCTTTTATTCTCCATTTTACTCGATCTCCTAAACGGTTAAAGATATCACATCGCGGTTTTCACCAGTGGATTAAGCACCTCATTTTACATAAAATAGGTCCTATAAGTCTACTCTCAAGAGTTGATAAAGGTAAAAACGAATAAAATGTTTATATATCACATTTTCAAATATCTTTTATTCTCCATTTTACTCGATCTCCTAAACGGTTAAAGATATCACATCGCGGTTTTCACCAGTGGATTTAGCACCTCATTTTACATAAAATAGGTCCTATATGTCTACTCTCAAGAGTTGATAAAGGTAAAAACGAATAAAATGTTTATATGTCACATTTTCAAATTTCTATTATTCTCCATTTTACTCGATCTCCTAAACGGTTAAAGATAGGACATCGCGGTTTTCACCAGTGGATTAAGCACCTCATTTTACATAAAATAGGTCCTATAAATCTACCCTCAAGAGTTGATCAAGGTAAAAACGAATAAAATGTTTATATGTCACATTTTCAAATTTCTATTATTCTCCATTTTACTCGATCTCCTAAACGGTTAAAGATAGGACATTGCGGTTTTCACCAGTGGATTTAGCACCTCATTTTACATAAAATAACTCCTATAAGTCTACTCTTAAGAGTTGATAAAGGTACAAACGAATAAAATTTGTATATATAACATTTTCAAATATCTATTATTTTCCATTTTACTCGATCCCCTAAACGGTTCAAGATAGGACATCGCGGTTTTCACCAGTGGATTTAGCACCTCATTTTACATAAAATAGGTCCTATAAATCTACCCTCAAGAGTTGATCAAGGTAAAAACGAATAAAATGTTTATATGTCACATTTTCAAATTTCTATTATTCTCCATTTTACTCGATCTCCTTAACGGTTAAAGATAGGACATCGCGGTTTTCACCAGTAGATTAAGCACCTCATTTTACATAAAATAGGTCCTATAAGTCTACCCTCAAGAGTTGATCAAGGTACACACGAATAAAATGTTTATATATACATTTTCAAATATCTATTATTTTCCATTTTACTCGATCTCCTAAACGGTTCAAGATAGGACATCGCGGTTTTCACCAGTGGATTTAGCACCTCATTTTACATAAAATAGGTCCTATAAGTCTACCCTCAAGAGTTGATAAAGGTACCAACGAATTAAATGTTTATATATCACATTTTCAAATATCTATTATTCTCCATTTTACTCGATCTCCTAAACGGTTAAAGATAGGACATCGAGGTTTTCACCAGTGGAATTAGCACCTCATTTTACATAAAATAGGTCCTATAAGTCTACTCTTAAGAGTTGATAATGGTACAAACGAATAAAATGTTTATATATCACATTTTCAAATATCTATTATTCTCCATTTTACTCAATCTACTAAACGGTTAAAAATAGGACATCGCGGTTTTCACCAGTGGATTTAGCACCTCATTTTACATAAAATAGGTCCTATAAGTCTACTCTCAAGAGTTGATAAAGGTAGAAACGAATAAAATGTTTATATATCACATTTTCAAATATCTATTATTTTCTATTTTACTCGATCTCCTAAACGGTTAAAGATAGGACATCGCGGATTTCACCAGTGGATTTAGCACCTTATTTTACATAAAATAGGTCCTATAAGTCTACTCTCAAGAGTTGATAAAGGTACAAACGAATAAAATGTTTATATATCACATTATCAAATATCTATTATTCTCCATTTTACTCGATCTCCAAAACGGTTAAAGATAGGACATCGCGGATTTCACCAGTGGATTTAGCACCTCATTTTACATAAAATAGGTTTTATAAGTCTACCCTCAAGAGTTGATCAAGGTACAAACGAATAAAATGTTTATATATCACATTTTCAAATATTCATTATTTTCCATTTTACTCGATCTCCTAAACGGTTGAAGATAGGACATCGCGGTTTTCACCAGTGGATTTAGCACCTCATTTTATATAAAATAAGTCCTATAAGTCTACTCTTAAGAGTTGATAAAGGTACAAACGAATAAAATGTTTATATATCACATTTTCAAATATCTATTATTCTCCATTTTACTCGATCTCCTAAACGGTTAAAGATAGGACATCGCGGATTTCACCAGTGGAATTAGCACCTTATTTTACATAAAATAAGTCCTATAAGTCTACTCTCAAGAGTTGATAAAGGTAAAAACGAATAAAATGTTTATATATCACATTTTCAAATATCTATTTTTCTCCACTTTATTTGATCTCCTAAACGGTTAAAGATTGGACATCGCGGTTTTTACCAGTGGATTTAGCACCTCATTTTACATTAAATAGGTCCTATAAGTCTACCCTCAAGAGTTGATCAAGGTACAAACGAATAAATTGTTTATATATCACATTTTCAAATATCTATTATTTTCCATTTTACTCGATCTCCTAAACGGTAAAAGATAGGACATCGCGGTTCTTACCAGTGGATTTAGCACCTCATTTTTCATAAAATAAGTCCTATAAGTCTACTCTCAAGAGTTGATAAAGATACAAACGAATAAAATGTTTATATATCACATTATCAAATATCTATTATTGTCCATTTTACTCGATCTCCAAAACGGTTAAAGATAGGACATCGCGGTTTTTACCAGTGGATTTAGCACCTCATTTTACATAAAATAGGTTCTATAAATCTACCCTCAAGAGTTGATCAAGGTACAAACGAATAAAATGTTAATATATCACATTTTCAAATATCTATTATTCTCCATTTTACTCGATCTCCAAAACGGTTAAAGATAGGACATCGCGGTTTTCACCAGTGGATTTAGCACCTCATTTTACATAAAATAGGTTTTATAAGTCTACCCTCAAGAGTTGATCAAGGTACAAACGAATAAAATGTTTATATATCACATTTTCAAATATTCATTATTTTCCATTTTACTCGATCTCCTAAACGGTTGAAGATAGGACATCGCGGTTTTCACCAGTGGATTTAGCACCTCATTTTATATAAAATAAGTCCTATAAGTCTACTCTTAAGAGTTGATAAAGGTACAAACGAATAAAATGTTTATATATCACATTTTCAAATATCTATTATTCTCCATTTTACTCGATCTCCTAAACGGTTAAAGATAGGACATCGCGGATTTCACCAGTGGATTTAGCACCTTATTTTACATAAAATAGGTCCTATAAGTCTACTCTCAAGAGTTGATAAAGGTAAAAACGAATAAAATGTTTATATATCACATTTTCAAATATCTATTTTTCTCCATTTTATTTGATCTCCTAAACGGTTAAAGATTGGACATCGCGGTTTTTACCAGTGGATTTAGCACCTCATTTTACATTAAATAGGTCCTATAAGTCTACTCTCAAGAGTTGATAAAGGGAAAATCGAATAAAATGTTTATATATCACATTTTCAAATATCTATTATTTTCCATTTTACTCGATCTCCTAAACGGTAAAAGATAGGACATCGCGGTTCTTACCAGTGGATTTAGCACCTCATTTTTCATAAAATAAGTCCTATAAGTCTACCCTCAAGAGTTGATCAAGGTACAAACGAATAAAATGTTAATATATCACATTTTCAAATATCTATTATTCTCCATTTTACTCGATCTCCAAAACGGTTAAAGATAGGACATCGCGGTTTTTACCAGTGGATTTAGCACCTCATTTTACATAAAATAGGTCCTATAAGTCTACCCTCATGAGTTGATCAAGGTACAAACGAATAAAATGTTTATATATTACATTATCAAATATCTATTATTCTCCATTTTACTCGATCTCCAAAACGGTTAAAGATAGGACATCGCGGTTTTCACCAGTGGATTTAGCACCTCATTTTACATAAAATAGGTCCTATAAGTCTACCCTCAAGAGTTGATCAAGGTACAAACGAATTAAATGTTTATATATCACATTTTCAAATATCTATTATTCTCCATTTTACTCGATCTCCTAAACGGTAAAAGATAGGACATCGCGGTTTTTACCAGTGGATTTAGCACCTCATTTTACATAAAATAAGTCCTATAAGTCTACTCTCAAGAGTTGATAAAGGTACAAACGAATAAAACTTTTATATATCACATTTTCAAATATCTATTATTCTCAATTTTACTTGATCTCCTAAACGGTTAAAGATACTACATCGCGGTTTTCACCAGTGGATTTAGCACCTCATTTTACATAAAATAAGTCCTATAAGTCTACTCTTAAGGGTTGATAAAGGTACAAACGAATAAAATGTTTATATATCACATTTTCAAATATCTATTATTCTCCATTTTACTCGATCTCCTAAACGGTTAAAGATAGGACATCGCGGATTTCACCAGTGGATTTAGCACCTCATTTTAAATAAAATAAGTCCTATAAGTCTACTCTTAAGGGTTGATAAAGATACAAACGAATAAAATGTTTATATATCACATTATCAAATATCTATTATTGTCCATTTTACTCGATCTCCAAAACGGTTGAAGATAGGACATCGCGGTTTTTACCAGTGGATTTAGCACCTCATTTTACATAAAATAGGTCCTATAAATCTACCCTCAAGAGTTGATCAAGGTACAAACGATTAAAATGTTAATATATCACATTTTCAAATATCTATTATTCTCCATTTTACTCGATCTCCAAAACGGTTAAAGATAGGACATCGCGGTTTTTACCAGTGGATTTAGCACCTCATTTTACATAAAATAGGTCCTATAAGTCTACCCTCATGAGTTGATCAAGGTACAAACGAATAAAATGTTACTATATCACATTTTCAAATATCTATTATTCTCCATTTTACTCGATCTCCAAAACGGTTAAAGATAGGACATCGCGGTTTTCACCAGTGGATTTAGCACCTCATTTTACATAAAATAAGTCCTATAAGTCTACTCTCAAGAGTTGATAAAGGAACAAACGAATAAAATGTTTATATATCATATTATCAAATTTCTATTATTCTATATTATACTCGATCTCCTAAACGGTAAAAGATAGGACATCGCGGTTTTTACCAGTGGATTTAGCACCTCATTTTACATAAAATGAGTCCTATAAGTCTAATCTCAAGAATTGATAAAGGTACAAACGAATAAAACTTTTATATTTATCACATTTTCAAATATCTATTATTCTCAATTTTACTTGATCTCCTAAACGGTTAAAGATAGGACATCGCGGTTTTTACCAGTGGATTTAGCACCTCAATTTACATAAAATAAGACCTATAAGTCTACCCTCAAGAGTTAATCAAGGTACAAACGAATAAAATGTTTAAATATCACATTTTCAAATATCTATTAATCTTCATTTTACTCTATCTCCTAAACGGTAAAAGATAGGACATCGCGGTTCTTACCAGTGGATTTAGCACCTCATTTTTCATAAAATAAGTCCTATAAGTCTACTCTCAAGAGTTGATAAAGATACAAACGAATAAAATGTTTATATATCACATTATCAAATATCTATTATTGTCCATTTTACTCGATCTCCAAAACGGTTAAAGATAGGACATCGCGGTTTTTACCAGTGGATTTAGCACCTCATTTTACATAAAATAGGTCCTATAAATCTACCCTCAAGAGTTGATCAAGGTACAAACGAATAAAATGTTTATATATCACATTTTCAAATATTCATTATTCTCCATTTTACTCGATCTCCTAAACGGTTAAAGATAGGACATCGCGGTTTTCACCAGTGGATTTAGCACCTCATTTTACATAAAATAAGTCCTATAAGTCTACTCTCAAGAGTTGATAAAGGAACAAACGAATAAAATGTTTATATATCATATTATCAAATTTCTATTATTCTATATTATACTCGATCTCCTAAACGGTTAAAGATAGGACATCGCGGATTTCACCAGTGGATTTAGCACCTCATTTTACATAAAATAAGTCATATAAGTCTACTCTCAAGAGTTGATAAAGATACAAACGAATAAAATGTTTATATATTACATTATCAAATATCTATTATTGTCCATTTTACTCGATCTCCAAAACGGTTAAAGATAGGACATCGCGGTTTTCACCAGTGGATTTAGCACCTCATTTTACATAAAATAGGTCCTATAAGTCTACCCTCAAGAGTTGATCAAGGTACAAACGAATTAAATGTTTATATATCACATTTTCAAATATCTATTATTCTCCATTTTACTCGATCTCCTAAACGGTAAAAGATAGGACATCGCGGTTTTTACCAGTGGATTTAGCACCTCATTTTACATAAAATAAGTCCTATAAGTCTACTCTCAAGAGTTGATAAAGGTACAAACGAATAAAACTTTTATATATCACATTTTCAAATATCTATTATTCTCAATTTTACTTGATCTCCTAAACGGTTAAAGATACTACATCGCGGTTTTCACCAGTGGATTTAGCACCTCATTTTACATAAAATAAGTCCTATAAGTCTACTCTCAAGAGTTGATAAAGATACAAACGAATAAAATGTTTATATATCACATTATCAAATATCTATTATTGTCCATTTTACTCGATCTCCAAAACGGTTAAAGATAGGACATCGCGGTTTTTACCAGTGGATTTAGCACCTCATTTTACATAAAATAGGTCCTATAAGTCTACCCTCATGAGTTGATCAAGGTACAAACGAATAAAATGTTAATATATCACATTTTCAAATATCTATTATTCTCCATTTTACTCGATCTCCAAAACGGTTAAAGATAGGACATCGCGGTTTTCACCAGTGGATTTAGCACCTCATTTTACATAAAATAGGTCCTATAAGTCTACCCTCAAGAGTTGATCAAGGTACAAACGAATTAAATGTTTATATATCACATTTTCAAATATCTATTATTCTCCATTTTACTCGATCTCCTAAACGGTAAAAGATAGGACATCGCGGTTTTTACCAGTGGATTAAGCACCTCATTTTACATAAAATAAGTCCTATAAGTCTACTCTCAAGAGTTGATAAAGGTACAAACGAATAAAACTTTTATATATCACATTTTCAAATATCTATTATTCTCAATTTTACTTGATCTCCTAAACGGTTAAAGATACTACATCGCGGTTTTCACCAGTGGATTTAGCACCTCATTTTACATAAAATAAGTCCTATAAGTCTACTCTCAAGAGTTGATAAAGGAACAAACGAATAAAATGTTTATATATCATATTATCAAATTTCTATTATTCTATATTATACTCGATCTCCTAAACGGTTAAAGATAGGACATCGCGGATTTCACCAGTGGATTTAGCACCTCATTTTACATAAAATAAGTCATATAAGTCTACTCTCAAGAGTTGATAAAGATACAAACGAATAAAATGTTTATATATTACATTATCAAATATCTATTATTGTCCATTTTACTCGATCTCCAAAACGGTTAAAGATAGGACATCGCGGTTTTCACCAGTGGATTTAGCACCTCATTTTACATAAAATAGGTCCTATAAGTCTACCCTCAAGAGTTGATCAAGGTACAAACGAATTAAATGTTTATATATCACATTTTCAAATATCTATTATTCTCCATTTTACTCGATCTCCTAAACGGTAAAAGATAGGACATCGCGGTTTTTACCAGTGGATTTAGCACCTCATTTTACATAAAATAAGTCCTATAAGTCTACTCTCAAGAGTTGATAAAGGTACAAACGAATAAAACTTTTATATATCACATTTTCAAATATCTATTATTCTCAATTTTACTTGATCTCCTAAACGGTTAAAGATACTACATCGCGGTTTTCACCAGTGGATTTAGCACCTCATTTTACATAAAATAAGTCCTATAAGTCTACTCTTAAGGGTTGATAAAGGTACAAACGAATAAAATGTTTATATATCACATTTTCAAATATCTATTATTCTCCATTTTACTCGATCTCCTAAACGGTTAAAGATAGGACATCGCGGATTTCACCAGTGGATTTAGCACCTCATTTTAAATAAAATAAGTCCTATAAGTCTACTCTTAAGGGTTGATAAAGATACAAACGAATAAAATGTTTATATATCACATTATCAAATATCTATTATTGTCCATTTTACTCGATCTCCAAAACGGTTGAAGATAGGACATCGCGGTTTTTACCAGTGGATTTAGCACCTCATTTTACATAAAATAGGTCCTATAAATCTACCCTCAAGAGTTGATCAAGGTACAAACGATTAAAATGTTAATATATCACATTTTCAAATATCTATTATTCTCCATTTTACTCGATCTCCAAAACGGTTAAAGATAGGACATCGCGGTTTTTACCAGTGGATTTAGCACCTCATTTTACATAAAATAGGTCCTATAAGTCTACCCTCATGAGTTGATCAAGGTACAAACGAATAAAATGTTACTATATCACATTTTCAAATATCTATTATTCTCCATTTTACTCGATCTCCAAAACGGTTAAAGATAGGACATCGCGGTTTTCACCAGTGGATTTAGCACCTCATTTTACATAAAATAAGTCCTATAAGTCTACTCTCAAGAGTTGATAAAGGAACAAACGAATAAAATGTTTATATATCATATTATCAAATTTCTATTATTCTATATTATACTCGATCTCCTAAACGGTAAAAGATAGGACATCGCGGTTTTTACCAGTGGATTTAGCACCTCATTTTACATAAAATGAGTCCTATAAGTCTAATCTCAAGAATTGATAAAGGTACAAACGAATAAAACTTTTATATTTATCACATTTTCAAATATCTATTATTCTCAATTTTACTTGATCTCCTAAACGGTTAAAGATAGGACATCGCGGTTTTTACCAGTGGATTTAGCACCTCAATTTACATAAAATAAGACCTATAAGTCTACCCTCAAGAGTTAATCAAGGTACAAACGAATAAAATGTTTAAATATCACATTTTCAAATATCTATTAATCTTCATTTTACTCTATCTCCTAAACGGTAAAAGATAGGACATCGCGGTTCTTACTAGTGGATTTAGCACCTCATTTTTCATAAAATAAGTCCTATAAGTCTACTCTCAAGAGTTGATAAAGATACAAACGAATAAAATGTTTATATATCACATTTTCAAATATCTATTATTCTCCATTTTACTCGATCTCCAAAACGGTTAAAGATAGGACATCGCGGTTTTCACCAGTGGATTTAGCACCTCATTTTACATAAAATAGGTCCTATAAGTCTACCCTCAAGAGTTGATCAAGGTACAAACGAATTAAATGTTTATATATCACATTTTCAAATATCTATTATTCTCCATTTTACTCGATCTCCTAAACGGTAAAAGATAGGACATCGCGGTTTTTACCAGTGGATTAAGCACCTCATTTTACATAAAATAAGTCCTATAAGTCTACTCTCAAGAGTTGATAAAGGTACAAACGAATAAAACTTTTATATATCACATTTTCAAATATCTATTATTCTCAATTTTACTTGATCTCCTAAACGGTTAAAGATACTACATCGCGGTTTTCACCAGTGGATTTAGCACCTCATTTTACATAAAATAAGTCCTATAAGTCTACTCTCAAGAGTTGATAAAGGAACAAACGAATAAAATGTTTATATATCATATTATCAAATTTCTATTATTCTATATTATACTCGATCTCCTAAACGGTTAAAGATAGGACATCGCGGATTTCACCAGTGGATTTAGCACCTCATTTTACATAAAATAAGTCATATAAGTCTACTCTCAAGAGTTGATAAAGATACAAACGAATAAAATGTTTATATATTACATTATCAAATATCTATTATTGTCCATTTTACTCGATCTCCAAAACGGTTAAAGATAGGACATCGCGGTTTTCACCAGTGGATTTAGCACCTCATTTTACATAAAATAGGTCCTATAAGTCTACCCTCAAGAGTTGATCAAGGTACAAACGAATTAAATGTTTATATATCACATTTTCAAATATCTATTATTCTCCATTTTACTCGATCTCCTAAACGGTAAAAGATAGGACATCGCGGTTTTTACCAGTGGATTTAGCACCTCATTTTACATAAAATAAGTCCTATAAGTCTACTCTCAAGAGTTGATAAAGGTACAAACGAATAAAACTTTTATATATCACATTTTCAAATATCTATTATTCTCAATTTTACTTGATCTCCTAAACGGTTAAAGATACTACATCGCGGTTTTCACCAGTGGATTTAGCACCTCATTTTACATAAAATAAGTCCTATAAGTCTACTCTTAAGGGTTGATAAAGGTACAAACGAATAAAATGTTTATATATCACATTTTCAAATATCTATTATTCTCCATTTTACTCGATCTCCTAAACGGTTAAAGATAGGACATCGCGGATTTCACCAGTGGATTTAGCACCTCATTTTAAATAAAATAAGTCCTATAAGTCTACTCTTAAGGGTTGATAAAGATACAAACGAATAAAATGTTTATATATCACATTATCAAATATCTATTATTGTCCATTTTACTCGATCTCCAAAACGGTTGAAGATAGGACATCGCGGTTTTTACCAGTGGATTTAGCACCTCATTTTACATAAAATAGGTCCTATAAATCTACCCTCAAGAGTTGATCAAGGTACAAACGATTAAAATGTTAATATATCACATTTTCAAATATCTATTATTCTCCATTTTACTCGATCTCCAAAACGGTTAAAGATAGGACATCGCGGTTTTTACCAGTGGATTTAGCACCTCATTTTACATAAAATAGGTCCTATAAGTCTACCCTCATGAGTTGATCAAGGTACAAACGAATAAAATGTTACTATATCACATTTTCAAATATCTATTATTCTCCATTTTACTCGATCTCCAAAACGGTTAAAGATAGGACATCGCGGTTTTCACCAGTGGATTTAGCACCTCATTTTACATAAAATAAGTCCTATAAGTCTACTCTCAAGAGTTGATAAAGGAACAAACGAATAAAATGTTTATATATCATATTATCAAATTTCTATTATTCTATATTATACTCGATCTCCTAAACGGTAAAAGATAGGACATCGCGGTTTTTACCAGTGGATTTAGCACCTCATTTTACATAAAATGAGTCCTATAAGTCTAATCTCAAGAATTGATAAAGGTACAAACGAATAAAACTTTTATATTTATCACATTTTCAAATATCTATTATTCTCAATTTTACTTGATCTCCTAAACGGTTAAAGATAGGACATCGCGGTTTTTACCAGTGGATTTAGCACCTCAATTTACATAAAATAAGACCTATAAGTCTACCCTCAAGAGTTAATCAAGGTACAAACGAATAAAATGTTTAAATATCACATTTTCAAATATCTATTAATCTTCATTTTACTCTATCTCCTAAACGGTAAAAGATAGGACATCGCGGTTCTTACTAGTGGATTTAGCACCTCATTTTTCATAAAATAAGTCCTATAAGTCTACTCTCAAGAGTTGATAAAGATACAAACGAATAAAATGTTTATATATCACATTATCAAATATCTATTATTGTCCATTTTACTCGATCTCCAAAACGGTTAAAGATAGGACATCGCGGTTTTTACCAGTGGATTTAGCACCTCATTTTACATAAAATAGGTCCTATAAATCTACCCTCAAGAGTTGATCAAGGTACAAACGAATAAAATGTTTATATATCACATTTTCAAATATTCATTATTCTCCATTTTACTCGATCTCCTAAACGGTTAAAGATAGGACATCGCGGTTTTCACCAGTGGATTTAGCACCTCATTTTACATAAAATAAGTCCTATAAGTCTACTCTCAAGAGTTGATAAAGGAACAAACGAATAAAATGTTTATATATCATATTATCAAATTTCTATTATTCTATATTATACTCGATCTCCTAAACGGTTAAAGATAGGACATCGCGGATTTCACCAGTGGATTTAGCACCTCATTTTACATAAAATAAGTCATATAAGTCTACTCTCAAGAGTTGATAAAGATACAAACGAATAAAATGTTTATATATTACATTATCAAATATCTATTATTGTCCATTTTACTCGATCTCCAAAACGGTTAAAGATAGGACATCGCGGTTTTCACCAGTGGATTTAGCACCTCATTTTACATAAAATAGGTCCTATAAGTCTACCCTCAAGAGTTGATCAAGGTACAAACGAATTAAATGTTTATATATCACATTTTCAAATATCTATTATTCTCCATTTTACTCGATCTCCTAAACGGTAAAAGATAGGACATCGCGGTTTTTACCAGTGGATTTAGCACCTCATTTTACATAAAATAAGTCCTATAAGTCTACTCTCAAGAGTTGATAAAGGTACAAACGAATAAAACTTTTATATATCACATTTTCAAATATCTATTATTCTCAATTTTACTTGATCTCCTAAACGGTTAAAGATACTACATCGCGGTTTTCACCAGTGGATTTAGCACCTCATTTTACATAAAATAGGTCCTATAAGTCTACCCTCAAGAGTTAATCAAGGTACAAACGAATAAAATGTTAAAATATCACATTTTCAAATATCTATTAATCTTCATTTTACTCGATCTGCTAAACGGTTAAAGATAGCACATCGCGGTTTTCACAAGTGGATTTAGCACCTCATTTTACATAAAATATGTCCAAAAGTCTACTCTCAAGGGTAGATAAAGGTACAAACGAATAAAATGTTTATATATCACATTTTCAAATATCCATTATTCTCCATTTTACTCGATCTCCTAAACGGATAAAGATTGGACATCGCGGTTTTCACCAGTGGATTTAGCACATCATTTTACATAAAATAAGTCTTATAAGTCTACTCTCAAGAGTTGATAAAGGTACAAACGAATAAAATGTTTATATATCACATTATCAAATATCTATTATTCTCCATTTTACTCGATCTCCTAAACGGTTAAATATATCACATCGCGGTTTTCACCAGTGGATTTAGCACCTAATTTTACATAAAATAGGTCCTATAAGTCTACCTTCATGAGTTGATCAAGGTACAAACGAATAAAATGTTAATATATAACATTTTCAAATATCTATAATTCTCCATTTTACTCGATCTCCTAAACGGTTAAAGATAGGACATCGCGGTTTTCACCAGTGGATTTAGCACCTCATTTTACATAAAATATGTCCAAAAGTCTACTCTCAAGAGTTGATAAAGGTACAAACGAATAAAATGTTTATATATCACATTATCAAATATCTATTATTCTCCATTTTACTCGATCTCCTAAACGGTTAAAGATATCACATCGCGGTTTTCACCAGTGGATTTAGCACCTCATTTTACATAAAATAGGTCCTATAAGTCTACCCTCATGAGTTGATCAAGGTACAAACGAATAAAATGTTAATATATAACATTTTCAAATATCTATAATTCTCCATTTTACTCGATCTCCTAAACGGTTAAAGATAGGACATCGCGGTTTTCACCAGTGGATTTAGCATCTCATTTTACATAAAATAGGTCCTATAAGTCTGCTCTCAAGAGTTGATAAAGGTACAAACGAATAAAATGTTTATATATCACATTTTCAAATATCTATTATTCTCCATTTTTCTCGATCTCCTAAACGGTTAAAGATAGGACATCGCGGTTTTCACCAGTGGATTTAGCACCTCATTTTACATAAAATAGGTCCTATAAGTCTACTCTCAAGAGTTGATAAAGGAACAAACGAATAAAATGTTTATATATCATATTATCAAATTTCTATTATTCTATATTATACTCGATCTCCTAAACGGTTAAAGATAGGACATCGCGGATTTCACCAGTGGATTTAGCACCTCATTTTACATAAAATAAGTCATATAAGTCTACTCTCAAGAGTTGATAAAGATACAAACGAATAAAATGTTTATATATTACATTATCAAATATCTATTATTGTCCATTTTACTCGATCTCCAAAACGGTTAAAGATAGGACATCGCGGTTTTCACCAGTGGATTTAGCACCTCATTTTACATAAAATAGGTCCTATAAGTCTACCCTCAAGAGTTGATCAAGGTACAAACGAATTAAATGTTTATATATCACATTTTCAAATATCTATTATTCTCCATTTTACTCGATCTCCTAAACGGTAAAAGATAGGACATCGCGGTTTTTACCAGTGGATTTAGCACCTCATTTTACATAAAATAAGTCCTATAAGTCTACTCTCAAGAGTTGATAAAGGTACAAACGAATAAAACTTTTATATATCACATTTTCAAATATCTATTATTCTCAATTTTACTTGATCTCCTAAACGGTTAAAGATACTACATCGCGGTTTTCACCAGTGGATTTAGCACCTCATTTTACATAAAATAGGTCCTATAAGTCTACCCTCAAGAGTTAATCAAGGTACAAACGAATAAAATGTTAAAATATCACATTTTCAAATATCTATTAATCTTCATTTTACTCGATCTGCTAAACGGTTAAAGATAGCACATCGCGGTTTTCACAAGTGGATTTAGCACCTCATTTTACATAAAATATGTCCAAAAGTCTACTCTCAAGGGTAGATAAAGGTACAAACGAATAAAATGTTTATATATCACATTTTCAAATATCCATTATTCTCCATTTTACTCGATCTCCTAAACGGATAAAGATTGGACATCGCGGTTTTCACCAGTGGATTTAGCACATCATTTTACATAAAATAAGTCTTATAAGTCTACTCTCAAGAGTTGATAAAGGTACAAACGAATAAAATGTTTATATATCACATTATCAAATATCTATTATTCTCCATTTTACTCGATCTCCTAAACGGTTAAATATATCACATCGCGGTTTTCACCAGTGGATTTAGCACCTAATTTTACATAAAATAGGTCCTATAAGTCTACCTTCATGAGTTGATCAAGGTACAAACGAATAAAATGTTAATATATAACATTTTCAAATATCTATAATTCTCCATTTTACTCGATCTCCTAAACGGTTAAAGATAGGACATCGCGGTTTTCACCAGTGGATTTAGCACCTCATTTTACATAAAATATGTCCAAAAGTCTACTCTCAAGAGTTGATAAAGGTACAAACGAATAAAATGTTTATATATCACATTATCAAATATCTATTATTCTCCATTTTACTCGATCTCCTAAACGGTTAAAGATATCACATCGCGGTTTTCACCAGTGGATTTAGCACCTCATTTTACATAAAATAGGTCCTATAAGTCTACCCTCATGAGTTGATCAAGGTACAAACGAATAAAATGTTAATATATAACATTTTCAAATATCTATAATTCTCCATTTTACTCGATCTCCTAAACGGTTAAAGATAGGACATCGCGGTTTTCACCAGTGGATTTAGCACCTCATTTTACATAAAATAGGTCCTATAAGTCTGCTCTCAAGAGTTGATAAAGGTACAAACGAATAAAATGTTTATATATCACATTTTCAAATATCTATTATTCTCCATTTTTCTCGATCTCCTAAACGGTTAAAGATATCACATCGCGGTTTTCACCAGTGGATTTAGCACCTCATTTTACATAAAATAGGTCCTATAAGTCTACTCTCAAGAGTTGATAAAGGTAAAAACGAATAAAATGTTTATATATCACATTTTCAAATATCTTTTATTCTCCATTTTACTCGATCTCCTAAACGGTTAAAGATATCACATCGCGGTTTTCACCAGTGAATTTAGCACCTCATTTTACATAAAATAGGTCCTAAAAGTCCACTCTCAAGAGTTGATAAAGGTAAAAACGAATAAAATGTTTATATGTCACATTTTCAAATTTCTATTATTCTCCATTTTACTCGATCTAATAAACGGTTAAAGATAGGACATCGCTGTTTTCACCAGTGGATTAAGCACCTCATTTTACATAAAATAGGTCCTATAAGTCTACCCTCAAGAGTTGATCAAGGTACAAACGAATAAAATGATTACATATACATTTTCAAATATCTATTATTTTCCATTTTACTCGATCTCCTAAACGGTTCAAGATAGGACATCGCGGTTTTCCCAAGTGGATTTAGCACCTCATTTTACATAAAATAGGTCCTATAAGTCTACCCTCAAGAGTTGATAAAGGTACAAACGAATAAAATGTTTATATATCACATTTTCAAATATCTATTATTCTCCATTTTACTCGATCTCCTAAACGGTTAAAGATAGGACATCGAGGTTTTCACCAGTGGATTTAGCACCTCATTTTACATAAAATAGGTCCTATAAGTCTACTCTTAAGAGTTGATAATGGTACAAACGAATAAAATGTTTATATATCACATTTTCAAATATCTATTATTCTCCATTTTACTCAATCTACTAAACGGTTAAAAATAGGACATCGCGGTTTTCACCAGTGGATTTAACACCTCATTTTACATAAAATAGGTCCTATAAGTCTACTCTCAAGAGTTGATAAAGGTACAAACAATAAAATGTTTATATATCACATTTTCAAATATCTATTATTCTCCATTTTACTCGATCTCCTAAACGGTTAAAAATATCACATCGCGGTTTTCACCAGTGGATTTAGCACCTCATTTTACATAAAATAGGTCCTATAAATCTACCCTCAAGAGTTGATCAAGGTACAAACGAATAAAATGTTTATATATCACATTTTCATATATTCATTATTTTCCATTTTACTCGATCTCCTAAACGGTTAAAGATAGGACATCGCGGTTTTCACCAGTGGATTTAGCACCTCATTTTACATAAAATAAGTCCTATAAGTCTACTCTTAAGAGTTGATAAAGGTACAAACGAATAAAATGTTTATATATCACATTTTTAAATATCTATTATTCTCCAATTTACTCGATCTCCTAAACGGTTAAAGATAGGACATCGCGGATTTCACCAGTGGATTTAGCACCTCATTTTACATAAAATAAGTCCTATAAGTCTACTCTCAAGAGTTGATAAAGGTACAAACGAATAAAATGTTTATATATCACATTTTCAAATATCAATTATTTTCCATTTTACTCGATCTCCTAAACGGTAAAAGATAGGACATCGCGGTTTTTACCAGTGGATTCAGCACCTCATTTTACATTAAATAAGTTCTATAAGTCTACTCTCAAGAGTTGAAAGAGATACAAACGAATAAAATGTTTATATATCACATTATCAAACATCTATTATTCTCCATTTTACTCGATCTCCAAAACGGTTAAAGATAGGACATCGCGATTTTCACCAGTGGATTTAGCACCTCATTTTACATAAAATAGGTCTTATAAGTCTACCCTCAAGAGTTGATCAAGGTACAAACGAATAAAATGTTTATATATCACATTTTCAAATATTCATTATTCTCCATTTTACTCGATCTCCTAAACGGTTAAAGATAGGACATCGCGGTTTTCACCAGTGGATTTAGCACCTCATTTTACATAAAATAGGTCCTATAAGTCTACTCTCAAGAGTTGATAAAGGTACAAACGAATAAAATGTTTATATATCACATTTTCAAATATCTATTTTTCTCCATTTTACTCGATCTCCTAAACGGTTCAAGATAGGACATCGCGGTTTTCACCAGTGGATTTAGAACTTCATTTTACATAAAATAGGTCCTATAAGTCTACTCTCAAGAGTTGATAAAGGTACAAACGAATAAAATGTTTATATATCACATTTTCAAATATCTATTTTTCTCCATTTTACTCCATCTCCTAAACGGTTCAAGATAGGACATCGCGGTTTTCACCAGTGGATTTAGAACTTCATTTTACATAAAATAGGTCCTATAAGTCTACTCTCAAGAGTTGATAAAGGTAAAAACGAATAAAATGTTTATATATCACATTTTCAAATATCTATTTTTCTCCATTTTACTCGATCTCCTAAACGGTTAAAGATATCACATCGCGGTTTTCACCAGTGGATTTAGCACCTCATTTTACATAAAATAGGTCCTATAAGTCTACCCTCATGAGTTGATCAAGGTACAAACGAATAAAATGTTTATATATCACATTTTCAAATATCTATTATTCTCCATTTTACTCGATCTCCTAAACGGTTAAAGATAGGACATCGCGGTTTTCACCAGTGGATTTAGCACCTTATTTTACATAAAATAGGTCCTATAAGTCTACTCTCAAGAGTTAATAAAGGTACAAACAAATAAAATGTTTATATTTCACATTTTCAAATATCTATTATTCTCCATTTTATTTGATCTCCTAAACGGTTAAAGATTGGACATCGCGGTTTTTACCAGTGGATTTAGCACCTCATTTTACATAAAATAAGTCCTATAAGTCTACTATCAAGAGTTGATAAAGGTACAAACGAATAAAATGTTTATATATCACATTTTCAAATATCTATTATTCTCCATTTTACTCGATCTCCTAAACGGTTAAAGATAGGACATCGCGGTTTTCACCAGTGGATTTAGCACCTCATTTTACATTAAATAGGTCCTATAAGTCTACTCTCAAGAGTTGATAAAGGGAAAAACGAATAAAATGTTTATATATCACATTTTCAAATATCTATTATTTTCCATTTTACTCGATCTCCTAAACGGTAAAAGATAGGACATCGCGGTATTTACCAGTGGATTTAGCACCTCATTTTACATAAAATAAGTCCTATAAGTCTACTCTTAAGAGTTGATAAAGGTACAAACGAATAAAATGTTTATATATCACATTTTTAAATATCTATTATTCTTCACTTTACTCGATCTCCTAAACGGTTAAAGATAGGACATCGCGGTTTTTACCAGTGGATTTAGCACCTCATTTTACATTAAATAAGTTCTATAAGTCTACTCTCAAGAGTTGATAAAGATACAAACGAATAAAATGTTTATATATCACATTATCAAACATCTATTATTCTCCATTTTACTCGATCTCCAAAACGGTTAAAGATAGGACATCGCGGTTTTTACCATTGGATTTAGCACCTCATTTTACATAAAATAGGTCTTATAAGTCTACCCTCAAGAGTTGATCAAGGTACAAACGAATAAAATGTTTATATATCACATTTTCAAATATTCATTATTCTCCATTTTACTCGATCTCCTAAACGGTTAAAGATAGGACATCGCGGTTTTCACCAGTGGATTTAGCACCTCATTTTACATAAAATAGGTCCTATAAGTCTACTCTCAAGAGTTGATAAAGGTACAAACGAATAAAATGTTTATATATCACATTTTCAAATATCTATTTTTCTCCATTTTACTCGATCTCCTAAACGGTTCAAGATAGGACATCGCGGTTTTCACCAGTGGATTTAGAACTTCATTTTACATAAAATAGGTCCTATAAGTCTACTCTCAAGAGTTGATAAAGGTAAAAACGAATAAAATGTTTATATATCACATTTTCAAATATCTATTTCTCTCCATTTTACTCGATCTCCTAAACGGTTAAAGATATCACATCGCGGTTTTCACCAGTGGATTTAGCACCTCATTTTACATAAAATAGGTCCTATAAGTCTACCCTCATGAGTTGATCAAGGTACAAACGAATAAAATGTTAATATATCACATTTTCAAATATCTATTATTCTCCATTTTACTCGATCTCCTAAACGGTTAAAGATAGGACATCGCGGTTTTCACCAGTGGATTTAGCACCTTATTTTACATAAAATAGGTCCTGTAAGTCTACTCTCAAGAGTTAATAAAGGTACAAACAAATAAAATGTTTATATATCACATTTTCAAATATCTATTATTCTTCATTTTATTTGATCTCCTAAACGGTTAAAGATTGGACATCGCGGTTTTTACCAGTGGATTTAGCACCTCATTTTACATAAAATAAGTCCTATAAGTCTACTATCAAGAGTTGATAAAGGTACAAACGAATAAAATGTTTATATATCACATTTTCAAATATCTATTATTCTCCATTTTACTCGATCTCCTAAACGGTTAAAGATAGGACATCGCGGTTTTCACCAGTCGATTTAGCACCTCATTTTACATTAAATAGGTCCTATAAGTCTACTCTCAAGAGTTGATAAAGGGAAAAACGAATAAAATGTTTATATATCACATTATCAAATATCTATTATTGTCCATTTACTCGATCTCCAAAACGGTTAAAGATAGGACATCGCGGTTTTCACCAGTGGATTTAGCACCTCATTTTACATAAAATAGGTCCTATAAGTCTACCCTCAAGAGTTGATCAAGGTACAAACGAATTAAATGTTTATATATCACATTTTCAAATATCTATTATTCTCCATTTTACTCGATCTCCAAAACGGTTAAAGATAGGACATCGCGGTTTTTACCAGTGGATTTAGCACCTCATTTTACATAAAATAAGTCCTATAAGTCTACTATCAAGAGTTGATAAAGGTACAAACGAATAAAATGTTTATATATCACATTTTCAAATATTCAATATTCTTCATTTTACTCGATCTCCTAAACGGTTAAAGATAGGACATCGCGGTTTTCACCAGTGGATTTAGCACCTCATTTTACATAAAATCAGTTCTATAAGTCTACTCTTAAGAGTTGATAAAGGTACAAACGAATAAAATGTTTATATATCACATTTCCAAATATCTATTTTCCTTCATTTTACTCGATCTCCTAAACGGTTAAAGATAGGACATCGCGGTTTTCACCAGTGGATTTAGCACCTCATTTTACATAAAATAAGTCCTATAAGTCTACTCTCAAAAGCTGATAAAGGTACAAACGAATAAAATGTTTTTATTTCACATTTTCAAATATCTATTATTCTCCATTTTACTCGATCTCCTAAACGGTAAAAGATAGGACATCGCGGTTTTCACCAGTGGATTTAGCACCTCATTTTACTTAAAATAAGTCTTATAAGTCTACTCTCAAGAGTTGATAAAGGTACAAACGAATAATATGTTTATACATCACATTATCAAATATCTATTATTCTCCATTTTACTCGATCTCCTAAACGGTTAAAGATAGGACATCAGGGTTTTCTCCAGTGGATTTAGCACCTCATTTTACATAAAATAACTCCTATAAGTCTACTCTCAAGAGTTGATAAAGGTACAAACGAATAAAATGTTTATACATCACATTATCTAATATCTATTATTCTCCATTTTACTCGATCTCCTAAACAATTAAAGATAGGACATCGCGGTTTTCACCAGTGGATTTAGCACCTCATTTTACATAAAATAGGTCCTATAAGTCTACCCTCATGAGTTGATCAAGGTACAAACGAATAAAATGTTAATATATCACATTTTCAAATATCTATTATTCTCCATTTTACTCGATCTCCTAAACGGTTAAAGATAGGACATCGCGGTTTTCACCAGTGGATTTAGCACCTTATTTTACATAAAATTGGTCCTGTAAGTCTACTCTCAAGAGTTAATAAAGGTACAAACAAATAAAATGTTTATATATCACATTTTCAAATATCTATTATTCTCCATTTTATTTGATCTCCTAAACGGTTAAAGATTGGACATCGCGGTTTTTACCAGTGGATTTAGCACCTCATTTTACATAAAATAAGTCCTATAAGTCTACTATCAAGAGTTGATAAAGGTACAAACGAATAAAATGTTTATATATCACATTTTCAAATATCTATTATTCTCCATTTTACTCGATCTCCTAAACGGTTAAAGATAGGACATCGCGGTTTTCACCAGTCGATTTAGCACCTCATTTTACATTAAATAGGTCCTATAAGTCTACTCTCAAGAGTTGATAAAGGGAAAAACGAATAAAATGTTTATATATCACATTATCAAATATCTATTATTGTCCATTTTACTCGATCTCCAAAACGGTTAAAGATAGGACATCGCGGTTTTCACCAGTGGATTTAGCACCTCATTTTACATAAAATAGGTCCTATAAGTCTACCCTCAAGAGTTGATCAAGGTACAAACGAATTAAATGTTTATATATCACATTTTCAAATATCTATTATTCTCCATTTTACTCGATCTCCAAAACGGTTAAAGATAGGACATCGCGGTTTTTACCAGTGGATTTAGCACCTCATTTTACATAAAATAAGTCCTATAAGTCTACTATCAAGAGTTGATAAAGGTACAAACGAATAAAATGTTTATATATCACATTTTCAAATATTCAATATTCTTCATTTTACTCGATCTCCTAAACGGTTAAAGATAGGACATCGCGGTTTTCACCAGTGGATTTAGCACCTCATTTTACATAAAATCAGTTCTATAAGTCTACTCTTAAGAGTTGATAAAGGTACAAACGAATAAAATGTTTATATATCACATTTCCAAATATCTATTTTCCTCCATTTTACTCGATCTCCTAAACGGTTAAAGATAGGACATCGCGGTTTTCACCAGTGGATTTAGCACCTCATTTTACATAAAATAAGTCCTATAAGTCTACTCTCAAAAGCTGATAAAGGTACAAACGAATAAAATGTTTTTATTTCACATTTTCAAATATCTATTATTCTCCATTTTACTCGATCTCCTAAACGGTAAAAGATAGGACATCGCGGTTTTCACCAGTGGATTTAGCACCTCATTTTACTTAAAATAAGTCTTATAAGTCTACTCTCAAGAGTTGATAAAGGTACAAACGAATAATATGTTTATACATCACATTATCAAATATCTATTATTCTCCATTTTACTCGATCTCCTAAACGATTAAAGATAGGACATCAGGGTTTTCTCCAGTGGATTTAGCACCTCATTTTACATAAAATAACTCCTATAAGTCTACTCTCAAGAGTTGATAAAGGTACAAACGAATAAAATGTTTATACATCACATTATCTAATATCTATTATTCTCCATTTTACTCGATCTCCTAAACAATTAAAGATAGGACATCGCGGTTTTCACCAGTGGATTTAGCACCTCATTTTACATTAAATAGGTCCTATAAGTCTACTCTCAAGAGTTGATAAAGGGAAAAACGAATAAAATGTTTATATATCACATTTTCAAATATCTATTATTTTCCATTTTACTCGATCTCCTAAACGGTAAAAGATAGGACATCGCGTTTTTTACCAGTGGATTTAGCACCTCATTTTACATAAAATAAGTCCTATAAGTCTATTCTCAAGAGTTGATAAAGATACAAACGAATAAAATGTTTATATATCACATTATCAAATATCTATTATTGTCCATTTTACTCGATCTCCAAAACGGTTAAAGATAGGACATCGCGGTTTTCACCAGTGGATTTAGCACCTCATTTTAGATAAAATAGGTCCTATAAGTCTACCCTCAAGAGTTGATCAAGGTACAAACGAATAAAATGTTTTTATATCACATTTTCAAATATTCATTATTCTCCATTTTACTCGATCTCCTAAACGGTTAAAGATAGGACATCGCGGTTTTCACCAGTGGATTTAGCACCTCATTTTACATAAAATAAGTCCTATAAGTCTACTCTTAAGAGTTGATAAAGGTACAAACGAATAAAATGTTTATATATCACATTTTTAAATATCTATTATTCTCCACTTTACTCGATCTCCAAAACGGTTAAAGATAGTTCATCGCGGTTTTCACCAGTGGATTTAGCACCTCATTTTACATAAAATAGGTCTTATAAGTCTACCCTCAAGAGTTGATCAAGGTACAAACGAATAAAATGTTTATATATCACATTTTCAAATATTCATTATTCTCCATTTTACTCGATCTCCTAAACGGTTAAAGATAGGACATCGCGGTTTTCACCAGTGGATTTAGCACCTCATTTTACATAAAATAGGTCCTATAAGTCTACTCTCAAGAGTTGATAAAGGTACAAACGAATAAAATGTTTATATATCACATTTTCAAATATCTATTTTTCTCCATTTTACTCGATCTCCTAAACGGTTCAAGATAGGACATCGCGGTTTTCACCAGTGGATTTAGAACTTCATTTTACATAAAATAGGTCCTATAAGTCTACTCTCAAGAGTTGATAAAGGTAAAAACGAATAAAATGTTTATATATCACATTTTCAAATATCTATTTCTCTCCATTTTACTCGATCTCCTAAACGGTTAAAGATATCACATCGCGGTTTTCACCAGTGGATTTAGCACCTCATTTTACATAAAATAGGTCCTATAAGTCTACCCTCATGAGTTGATCAAGGTACAAACGAATAAAATGTTAATATATCACATTTTCAAATATCTATTATTCTCCATTTTACTCGATCTCCTAAACGGTTAAAGATAGGACATCGCGGTTTTCACCAGTGGATTTAGCACCTTATTTTACATATAATAGGTCCTGTAAGTCTACTCTCAAGAGTTAATAAAGGTACAAACAAATAAAATGTTTATATATCACATTTTCAAATATCTATTATTCTCCATTTTATTTGATCTCCTAAACGGTTAAAGATAGGACATCGCGGTTTTCACCAGTGGATTTAGCACCTTATTTTACATAAAATAGGTCCTGTAAGTCTACTCTCAAGAGTTAATAAAGGTACAAACAAATAAAATGTTTATATATCACATTTTCAAATATCTATTATTCTCCATTTTATTTGATCTCCTAAACGGTTAAAGATAGGACATCGCGGTTTTCACCAGTGGATTTAGCACCTCATTTTACATTAAATAGGTCCTATAAGTCTACTCTCAAGAGTTGATAAAGGGAAAAACGAATAAAATGTTTATATATCACATTTTCAAATATCTATTATTTTCCATTTTACTCGATCTCCTAAACGGTAAAAGATAGGACATCGCGTTTTTTACCAGTGGATTTAGCACCTCATTTTACATAAAATAAGTCCTATAAGTCTATTCTCAAGAGTTGATAAAGATACAAACGAATAAAATGTTTATATATCACATTATCAAATATCTATTATTGTCCATTTTACTCGATCTCCAAAACGGTTAAAGATAGGACATCGCGGTTTTCACCAGTGGATTTAGCACCTCATTTTAGATAAAATAGGTCCTATAAGTCTACCCTCAAGAGTTGATCAAGGTACAAACGAATAAAATGTTTTTATATCACATTTTCAAATATTCATTATTCTCCATTTTACTCGATCTCCTAAACGGTTAAAGATAGGACATCGCGGTTTTCACCAGTGGATTTAGCACCTCATTTTACATAAAATAAGTCCTATAAGTCTACTCTTAAGAGTTGATAAAGGTACAAACGAATAAAATGTTTATATATCACATTTTTAAATATCTATTATTCTCCACTTTACTCGATCTCCAAAACGGTTAAAGATAGTTCATCGCGGTTTTCACCAGTGGATTTAGCACCTCATTTTACATAAAATAGGTCTTATAAGTCTACCCTCAAGAGTTGATCAAGGTACAAACGAATAAAATGTTTATATATCACATTTTCAAATATTCATTATTCTCCATTTTACTCGATCTCCTAAACGGTTAAAGATAGGACATCGCGGTTTTCACCAGTGGATTTAGCACCTCATTTTACATAAAATAGGTCCTATAAGTCTACTCTCAAGAGTTGATAAAGGTACAAACGAATAAAATGTTTATATATCACATTTTCAAATATCTATTTTTCTCCATTTTACTCGATCTCCTAAACGGTTCAAGATAGGACATCGCGGTTTTCACCAGTGGATTTAGAACTTCATTTTACATAAAATAGGTCCTATAAGTCTACTCTCAAGAGTTGATAAAGGTAAAAACGAATAAAATGTTTATATATCACATTTTCAAATATCTATTTCTCTCCATTTTACTCGATCTCCTAAACGGTTAAAGATATCACATCGCGGTTTTCACCAGTGGATTTAGCACCTCATTTTACATAAAATAGGTCCTATAAGTCTACCCTCATGAGTTGATCAAGGTACAAACGAATAAAATGTTAATATATCACATTTTCAAATATCTATTATTCTCCATTTTACTCGATCTCCTAAACGGTTAAAGATAGGACATCGCGGTTTTCACCAGTGGATTTAGCACCTTATTTTACATATAATAGGTCCTGTAAGTCTACTCTCAAGAGTTAATAAAGGTACAAACAAATAAAATGTTTATATATCACATTTTCAAATATCTATTATTCTCCATTTTATTTGATCTCCTAAACGGTTAAAGATAGGACATCGCGGTTTTCACCAGTGGATTTAGCACCTTATTTTACATAAAATAGGTCCTGTAAGTCTACTCTCAAGAGTTAATAAAGGTACAAACAAATAAAATGTTTATATATCACATTTTCAAATATCTATTATTCTCCATTTTATTTGATCTCCTAAACGGTTAAAGATTGGACATCGCGGTTTTTACCAGTGGATTTAGCACCTCATTTTACATAAAATAAGTCCTATAAGTCTACTATCAAGAGTTGATAAAGGTACAAACGAATAAAATGTTTATATATCACATTTTCAAATATCTATTATTCTCCATTTTACTCGATCTCCTAAACGGTTAAAGATAGGACATCGCGGTTTTCACCAGTCGATTTAGCACCTCATTTTACATTAAATAGGTCCTATAAGTCTACTCTCAAGAGTTGATAAAGGGAAAAACGAATAAAATGTTTATATATCACATTATCAAATATCTATTATTGTCCATTTTACTCGATCTCCAAAACGGTTAAAGATAGGACATCGCGGTTTTCACCAGTGGATTTAGCACCTCATTTTACATAAAATAGGTCCTATAAGTCTACCCTCAAGAGTTGATCAAGGTACAAACGAATTAAATGTTTATACAGGGTGTTTCAGCTAAGAGCAGCAAAATTTTAATGGTAGATTCGGTGGGTCACCATTAGTCGAAAACTTATTGGATTTTTCTTGGAAATGTCTCTTTGAGGAAATAGAGGCCATCAACTTCTTCGGCATGTTAAAAAAAATTATAACAAAAATTTTTAAAAAATTATAGTATGTAGCCTATGGTGATATTGGTGTAATTTTTTTAAATTTTTCGTTTCATTAAGTAAAAAGTTATGAACCACTAAAGTTAAGAAATTTTCGAAAAATCTTGACGAGTTCAAATAAAATTGCATTTTTCTAGAAAACGGTGCGTCGTACGAAAAAAATCCAAGAGACAAAAAAGTTTCCTTATTAAATTTGGCATCAAATAGACTTAAAAAAAGTAAAAAATTTACAACCCCCATATGAAAAAACAAAGATGGAAAGGCGCCCCCTTGTCAAAAAACCATATTGGGAGTGGCCGATTTTTCTGATATTTTACAGAAACATAGTCCACAATGACCTAAGTATGTGTGCCAAGTTTGGTTATTCCAACTTATTACAGTTAGGAGATATTTAAAAAATTCGATTTTTTTTCAAGAACTTTGATGGCCTATATCTCTGTTAGGAAGCGTTTCCGAGCAAAATGAATATAGGGTTCTCGACTTGGTTTGGCCTCGAGAATCTGCCATTAAAATTTTGCTGCTCTTAGCTGAAACACCCTGTATATCACATTTTCAAATATTCAATATTCTTCATTTTACTCGATCTCCTAAACGGTTAAAGATAGGACATCGCGGTTTTCACCAGTGGATTTAGCACCTCATTTTACTTAAAATAAGTCTTATAAGTCTACTCTCAAGAGTTGATAAAGGTACAAACGAATAATATGTTTATACATCACATTATCAAATATCTATTATTCTCCATTTTACTCGATCTCCTAAACGGTTACAGATAGGACATCAGGGTTTTCTCCAGTGGATTTAGCACCTCATTTTACATAAAATAACTCCTATAAGTCTACTCTCAAGAGTTGATAAAGGTACAAACGAATAAAATGTTTATACATCACATTATCTAATATCTATTATTCTCCATTTTACTCGATCTCCTAAACAATTAAAGATAGGACATCGCGGTTTTCACCAGTGGATTTAGCACCTCATTTTACATTAAATAGGTCCTATAAGTCTACTCTCAAGAGTTGATAAAGGGAAAAACGAATAAAATGTTTATATATCACATTTTCAAATATCTATTATTTTCCATTTTACTCGATCTCCTAAACGGTAAAAGATAGGACATCGCGTTTTTTACCAGTGGATTTAGCACCTCATTTTACATAAAATAAGTCCTATAAGTCTATTCTCAAGAGTTGATAAAGATACAAACGAATAAAATGTTTATATATCACATTATCAAATATCTATTATTGTCCATTTTACTCGATCTCCAAAACGGTTAAAGATAGGACATCGCGGTTTTCACCAGTGGATTTAGCACCTCATTTTAGATAAAATAGGTCCTATAAGTCTACCCTCAAGAGTTGATCAAGGTACAAACGAATAAAATGTTTTTATATCACATTTTCAAATATTCATTATTCTCCATTTTACTCGATCTCCTAAACGGTTAAAGATAGGACATCGCGGTTTTCACCAGTGGATTTAGCACCTCATTTTACATAAAATAAGTCCTATAAGTCTACTCTTAAGAGTTGATAAAGGTACAAACGAATAAAATGTTTATATATCACATTTTCAAATATCTATTTTTCTCCATTTTACTCGATCTCCTAAACGGTTCAAGATATCACATCGCGGTTTTCACCAGTGGATTTAGCACCTCATTTAACATAAAATAAGTCCTATAAGTCTACTCTCAAAAGCTGATAAAGGTACAAACGAATAAAATGTTTTTATTTCACATTTTCAAATATCTATTATTCTCCATTTTACTCGATCTCCTAATCGGTAAAAGATAGGACATCGCGGTTTTCACCAGTAGATTTAGCACCTCATTTTACATAAAATAAGATCTATAAGTCTACTCTCAAGAGTTGATAAAGGAACAAACGAATAAAATGTTTATATATCATATTATCAAATTTCTATTATTCTATGTTATACTCCATCTCCTAAACGGTTAAAGATAGGACATCGCGGATTTCACCAGTGGATTTAGCACCTCATTTTACATAAAATAAGTCCTATAAGTCTACTCTCAAGAGTTGATAAAGGTACAAACATATAAAATGTTTATATATCACATTTTCAAATATCTATTATTCTCCATTTTACTCAATCTCCTAAACGGTTAAAGATTGGATATCGCGGTTTTCACCAGTGGATTTAGAACTTCATTTTACATAAAATAGGTCCTATAAGTTTACTCTCAAGAGTTGATAAAGATACAAACGAATAAAATGTTTATATATCACATTATCAAATATCTATTATTCTCCATTTTACTCGATCTCCAAAACGGTTAAAGATAGGACATCGCGGTTTTCACCAGTGGATTTAGCACCTCATTTTACATAAAATAGGTCCTATAAGTCTACCTCAAGAGTTAATCAAGGTACTAACGAATAAAATGTTTATATATCACATTTTCAAATATTCATTATTCTCCATTTTACTCGATCTCTTAAACGGTTAAAGATAGGACATCGCGATTTTCACCAGTGGATTTAGCACCTAATTTTACATAAAATAAGTCCTATAAGTCTACTCTTAAGAGTTGATAAAGGT
The DNA here is from genome assembly GCA_963930825.1 of Silvanus unidentatus. Lineage (NCBI taxonomy): Eukaryota > Metazoa > Arthropoda > Insecta > Coleoptera > Silvanidae > Silvanus > Silvanus unidentatus. Next base: position 14,780,427 of record OZ005758.1, on the reverse strand, counting down.
ACAAACGAATAAAATGTTTATATACCACATTTTCAAATATCTATTTTTCTCCATTTTACTCGATCTCCTAAACGGTTCAAGATAGGACATCGCGGTTTTCACCAGTGGATTTAGCACCTCATTTTACATAAAGTAGGTCCTATAAGTCTACTCTTAAGAGTTGATAAAGGTACAAACGAATAAAATGTTTATATATCACATTTTCAAATATCTATTATTCTCAATTTTACTTGATCTCCTGAACGGTTAAGGATATAACATCGCGGATTTCACCAGTGGATTTAGCTCCTCATTTTACATAAAATAAGACCTATAAGTCTACTCTCAAGAGTTGATAAAGGTACAAACGAATAAAATGTTTATATATCACATTTTCAAATATCTATTATTCTCCATTTTACTCGATTTCCTAAACGGTTAAAGATAGGACATCGCGGTTTTCACCAGTGGATTTAGAACCCCATTTTACATAAAATAGGTCCTATAAGTCTACTTTCAAGAGTTGATAAAGGTAAAAACGAATAAATTGTTTATATATCACATTTTCAAATATCTATTATTCTCCATTTTACTCGATCTCCTAAACGGTTAAAGATATCACATCTCGGTTTTCACCAGTGGATTTAGCCCCTCATTTTACATAAAATAAGTCTTATAAGTCTACTCTCAAGAGTTGATAAGGGTACAAACGAATAAAATGTTTATATACCACCTTATCAAATATCTATTATTCTCCATTTTACTCGATCTCCTTAACGGTTAAAGATAGGACATCGCGGTTTTCACCAGTGGATTTAGCACCACATTTTACATAAAATAAGTCTTATAAGTCTACTCTCAAGAGTTGATAAAGGTACAAACGAATAAAATGTTTATATATCACATTATCAAATATCTATTATTCTCCATTTTACTCGATCTCCTAAACGGTTAAAGATAGGACATCGCGGTTTTCACCAGTGGATTTAGCACCTTATTTTACATATAATAAGTCCTATAAGTCTACTCTCAAAAGTTGATAAAGGTACAAACGAATAAAATGTTTATATATCACATTTTCAAATATCAATTAATATCCATTTTACTCGATCTCCTAAACGGTTAAAAATAGGACATCGCGGTTTTCTCCAGAGGATTTAGTACCTTATTTTACATAAAATAGGATCTATAAGTCTACTCTCAAGAGTTGATAAAGGTATAAACGAATAAAATGATTATATATCACATTTTCAAATATCTATTATTTTCCATTTTACTCGATCTCCTAAACGGTAAATGATAGGACATCGCGGTTTTTACCAGTGGATTTAGCACCTCATTTTACATAAAACAGGTCCTATAAGTCTACCCTCAAGAGTTGATCAAGGTACAAACGAATAAAATGTTTATATATCACATTTTCAAATATCTATTATTCTCCATTTTACTCGATCTCCTAAACGGTTAAAGATATCACATCTCGGTTTTCACCAGTGGATTTAGCACCTCATTTTACCTAAAATAAGTCCTATAAGTCTTCTCTCAAGAGTTGATCAAGGTACAAACGATTAAAACGTTTATATATCACATTTTCAAATATCTATTATTTTCCATTTTACTCGATCTCCTAAACGGTAAAAGATAGGACGTCGCGGTTTTCATCAGTGGATTAAGCACCCCATTTTACATAAAAATAAGTCCTATAAGTCTACTCTCAAGAGTTGATAAAGGTAAAAACAAATAAAATGTTTATATATCACATTTTCAAATATCTATTATTCTCCATTTTACTCGATCTCCTTAACGGTTAAAGATAGGACATCGCGGTTTTCACCAGTGGATTTAGATCCTCATTTTACATAAAATAGGTCCTATAAGTCTACTCTCAAGAGTTGATAAAGGCACAAACGAATAAAATGTTTATATGTCACATTTTCAAATATCTATTATTGTCCATTTTACTCGATCTCCAAAACGGTTAAAGATAGGACATCGCGGTTTTCACCAGTGGATTTAGAACCTCATTTTACATAAAATAGGTCCTATAAGTCTACTCTCAAGAGTTGATAAAAGTAAAAACGAATAAAATGTTTGTATATCACATTTTCAAATATTCATTATTCCCCATTTTACTCGATCTCCTAAACGGTTAAAGATAGGACATCGCGGTTTTCACCAGTGGATTTAGCACCTCATTTTACATAAAATAAGTCCTATAAGTCTACTCTCAAGAGTTGATAAAGGTACAAACGAATAAAATGTTTATATATCACATTTTCAAATATTCAATATTCCTTATTTTACTCGATCTCCTAAACGGTTAAAAATAGGACATCGCGGTTTTCACCAGTGGATTTAGAACCTCATTTTACATAAAATAGGTCCTATAAGTCTACTCTCAAGAGTTGATAAAAGTAAAAACGAATAAAATGTTTATATATCACATTTTCAAATATTCATTATTCCCCATTTTACTCGATCTCCTAAACGGTTAAAGATAGGACATCGCGGTTTTCACCAGTGGATTTAGCACCTCATTTTACATAAAATAAGTCCTATAAGTCTACTCTCAAGAGTTGATAAAGGTACAAACGAATAAAATGTTTATATATCACATTTTCAAATATTCAATATTCCTTATTTTACTCGATCTCCTAAACGGTTAAAAATAGGACATCGCGGTTTTCACCAGTGGATTTAGAACCTCATTTTACATAAAATAGGTCCTATAAGTCTACTCTCAAGAGTTGATAAAGGCACAAACGAATAAAATGTTTATATGTCACATTTTCAAATATCTATTATTGTCCATTTTACTCGATCTCCAAAACGGTTAAAGATAGGACATCGCGGTTTTCACCAGTGGATTTAGCACCTCATTTTACATCAAATAAGTCCTATAAGTCTACTCTTAAGAGTTGATAAAGGTACAAACGAATAAAATGTTTATATATCACATTTTCAAATATCAATTTTTCTCCATTTTACTCGATCTCCTAAACGGTTCAAGATATCACATCGCGGTTTTCACCAGTGGATTTAGCACCTCATTTAACATAAAATAAGTCTTATAAGTCTACTCTCAAAAGCTGATAAAGGTACAAACGAATAAAATGTTTTTATTTCACATTTTCAAATATCTATTATTCTCCATTTTACTCGATCTCCTAATCGGTAAAATATAGGACATCGCGGTTTTCACCAGTAGATTTAGCACCTCATTTTACATAAAATAAGATCTATAAGTCTACTCTCAAGAGTTGATAAAGGCACAAACGAATAAAATGTTTATATGTCACATTTTCAAATATCTATTATTGTCCATTTTACTCGATCTCCAAAACGGTTAAAGATTGGACATCGCGGTTTTCACCAGTGGATTTAGCACCTCATTTTACATAAAATAGGTCCTATAAGTCTACCTCAAGAGTTGATCAAGGTACTAACGAATAAAATGTTTATATATCACATTTTCAAATATTCATTATTCTCCATTTTACTCGATCTCTTAAACGGTTAAAGATAGGACATCGCGATTTTCACCAGTGGATTTAGCACCTAATTTTACATAAAATAAGTCCTATAAGTCTACTCTTAAGAGTTGATAAAGGTACAAACGAATAAAATGTTTATATACCACATTTTCAAATATCTATTTTTCTCCATTTTACTCGATCTCCTAAACGGTTCAAGATAGGACATCGCGGTTTTCACCAGTGGATTTAGCACCTCATTTTACATAAAGTAAGTCCTATAAGTCTACTCTTAAGAGTTGATAAAGGTACAAACGAATAAAATGTTTATATATCACATTTTCAAATATCTATTATTCTCAATTTTACTTGATCTCCTGAACGGTTAAAGATATGACATCGCGGATTTCACCAGTGGATTTAGCTCCTCATTTTACATAAAATAAGACCTATAAGTCTACTCTCAAGAGTTGATAAAGGTACAAACGAATAAAATGTTTATATATCACATTTTCAAATATCTATTATTCTCCATTTTACTCGATTTCCTAAACGGTTAAAGATAGGACATCGCGGTTTTCACCAGTGGATTTAGAACCCCATTTTACATAAAATAGGTCCTATAAGTCTACTTTCAAGAGTTGATAAAGGTAAAAACGAATAAATTGTTTATATATCACATTTTCAAATATCTATTATTCTCCATTTTACTCGATCTCCTAAACGGTTAAAGATATCACATCTCGGTTTTCACCAGTGGATTTAGCCCCTCATTTTACATAAAATAAGTCTTATAAGTCTACTCTCAAGAGTTGATAAGGGTACAAACGAATAAAATGTTTATATACCACCTTATCAAATATCTATTATTCTCCATTTTACTCGATCTCCTTAACGGTTAAAGATAGGACATCGCGGTTTTCACCAGTGGATTTAGCACCACATTTTACATAAAATAAGTCTTATAAGTCTACTCTCAAGAGTTGATAAAGGTACAAACGAATAAAATGTTTATATATCACATTATCAAATATCTATTATTCTCCATTTTACTCGATCTCCTAAACGGTTAAAGATAGGACATCGCGGTTTTCACCAGTGGATTTAGCACCTTATTTTACATATAATAAGTCCTATAAGTCTACTCTCAAAAGTTAATAAAGGTACAAACGAATAAAATGTTTATATATCACATTTTCAAATATCAATTAATATCCATTTTACTCGATCTCCTAAACGGTTAAAGATAGGACATCGCGGTTTTCTCCAGAGGATTTAGTACCTTATTTTACATAAAATAGGATCTATAAGTCTACTCTCAAGAGTTGATAAAGGTATAAACGAATAAAATGATTATATATCACATTTTCAAATATCTATTATTTTCCATTTTACTCGATCTCCTAAACGGTAAATGATAGGACATCGCGGTTTTTACCAGTGGATTTAGCACCTCATTTTACATAAAACAGGTCCTATAAGTCTACCCTCAAGAGTTGATCAAGGTACAAACGAATAAAATGTTTATATATCACATTTTCAAATATTCATTATTCTCCATTTTACTTGCTTTCCTAAACGGTTAAAGATAGGACATCGCGGTTTTCACCAGTGGATTTAGCACCTCATTTTACCTAAAATAAGTCCTATAAGTCTTCTCTCAAGAGTTGATCAAGGTACAAACGATTAAAACGTTTATATATCACATTTTCAAATATCTATTATTTTCCATTTTACTCGATCTCCTAAACGGTAAAAGATAGGACGTCGCGGTTTTCATCAGTGGATTAAGCACCCCATTTTACATAAAAATAAGTCCTATAAGTCTACTCTCAAGAGTTGATAAAGGTAAAAACAAATAAAATGTTTATATATCACATTTTCAAATATCTATTATTCTCCATTTTACTCGATCTCCTTAACGGTTAAAGATAGGACATCGCGGTTTTCACCAGTGGATTTAGATCCTCATTTTACATAAAATAGGTCCTATAAGTCTACTCTCAAGAGTTGATAAAGGCACAAACGAATAAAATGTTTATATGTCACATTTTCAAATATCTATTATTGTCCATTTTACTCGATCTCCAAAACGGATAAAGATAGGACATCGCGGTTTTCACCAGTGGATTTAGAACCTCATTTTACATAAAATAGGTCCTATAAGTCTACTCTCAAGAGTTGATAAAAGTAAAAACGAATAAAATGTTTGTATATCACATTTTCAAATATTCATTATTCCCCATTTTACTCGATCTCCTAAACGGTTAAAGATAGGACATCGCGGTTTTCACCAGTGGATTTAGCACCTCATTTTACATAAAATAAGTCCTATAAGTCTACTCTCAAGAGTTGATAAAGGTACAAACGAATAAAATGTTTATATATCACATTTTCAAATATTCAATATTCCTTATTTTACTCGATCTCCTAAACGGTTAAAAATAGGACATCGCGGTTTTCACCAGTGGATTTAGAACCTCATTTTACATAAAATAGGTCCTATAAGTCTACTCTCAAGAGTTGATAAAAGTAAAAACGAATAAAATGTTTATATATCACATTTTCAAATATTCATTATTCCCCATTTTACTCGATCTCCTAAACGGTTAAAGATAAGACATCGCGGTTTTCACCAGTGGATTTAGATCCTCATTTTACATAAAATAGGTCCTATAAGTCTACTCTTAAGAGTTGATAAAGGTACAAACGAATAAAATGTTTATATATCACATTTTCAATTATCAATTTTTCTCCATTTTACTCGATCTCCTAAACGGTTCAAGATATCACATCGCGGTTTTCACCAGTGGATTAAGCACCTCATTTAACATAAAATAAGTCTTATAAGTCTACTCTCAAAAGCTGATAAAGGTACAAACGAATAAAATGTTTTTATTTCACATTTTCAAATATCTATTATTCTCCATTTTACTCGATCTCCTAATCGGTAAAATATAGGACATCGCGGTTTTCACCAGTAGATTTAGCACCTCATTTTACATAAAATAAGATCTATAAGTCTACTCTCAAGAGTTGATAAAGGAACAAACGAATAAAATGTTTATATATCATATTATCAAATTTCTATTATTCTATATTATACTCGATCTCCTAAACGGTTAAAGATAGGACATCGCGGATTTCACCAGTGGATTTAGCACCTCATTTTACATAAAATAAGTCCTATAAGTCTACTCTCAAGAGTTGATAAAGATACAAACGAATAAAATGTTTATATATCACATTTTCAAATATCTATTATTCTCCATTTTACTCGATCTCCTAAACGGTTAAAGATATCTCATCGCGGTTTTCACCAGTGGATTTAGCACCTCATTTTACATAAAATAAGTCCTATAAGTCTACTCTCAAGAGTTGATAAAGATACAAACGAATAAAATGTTTATATATCACATTATCAAATATCTATTATTGTCCATTTTACTCGATCTCCAAAACGGTTAAAGATAGGACATCGCGGTTTTCACCGGTGGATTTAGCACCTCATTTTACATAAAATAAGTCCTATAAGTCTACTCTCAAGAGTTGAGAAAGATACAAACGAATAAAATGTTTATATATCACATTATCAAATATCTATTATTGTCCATTTTACTCGATCTCCAAAACGGTTAAAGATAGGACATCGCGGTTTTCACCAGTGGATTTAGCACCTCATTTTACATAAAATAGGTCCTATAAGTCTACCCTCAAGAGTTGATCAAGGTACAAACGGATAAAATGATTATATATCACATTTTCAAATATTCATTATTCTCCATTTTACTCGATCTCCTAAACGGTTAAAGATATGACATCGCGGATTTCACCAGTGGATTTAGCACCTCATTTTACATAAAATAAGACCTATAAGTCTACTCTCAAGTGTTGATAAAGGTACAAACGAATAAATTGTTTATATATCACATTTTCAAATATCTATTATTCTTCATTTTACTCGATCTCCTAAACGGTTAAATATAGGACATCGCGGTTTTCACCAGTGGATTTAGAACCTCATTTCACATAAACTAGGTCCTATAAGTCTACTTTCAAGAGTTGATAAAGGTAAAAACGAATAAAATGTTTATATATCACATTTTCAAATATCTATTTTTCTCCATTTTACTCGATATCCTAAACGGTTCAAGATATCACATCCCGGTTTTCACCAGTGGATTTAGCACTTCATTTAACATAAAATAGGTCCTATAAGTCTACCCTCAAGAGTTGATCAAGGTACAAACGAATTAAATGTTTATATATCACATTTTCAAATATTCATTATTCTCCATTTTACTCGATCTCCTAAACGGTTAAAGATAGGACATCGCGGTTTTCACCAGTGGATTTAGCACCTCATTTTACATAAAATAAGTCCTATAAGTCTACTCTTAAGAGTTGATAAAGGTACAAACGAATAAATTGTTTATATATCACATTTTCAAATATCTATTTTCCTCCATTTTACTCGATCTCCTAAACGGTTCAAGATATCACATCGCGGTTTTCACTAGTGAATTTAGCACCTCATTTAACATAAGATAAGTCCTATAAGCCTACTCTCAAAAGCTGATATAGGTACAAACGAATAAAATGTTTTTATTTCACATTTTCAAATATCTATTATTCTCCATTTTACTCGATCTCCTAAACGGTAAAAGATAGGACATCGCGGTTTTTACCAGTGGATTTAGCACCTCATTTTACTTAAAATAAGTTCTATAAGTCTACTCTTAAGAGTTGATAAAGATACAAACGAATAAAATGTTTATATATCACATTATCAAATATCTATTATTGTCCATTTTACTCGATCTCCAAAACGGTTAAAGATAGGACATCGCGGTTTTCACCAGTGGATTTAGCACCTCATTTTACATAAAGTAAGTCCTATAAGTCTACTCTTAAGAGTTGATAAAGGTACAAACGAATAAAATGTTTATATATCACATTTTCAAAATCTATTATTCTCCATTTTACTTGATCTCCTAAACGGTTAAAGATATGACATCGCGGATTTCACCAGTGGATTTAGCACCTCATTTTACATAAAATAAGACCTATAAGTCTACTCTCAAGAGTTGATAAAGGTACAAACGAATAAAATGTTTATATATCACATTTTCAAATATCTATTATTCTCCATTTTACTCGATTTCCTAAACGGTTAAAGATAGGACATCGCGGTTTTCACCAGTGGATTTAGAACCTCATTTTACATAAAATAGGTCCTATAAGTCTACTTTCAAGAGTTGATAAAGGTAAAAACGAATAAAATGTTTATATATCTCATTTTCAAATATCTATTATTCTCCATTTTACTCGATCTCCTAAACGGTTAAAGATATCACATCTCGGTTTTCACCAGTGGATTTAGCACCTCATTTTACATAAAATAAGTCCTATAAGTCTACTCTCAAGAGTTGATAAGGGTACAAACGAATAAAATGTTTATATACCACATTATCAAATATCTATTATTCTCCATTTTACTCGATCTCCTTAACGGTTAAAGATAGGACATCGCGGTTTTCACCAGTGGATTTAGCACCTCATTTTACATAAAATAAGTCCTATAAGTCTACTCTCAAGAGTTGATAAAGGTAAAAACGAATAAAATGTTTATATATCACTTTTTCAAATATTCATTATTCTCCATTTTACTTGCTTTCCTAAACGGTTAAAGATAGGACATCGCGGTTTTCACCAGTGGATTTAGCACCTCATTTTACATAAAAATAAGTCCTATAAGTCTACTCTCAAGAGTTGATAAAGGTAAAAACAAATAAAATGTTTATATATCACATTTTCAAATATCTATTATTCTCCATTTTACTCGATCTCCTAAACGGTTAAAGATAGGACATCGCGGTTTTCACCAGTGGATTTAGAACCTCATTTTACATAATATAGGTCCTATAAGTCTACTTTCAAGAGTTGATAAAGGTAAAAACGAATAAAATGTTTATATATCACATTTTCAAATATCTATTATTCTCCATTTTACTCGATCTCCTAAACGGTTAAAGATATCACATCTCGGTTTTCACCAGTGGATTTAGCACCTCATTTTACATAAAATAAGTCCTATAAGTCTACTCTCAAAGGTGGATAAGGGTAAAAACGAATAAAATGTTTATATACCACATTATCAAATATCTATTATTCTCCATTTTACTCGATCTCCTTAACGGTTAAAGATAGGACATCGCGGTTTTCACCAGTGGATTTAGCACCTCATTTTACATAAAATAAGTCTTATAAGTCTACTCTCAAGAGATGATAAAGGTACAAACGAATAAAATGTTTATATATCACATTATCAAATATCTATTATTCTCCATTTTACTCGATCTCCTAAACGGTTAAAGATAGGACATCGCGGTTTTCACCAGTGGATTTAGCACCTTATTTTACATATAATAAGTCCTATAAGTCTACTCTCAAAAGTTGATAAAGGTACAATCGAATAAAATGTTTATATATCACATTTTCAAATATCAATTAATATCCATTCTACTCGATCTCCTAAACGGTTAAAGATAGGACATCGCGGTTTTCTCCAGAGGATTTAGTACCTCATTTTACATAAAATAAGTATTATAAGTCTTCTCTCAAGAGTTGATCAAGGTACAAACGAATAAAACGTTTATATATCACATTTTCAAATATCTATTATTTTCCATTTTACTCGATCTCCTAAACGGTAAAAGATAGGACACCGCGGTTTTCATCAGTGGATTAAGCACCCCATTTTACATAAAAATAAGTCCTATAAGTCTACTCTCAAGAGTTGATAAAGGTAAAAACAAATAAAATGTTTATATATAACATTTTCAAATATCTATTATTCTCCATTTTACTCGATCTCCTAAACGGTTAAAGATAGGACATCGCGGTTTTCACCAGTGGATTTAGAACCTTATTTTACATAAAATAGGTCCTATAAGTCTACTCTCAAGAGTTGATAAAAGTAAAAACGAATAAAATGTTTATATATCACATTTTCAAATATTCATTATTCCCCATTTTACTCGATCTCCTAAACGGTTAAAGATAGGACATCGCGGTTTTCACCAGTGGATTTAGCACCTCATTTTACATAAAATAAGTCCTATAAGTCTACTCTCAAGAGTTGATAAAGGTACAAACGAATAAAATGTTTATATATCACATTATCAAATATCTATTGTTCTCCATTTTACTCGATCTCCAAAACGGTTAAAGATAGGACATCGCGGTTTTCATCAGTGGATTAAGCACCCCATTTTACATAAAATAAGTCCTATAAGTCTACTCTCAAGAGTTGATAAAGGTACAAACGAATAAAATGTTTATATATCACATTTTCAAATATTCAATATTCCCCATTTTACTCGATCTCCTAATCGGTTAAAGATAGGACATCGCGGTTTTCACCAGTGGATTTAGAACCTCATTTTACATAAAATAGGTCCTATAAGTCTACTCTCAAGAGTTGATAAAGGTAAAAACGAATAAAATGTTTATATATCACATTTTCAAATATTCATTATTCCCCATTTTACTCGATCTCCTAAACGGTTAAAGATAGGACATCGCGGCTTTCACCAGTGGATTTAGCACCTCATTTTACATAAAATAGGTCCTATAAGTCTACCCTCAAGAGTTGATCAAGGTTCAAACGAATAAAATGTTTATATATCACATTTTCAAATATCTATTTTTCTCCATTTAACTCGATCTCCTAAACGGTTCAAGATAGGACATCGCGGTTTTCACCAGTGGATTTAGCACCTCATTTTACATAAAATAAGTCCTATAAGTCTACTCTTAAGATTTGATAAAGGTACAAACGAATAAAATGTTTATATATCACATTTTCAAATATCTATTATTCTCCATTTTACTCGATCTCCTAAACAATTAAAGATAGGACATCGCGGTTTTCACCAGTGGATTTAGCACCTCATTTTACATAAAATATGTCCTAAAAGTCTACTCTCATGGGTTGATAAAGGTACAAACGAATAAAATGTTTATATATCACATTTTCAAATATCCATTATTCTCCATTTTACTCGATCTCCTAAACGGTTAAAGATAGGACATCGCGGTTTTCACCAGAGGATTAAGCATCTCATTTTACATAAAATAAGTCCTATAAGTCTACTCTCAAGAGTTGATAAAGGTACAAACGAATAAAATGTTTATATACCACATTATCAAATATCTATTATTTTTCATTTTACTCGATCTCCTAAACGGTTAAAGATAGGACATCGCGGTTTTCACCAGTGGATTTAGATCCTCATTTTACATAAAATAGGTCCTATAAGTCTACTCTCAAGAGTTGATAAAGGCACAAACGAATAAAATGTTTATATGTCACATTTTCAAATATCTATTATTTTCTATTTTACTCGATCTCCTAAACGGTAAAAGATAGGACATCGCGGTTTTCACCAGTGGATTTAGCACCTCATTTTACATAAAATAGGTCCTATAAGTCTACTCTCAAGAGTTGATAAAGGCACAAACGAATAAAATGTTTATATGTCACATTTTCAAATATCTATTATTTTCTATTTTACTCGATCTCCTAAACGGTAAAAGATAGGACATCGCGGTTTTCACCAGTGGATTAAGCACCTCATTTTACATAAAATAAGTCTTATAAGTCTACTCTCAAGAGTTGATAAAGATACAAACGAATAAAATGTTTATATATCACATTATCAAATATCTATTATTTTCCATTTTACTCGATCTCCAAAACGGTTAAAGATAGGACATCGCGGTTTTCACCAGTGGATTTAGCACCTCATTTTACATAAATTAAGTCCTATAAGTCTACTCTCAAGAGTTGATAAAGGTACAAACAAATAAAATGTTTATATATCACATTTTCAAATATCAATTATTCTCCATTTTACTCCATCTTCTAAACGGTTAAAGATAGGACATCGCGGTTTTCACCAGTGGATTTAGCACCTCATTTTACATAAATTAAGTCCTATAAGTCTACTCTTAAGATTTGATAAAGGTACAAACGAATAAAATGTTTATATATCACATTTTCAAATATCTATTATTTTCCATTTTACTCGATCTCCTAAACAATTAAAGATAGGACATCGCGGTTTTCACCAGTGGATTTAGCACCTCATTTTACATAAAATATGTCCTAAAAGTCTACTCTCATGGGTTGATAAAGGTACAAACGAATAAAATGTTTATATATCACATTTTCAAATATCCATTATTCTCCATTTTACTCGATCTCCTAAACGGTTAAAGATAGGACATCGCGGTTTTCACCAGAGGATTAAGCATCTCATTTTACATAAAATAAGTCCTATAAGTCTACTCTCAAGAGTTGATAAAGGTACAAACGAATAAAATGTTTATATACCACATTATCAAATATCTATTATTTTTCATTTTACTCGATCTCCTAAACGGTTAAAGATAGGACATCGCGGTTTTCACCAGTGGATTTAGATCCTCATTTTACATAAAATAGGTCCTATAAGTCTACTCTCAAGAGTTGATAAAGGCACAAACGAATAAAATGTTTATATGTCACATTTTCAAATATCTATTATTTTCTATTTTACTCGATCTCCTAAACGGTAAAAGATAGGACATCGCGGTTTTCACCAGTGGATTTAGCACCTCATTTTACATAAAATAGGTCCTATAAGTCTACTCTCAAGAGTTGATAAAGGCACAAACGAATAAAATGTTTATATGTCACATTTTCAAATATCTATTATTTTCTATTTTACTCGATCTCCTAAACGGTAAAAGATAGGACATCGCGGTTTTCACCAGTGGATTAAGCACCTCATTTTACATAAAATAAGTCTTATAAGTCTACTCTCAAGAGTTGATAAAGATACAAACGAATAAAATGTTTATATATCACATTATCAAATATCTATTATTTTCCATTTTACTCGATCTCCAAAACGGTTAAAGATAGGACATCGCGGTTTTCACCAGTGGATTTAGCACCTCATTTTACATAAAATAGGTCCTATAAATCTACCCTCAAGAGTTGATCAAGGTACAAACGTATAAATTGTTTATATATCACATTATCAAATATCTATTATTCTCCATTTTACTCGATCTCCAAAACGGTTAAAGATAGGACATCGCGGTGTTCACCAGTGGATTTAGCACCTCATTTTACACAAATTAAGTCCTATAAGTCTACTCTCAAGAGTTGATAAAGGTACAAACAAATAAAATGTTTATATATCACATTTTCAAATATCAATTATTCTCCATTTTACTCCATCTTCTAAACGGTTAAAGATAGGACATCGCGGTTTTCACCAGTGGATTTAGAACCTCATTTTACATAAAATAGGTCCTATTTGATAAAGGTGAAAACGAATAAAATGTTTACATATCACATTATCAAATATCTATTATTTTCCATTTTACTCGATCTCCTAAACGGTTAAAGATAGGACATCGCGGTTTTCACCAGTGGATTCAGAACCTCATTTTACATAAAATAGGTCCTATAAGTCTACTCTCAAGAGTTGATAAAGGTAAGAACGAATAAAATGTTTATATATCACATTTTCATCTATTCATTATTCCCCATTTTACTCGATCTCCTAAACGGTTAAAGATAGGACATGGCGGTTTTCACCAGTGGATTAAGCACCTCATTTTACATAAAATAAGTCCTATAAGTCTACTCTCAAGAGTTGATAAAGGCACAAACGGATAAAATGTTTATATATCACATTATCAAATATCTATTATTTTCCATTTTACTCGATCTCCAAAACGGTTAAAGATAGGACATCGCGGTTTTCACCAGTGGATTTAGCACCTCATTTTACATAAAATAGGTCCTATAAATCTACCCTCAAAAGTTGATCAAGGTACAAATGAATAAAATGTTTATATATCACATTATCAAATATCCATTATTCTCCATTTTACTCGATCTCCAAAACGGTTAAAGATAGGACATCGCGGTTTTCACCAGTGGATTTAGCACCTCATTTTACATAAATTAAGTCCTATAAGTCTACTCTCAAGAGTTGATAAAGGTACAAACAAATAAAATGTTTATATATCACATTTTCAAATATCAATTATTCTCCATTTTACTCCATCTTCTAAACGGTTAAAGATTGGACATCGCGGTTTTCACCATTGGATTTAGAACCTCATTTTACATAAAATAGGTCCTATAAGTCTACTCTCAAGGGTTGGTAAAGGTGAAAACGAATAAAATGTTTATATATCACATTTTCATCAATTCATTATTCCCCATTTTACTCGATCTCCTAAACGGTTAAAGATAGGACATGGCGGTTTTCACCAGTGGATATAGCACCTCATTTTACATAAAATAAGTCCTATAAGTCTACTCTCAAGAGTTGATAAAGGTACAAACGGATAAAATGTTTATATATCACATTTTCAAATATCTATTGTTCTCCATTTTACTCGAGCTCCAAAACGGTTTAAGATAGGACATCGCGGATTTCACCAGTGGATTTAGCACCTCATTTTACATAAAATAGGTCCTATAAGTCTACCCTCAAGAGTTGATCAAGGTACAAACGAATAAAATGTTTATATATCACATTTTCAAATATCTATTTTTCTCCATTTAACTCGATCTCCTAAACGGTTCAAGATAGGACATCGCGGTTTTCACCAGTGGATTTAGCACCTCATTTTACATAAAATAAGTCCTATAAGTCTACTCTTAAGATTTGATAAAGGTACAAACGAATAAAATGTTTATATATCACATTTTCAAATATCTATTATTCTCCATTTTACTCGATCTCCTAAACAATTAAAGATAGGACATCGCGGTTTTCACCAGTGGATTTAGCACCTCATTTTACATAAAATATGTCCTAAAAGTCTACTCTCATGGGTTGATAAAGGTACAAACGAATAAAATGTTTATATATCACATTTTCAAATATCCATTATTCTCCATTTTACTCGATCTCCTAAACGGTTAAAGATAGGACATCGCGGTTTTCACCAGAGGATTAAGCATCTCATTTTACATAAAATAAGTCCTATAAGTCTACTCTCAAGAGTTGATAAAGGTACAAACGAATAAAACGTTTATATACCACATTATCAAATATCTATTATTTTTCATTTTACTCGATCTCCTAAACGGTTAAAGATAGGACATCGCGGTTTTCACCAGTGGATTTAGATCCTCATTTTACATAAAATAGGTCCTATAAGTCTACTCTCAAGAGTTGATAAAGGCACAAACGAATAAAATGTTTATATGTCACATTTTCAAATATCTATTATTTTCTATTTTACTCGATCTCCTAAACGGTAAAAGATAGGACATCGCGGTTTTCACCAGTGGATTTAGCACCTCATTTTACATAAAATAGGTCCTATAAGTCTACTCTCAAGAGTTGATAAAGGCACAAACGAATAAAATGTTTATATGTCACATTTTCAAATATCTATTATTTTCTATTTTACTCGATCTCCTAAACGGTAAAAGATAGGACATCGCGGTTTTCACCAGTGGATTAAGCACCTCATTTTACATAAAATAAGTCTTATAAGTCTACTCTCAAGAGTTGATAAAGATACAAACGAATAAAATGTTTATATATCACATTATCAAATATCTATTATTTTCCATTTTACTCGATCTCCAAAACGGTTAAAGATAGGACATCGCGGTTTTCACCAGTGGATTTAGCACCTCATTTTACATAAAGTAGGTCCTATAAATCTACCCTCAAGAGTTGATCAAGGTACAAACGTATAAAATGTTTATATATCACATTATCAAATATCTATTATTCTCCATTTTACTCGATCTCCAAAACGGTTAAAGATAGGACATCGCGGTTTTCACCAGTGGATTTAGCACCTCATTTTACATAAATTAAGTCCTATAAGTCTACTCTCAAGAGTTGATAAAGGTACAAACAAATAAAATGTTTATATATCACATTTTCAAATATCAATTATTCTCCATTTTACTCCATCTTCTAAACGGTTAAAGATAGGACATCGCGGTTTTCACCAGTGGATTTAGAACCTCATTTTACATAAAATAGGTCCTATAGGTCTACTCTCAAGAGTTGATAAAGGTGAAAACGAATAAAATGTTTACATATCACATTATCAAATATCTATTATTTTCCATTTTACTCGATCTCCTAAACGGTTAAAGATAGGACATCGCGGTTTTCACCAGTGGATTCAGAACCTCATTTTACATAAAATAGGTCCTATAAGTCTACTCTCAAGAGTTGATAAAGGTAAAAACGAATAAAATGTTTATATATCACATTTTCATCTATTCATTATTCCCCATTTTACTCGATCTCCTAAACGGTTAAATATAGGACATGGCGGTTTTCACCAGTGGATTTAGCACCTCATTTTACATAAAATAAGTCCTATAAGCCTACTCTCAAGAGTTGATAAAGGCACAAACAGATAAAATGTTTATATATCACATTATCAAATATCTATTGTTCTCCATTTTACTCGATCTCCAAAACGGTTTAAGATAGGACATCGCGGATTTCACCAGTGGATTTAGCACCTCATTTTACATAAAATAGGTCCTATAAGTCTACCCTCAAGAGTTGATCAAGGTACAAACGAATAAAATGTTTATATATCACATTATCAAATATCTATTATTTTCCATTTTACTCGATCTCCAAAACGGTTAAAGATAGGACATCGCGGTTTTCACCAGTGGATTTAGCACCTCATTTTACATAAAATAGGTCCTATAAATCTACCCTCAAAAGTTGATCAAGGTACAAATGAATAAAATGTTTATATATCACATTATCAAATATCCATTATTCTCCATTTTACTCGATCTCCAAAACGGTTAAAGATAGGACATCGCGGTTTTCACCAGTGGATTTAGCACCTCATTTTACATAAATTAAGTCCTATAAGTCTACTCTCAAGAGTTGATAAAGGTACAAACAAATAAAATGTTTATATATCACATTTTCAAATATCAATTATTCTCCATTTTACTCCATCTTCTAAACGGTTAAAGATTGGACATCGCGGTTTTCACCATTGGATTTAGAACCTCATTTTACATAAAATAGGTCCTATAAGTCTACTCTCAAGAGTTGGTAAAGGTGAAAACGAATAAAATGTTTATATATCACATTTTCATCAATTCATTATTCCCCATTTTACTCGATCTCCTAAACGGTTAAAGATAGGACATGGCGGTTTTCACCAGTGGATATAGCACCTCATTTTACATAAAATAAGTCCTATAAGTCTACTCTCAAGAGTTGATAAAGGTACAAACGGATAAAATGTTTATATATCACATTTTCAAATATCTATTGTTCTCCATTTTACTCGATCTCCAAAACGGTTTAAGATAGGACATCGCGGATTTCACCAGTGGATTTAGCACCTCATTTTACATAAAATAGGTCCTATAAGTCTACCCTCAAGAGTTGATCAAGGTACAAACGAATAAAATGTTTATATATCACATTATCAAATATCTATTATTTTCCATTTTACTCGATCTCCAAAACGGTTAAAGATAGGACATCGCGGTTTTCACCAGTGGATTTAGCACCTCATTTTACATAAAATAGGTCCTATAAGTCTACCCTCAAGAGTTGATCAAGGTACAAACGAATAAAATGTTAATATATCACATTTTCAAATATCTATTATTTTCCATTTTACTCGATCTCCTAAACGGTAAAAGATTGGATATCGCGGTTTTCATCAGTGGGTTAAGCACCCCATTTTACATAAAATAAGTCCTATAAGTCTACTCTTAAGAATTGATAAAGGTACAAACGAATAAAATGTTTATATATCACATTTTCAAATATCCATTATTCTCCATTTTACTCGATCTCCTAAACGGTTAAAGATAGGAAATCGCGGTTTTCACCAGTGGATTTAGCACCTCATTTTACATAAATTAAGTCTTATAAGTCTACTCTCGAGATTTGATAAAGGTACAAACAAATAAAATGTTTATATATCACATTTTCAAATATCAATTATTCTCCATTTTACTCCATCTCCTAAACGGTTAACGATTGGACATCGCGGTTTTCACCAGTGGATTTAGAACCTCATTTAACATAAAATAGGTCCTATAAGCCTACTCTCAAGAGTTGATAAAGGTGAAAACGAATAAAATGTTTACATATCACATTATCAAATATCTATTATTCTCCATTTTACTCGATCTCCTAAACGGTTAAAGATAGGACATCGCGGTTTTCACCAGTGGATTTAGAACCTCATTTTACATAAAATAGGTCCTATAAGTCTACTCTCAAGAGTTGATAAAGGTAAAAACAAATAAAATGTTTATATATCACATTTTCAATATTCATTATTCCCCATTTTACTCGATCTCCTAAACGGTTAAAGATAGGACATGGCGGTATTCACCAGTGGATTTAGCAACTCATTTTACATAAAACAAGTCCTATAAGTCTACTCTCAAGAGTTGATAAAGGTACAAACGAATAAAATGTTTATATATCACATTTTCAAATATTCATTATTCCCCATTTTACTCGATCTCCTAAACAATTAAAGATAGGACATCGCGGTTTTCACCAGTGGATTTAGCACCTCATTTTACATAAAATAGGTCCTATAAGTCTACCCTCAAGAGTTGATAAAGGTACAAACGAATAAAATGTTTATATATCACATTTTCAAATATCTATTATTCTCCATTTTACTCGATCTCCTAAACAATTAAAGATAGGACATCGCGGTTTTCACCAGTGGATTTAGCACCTCATTTTACATAAAAAATGTCCTAAAAGTCTACTCTCAAGGGTTGATAAAGGTACAAACGAATAAAATGTTTATATATCACATTTTCAAATATCTATTATTCTCCATTTTACTCGATCTCCTAAAGGGTTAAAGATAGGACATCGCGGTTATCAGTCAATTTAGCATACCATTTTATATAAAATTAGTTATATAACAACTGTCATTTTTAGACATCTGTCAATCTTGACATCTATGATTTTTTGACAGCTGTCATTTTTGACATCTGTCATTTTTTGACAGTTGTCAATCTTGACATTTGTCATTTTTTGACATCTTTTATTCTTGACATCTTTTATTCTTGACATCTGTCACTCTTGACATCTGTCATTTTAGACATCTGTCACTCTTGACATCTGTCATTCTTGACATTTGTCATTTTTGACATCTGTCATTTTTTGACATCTGTCAATTTTGACATCTGTCAATTTTGACATTTGTCATTCTTGACATTTGTCATTTTTTGACATCTGTCATTCTTGACATCTGTCATTTTTTGACAGCTGACATTTTTGACAGCCGTCATTCTGTGACAACTGAATAAAATGTTTATATATCACATTTTTAAATATCTATTATTCTCCATTTTACTCAATCTCCTAAACGGTTAAAGATAGGACATCGCGGTTTTCACCAGAGGATTTAGCACCTTATTTTACATAAAATAAGTCCTATAAGTCTACTCTCAAGAGTTGATAAAGGTACAAACGAATAAAATGTTTATATATCACATTTTCAAATATCTATTATTTTCCATTTTACTCGATCTCCTAAACGGTAAAAGATAGGACATCGCGGTTTTCATCAGTGGATTAAGCACCCCATTTTACATAAAATAAGTCCTATAAGTCTACTCTCAAGAGTTGATAAAGGTACAAACGAATAAAATGTTTATATATCACATTTTCAAATATCCAATATTCTCATTTTACTCGATCTCCTAAACGGTTAAAGATAGGACGTCGCGGTTTTCACCAGTGGATTTAGCACCTCATTTTACATAAATTAAGTCTTATAAGTCTACTCTCGAGAGTTGATAAAGGTACAAACAAATAAAATGTTTATATATCACATTTTCAAATATCAATTATTCTCCATTTTACTCCATCTCCTAAACGGTTAAAGATTGGACATCGCGGTTTTCACCAGTGGATTTAGCACCTCATTTTACATAAAATATGTCCTAAAAGTCTACTCTCATGGGTTGATAAAGGTACAAACGAATAAAATGTTTATATATCACATTTTCAAATATCCATTATTCTCCATTTTACTCGATCTCCTAAACGGTTAAAGATAGGACATCGCGGTTTTCACCAGAGGATTAAGCATCTCATTTTACATAAAATAAGTCCTATAAGTCTACTCTCAAGAGTTGATAAAGGTACAAACGAATAAAACGTTTATATACCACATTATCAAATATCTATTATTTTTCATTTTACTCGATCTCCTAAACGGTTAAAGATAGGACATCGCGGTTTTCACCAGTGGATTTAGATCCTCATTTTACATAAAATAGGTCCTATAAGTCTACTCTCAAGAGTTGATAAAGGCACAAACGAATAAAATGTTTATATGTCACATTTTCAAATATCTATTATTTTCTATTTTACTCGATCTCCTAAACGGTAAAAGATAGGACATCGCGGTTTTCACCAGTGGATTTAGCACCTCATTTTACATAAAATAGGTCCTATAAGTCTACTCTCAAGAGTTGATAAAGGCACAAACGAATAAAATGTTTATATGTCACATTTTCAAATATCTATTATTTTCTATTTTACTCGATCTCCTAAACGGTAAAAGATAGGACATCGCGGTTTTCACCAGTGGATTAAGCACCTCATTTTACATAAAATAAGTCTTATAAGTCTACTCTCAAGAGTTGATAAAGATACAAACGAATAAAATGTTTATATATCACATTATCAAATATCTATTATTTTCCATTTTACTCGATCTCCAAAACGGTTAAAGATAGGACATCGCGGTTTTCACCAGTGGATTTAGCACCTCATTTTACATAAAGTAGGTCCTATAAATCTACCCTCAAGAGTTGATCAAGGTACAAACGTATAAAATGTTTATATATCACATTATCAAATATCTATTATTCTCCATTTTACTCGATCTCCAAAACGGTTAAAGATAGGACATCGCGGTTTTCACCAGTGGATTTAGCACCTCATTTTACATAAATTAAGTCCTATAAGTCTACTCTCAAGAGTTGATAAAGGTACAAACAAATAAAATGTTTATATATCACATTTTCAAATATCAATTATTCTCCATTTTACTCCATCTTCTAAACGGTTAAAGATAGGACATCGCGGTTTTCACCAGTGGATTTAGAACCTCATTTTACATAAAATAGGTCCTATAGGTCTACTCTCAAGAGTTGATAAAGGTGAAAACGAATAAAATGTTTACATATCACATTATCAAATATCTATTATTTTCCATTTTACTCGATCTCCTAAACGGTTAAAGATAGGACATCGCGGTTTTCACCAGTGGATTCAGAACCTCATTTTACATAAAATAGGTCCTATAAGTCTACTCTCAAGAGTTGATAAAGGTAAAAACGAATAAAATGTTTATATATCACATTTTCATCTATTCATTATTCCCCATTTTACTCGATCTCCTAAACGGTTAAATATAGGACATGGCGGTTTTCACCAGTGGATTTAGCACCTCATTTTACATAAAATAAGTCCTATAAGCCTACTCTCAAGAGTTGATAAAGGCACAAACAGATAAAATGTTTATATATCACATTATCAAATATCTATTGTTCTCCATTTTACTCGATCTCCAAAACGGTTTAAGATAGGACATCGCGGATTTCACCAGTGGATTTAGCACCTCATTTTACATAAAATAGGTCCTATAAGTCTACCCTCAAGAGTTGATCAAGGTACAAACGAATAAAATGTTTATATATCACATTATCAAATATCTATTATTTTCCATTTTACTCGATCTCCAAAACGGTTAAAGATAGGACATCGCGGTTTTCACCAGTGGATTTAGCACCTCATTTTACATAAAATAGGTCCTATAAATCTACCCTCAAAAGTTGATCAAGGTACAAATGAATAAAATGTTTATATATCACATTATCAAATATCCATTATTCTCCATTTTACTCGATCTCCAAAACGGTTAAAGATAGGACATCGCGGTTTTCACCAGTGGATTTAGCACCTCATTTTACATAAATTAAGTCCTATAAGTCTACTCTCAAGAGTTGATAAAGGTACAAACAAATAAAATGTTTATATATCACATTTTCAAATATCAATTATTCTCCATTTTACTCCATCTTCTAAACGGTTAAAGATTGGACATCGCGGTTTTCACCATTGGATTTAGAACCTCATTTTACATAAAATAGGTCCTATAAGTCTACTCTCAAGAGTTGGTAAAGGTGAAAACGAATAAAATGTTTATATATCACATTTTCATCAATTCATTATTCCCCATTTTACTCGATCTCCTAAACGGTTAAAGATAGGACATGGCGGTTTTCACCAGTGGATATAGCACCTCATTTTACATAAAATAAGTCCTATAAGTCTACTCTCAAGAGTTGATAAAGGTACAAACGGATAAAATGTTTATATATCACATTTTCAAATATCTATTGTTCTCCATTTTACTCGATCTCCAAAACGGTTTAAGATAGGACATCGCGGATTTCACCAGTGGATTTAGCACCTCATTTTACATAAAATAGGTCCTATAAGTCTACCCTCAAGAGTTGATCAAGGTACAAACGAATAAAATGTTTATATATCACATTATCAAATATCTATTATTTTCCATTTTACTCGATCTCCAAAACGGTTAAAGATAGGACATCGCGGTTTTCACCAGTGGATTTAGCACCTCATTTTACATAAAATAGGTCCTATAAGTCTACCCTCAAGAGTTGATCAAGGTACAAACGAATAAAATGTTAATATATCACATTTTCAAATATCTATTATTTTCCATTTTACTCGATCTCCTAAACGGTAAAAGATTGGATATCGCGGTTTTCATCAGTGGGTTAAGCACCCCATTTTACATAAAATAAGTCCTATAAGTCTACTCTTAAGAATTGATAAAGGTACAAACGAATAAAATGTTTATATATCACATTTTCAAATATCCATTATTCTCCATTTTACTCGATCTCCTAAACGGTTAAAGATAGGAAATCGCGGTTTTCACCAGTGGATTTAGCACCTCATTTTACATAAATTAAGTCTTATAAGTCTACTCTCGAGATTTGATAAAGGTACAAACAAATAAAATGTTTATATATCACATTTTCAAATATCAATTATTCTCCATTTTACTCCATCTCCTAAACGGTTAACGATTGGACATCGCGGTTTTCACCAGTGGATTTAGAACCTCATTTAACATAAAATAGGTCCTATAAGCCTACTCTCAAGAGTTGATAAAGGTGAAAACGAATAAAATGTTTACATATCACATTATCAAATATCTATTATTCTCCATTTTACTCGATCTCCTAAACGGTTAAAGATAGGACATCGCGGTTTTCACCAGTGGATTTAGAACCTCATTTTACATAAAATAGGTCCTATAAGTCTACTCTCAAGAGTTGATAAAGGTAAAAACAAATAAAATGTTTATATATCACATTTTCAATATTCATTATTCCCCATTTTACTCGATCTCCTAAACGGTTAAAGATAGGACATGGCGGTATTCACCAGTGGATTTAGCAACTCATTTTACATAAAACAAGTCCTATAAGTCTACTCTCAAGAGTTGATAAAGGTACAAACGAATAAAATGTTTATATATCACATTTTCAAATATTCATTATTCCCCATTTTACTCGATCTCCTAAACAATTAAAGATAGGACATCGCGGTTTTCACCAGTGGATTTAGCACCTCATTTTACATAAAATAGGTCCTATAAGTCTACCCTCAAGAGTTGATAAAGGTACAAACGAATAAAATGTTTATATATCACATTTTCAAATATCTATTATTCTCCATTTTACTCGATCTCCTAAACAATTAAAGATAGGACATCGCGGTTTTCACCAGTGGATTTAGCACCTCATTTTACATAAAAAATGTCCTAAAAGTCTACTCTCAAGGGTTGATAAAGGTACAAACGAATAAAATGTTTATATATCACATTTTCAAATATCTATTATTCTCCATTTTACTCGATCTCCTAAAGGGTTAAAGATAGGACATCGCGGTTATCAGTCAATTTAGCATACCATTTTATATAAAATTAGTTATATAACAACTGTCATTTTTAGACATCTGTCAATCTTGACATCTATGATTTTTTGACAGCTGTCATTTTTGACATCTGTCATTTTTTGACAGTTGTCAATCTTGACATTTGTCATTTTTTGACATCTTTTATTCTTGACATCTTTTATTCTTGACATCTGTCACTCTTGACATCTGTCATTTTAGACATCTGTCACTCTTGACATCTGTCATTCTTGACATTTGTCATTTTTGACATCTGTCATTTTTTGACATCTGTCAATTTTGACATCTGTCAATTTTGACATTTGTCATTCTTGACATTTGTCATTTTTTGACATCTGTCATTCTTGACATCTGTCATTTTTTGACAGCTGACATTTTTGACAGCCGTCATTCTGTGACAACTGAATAAAATGTTTATATATCACATTTTTAAATATCTATTATTCTCCATTTTACTCAATCTCCTAAACGGTTAAAGATAGGACATCGCGGTTTTCACCAGAGGATTTAGCACCTTATTTTACATAAAATAAGTCCTATAAGTCTACTCTCAAGAGTTGATAAAGGTACAAACGAATAAAATGTTTATATATCACATTTTCAAATATCTATTATTTTCCATTTTACTCGATCTCCTAAACGGTAAAAGATAGGACATCGCGGTTTTCATCAGTGGATTAAGCACCCCATTTTACATAAAATAAGTCCTATAAGTCTACTCTCAAGAGTTGATAAAGGTACAAACGAATAAAATGTTTATATATCACATTTTCAAATATCCAATATTCTCATTTTACTCGATCTCCTAAACGGTTAAAGATAGGACGTCGCGGTTTTCACCAGTGGATTTAGCACCTCATTTTACATAAATTAAGTCTTATAAGTCTACTCTCGAGAGTTGATAAAGGTACAAACAAATAAAATGTTTATATATCACATTTTCAAATATCAATTATTCTCCATTTTACTCCATCTCCTAAACGGTTAAAGATTGGACATCGCGGTTTTCACCAGTGGATTTAGAACCTCATTTTACATAAAATAGGTCCTATAAGTCTACTCTCAAGAGTTGATAAAGGTGAAAACGAATAAAATGTTTACATATCACATTATCAAATATCTATTATTCTCCATTTTACTCGATCTCCTAAACGGTTAAAGATAGGACATCGCGGTTTTCACCAGTGGATTTAGAACCTCATTTTACATAAAATAGGTCCTATAAGTCTACTCTCAAGAGTTGATAAAGGTAAAAACGAATAAAATGTTTATATATCACATTTTCAAATATTCATTATTCCCCATTTTACTCGATCTCCTAAACGGTTAAAGATAGGACATCGCGGTTTTCACCAGTGGATTTAGAACCTCATTTTACATAAAATAGGTCCTATAAGTCTACTCTCAAGAGTTGATAAAGGTAAAAACGAATAAAATGTTTATATATCACATTTTCAAATATTCATTATTCCCCATTTTACTCGATCTCCTATACGGTTAAAGATAGGACATCGCGGTTTTCACCAGTGGATTTAGAACCTCATTTTACATAAAATAGGTCCTATAAGTCTACTCTTAAGAGTTGATAAAGGTACAAACGAATAAAATGTTTATATATCACATTATCATATATCTATTGTTTTCCATTTTACTCAATCTCCTAAACGGTTAAAGATAGTACATCGCGGTTTTCACCAGAGGATTTAGAACCTCATTTTACATAAAATAGGTCCTATAAGTCTACTCTCAAGAGTTGATAAAGGTGAAAACGAATAAAATGTTTACATATCACATTATCAAATATCTATTATTCTCCATTTTACTCAATCTCCTAAACGGTTAAAGATAGGACATCGCGGTTTTCACCAGTGGATTTAGAACCTCATTTTACATAAAATAGGTCCTATAAGTCTACTCTCAAGAGTTGATAAAGGTAAAAACGAATAAAATGTTTATATATCACATTTTCAAATATTCATTATTCCCCATTTTACTCGACCTCTTAAACGGTTAAAGATAGGACATGGCGGTTTTCACCAGTGGATTTAGCAACTCATTTTACATAAAATAAGTCCTATAAGTCTACTCTCAAGAGATGATAAAGGTAAAAACAAATAAAATGTTTACATATCACATTATCAAATATCTATTATTCTCCATTTTACTCAATCTCCTAAACGGTTAAAGATAGGACATCGCGGTTTTCACCAGTGGATTTAGAACCTCATTTTACATAAAATAGGTCCTATAAGTCTACTCTCAAGAGTTGATAAAGGTAAAAACGAATAAAATGTTTATATATCACATTTTCAAATATTCATTATTCCCCATTTTACTCGATCTCCTAAACGGTTAAAGATAGGACATGGCGGTTTTCCCCAGTGGAATTAGCACCTCATTTTACATAAAATAAGTCCTATAAGTCTAGTCTCAAGAGTTGATAAAGGTACAAACGGATAAAATGTTTATATATCACATTTTCAAATAGTCATTTTTCCCCATTTTACTCGATCTCCTAAACGGTTAAAGATAGGACATGGCGGTTTTCACCAGTGGAATTAGCACCTCATTTTACATAAAATAAGTCCTATAAGTCTACTCTCAAGAGTTGATAAAGGTACAAACGGATAAAATGTTTATACATCACATTTTCAAATAGTCATTTTTCCCCATTTTACTCGATCTCCTAAACGGTTAAAGATAGGACATCGCGGTTTTCACCAGTGGATTTAGCACCTCATTTTACATAAAATAAGTCCTATAAGTCTACTCTCAAGAGTTGATAAACGTACAAACGAATAAAATGTTTATATATCACATTATCAAATATCTATTATTCTCCATTTTACTCGATCTCCAAAACGGTTAAAGATAGGACATCGCGGTTTTCACCAGTGGATTTAGCACCTCATTTTACATAAAATAGGTCCTATAAATCTACCCTCAAGAGTTGATCAAGGTACAAACGAATAAAATGTTTATATATCACATTTTCAAATATCTATTATTCTCCATTTTACTCGATCTCCTAAACGGTTAAAGATATCACATCGCGGTTTTCACCAGTGGATTTAACACCTCATTTTACATAAAATAAGTCCTATAAGTCTACTTTCAAGAGTTGAAAAGGGTACAAACGACGAATAAAATGTTTATATACCACATTATCAAATATCTATTATTCTCCATTTTACTCGATCTCCTAAACGGTTAAAGATAGGACATCCCGGTTTTTTTCCAGTGGATTTAGCACATCAGTTTACATAAAATAAGTCCTATAAGTCTACTCTTAAGAGTTGATAAGGGTACAAACGAATAAAATGTTTATATACCACATTATCAAATATCTATTATTCTCCATTTTACTCGATCTCCTAAACGGTTAAAGATAGGACATCGCGGTTTTCACCAGTGGATTTAGCACCTCATTTTACATAAAATAAGTCTTATAAGTCTACTCTCAAGAGTTGATAAAGATACAAACGAATAAAATGTTTATATATCACATTATCAAATATCTATTATTTTCCATTTTACTCGATCTCCAAAACGGTTAAAGATAGGACATCGCGGTTTTCACCAGTGGATTTAGCACCTCATTTTACATAAATTAAGTCCTATAAGTCTACTCTCAAGAGTTGATAAAGGTACAAACAAATAAAATGTTTATATATCACATTTTCAAATATCAATTATTCTCCATTTTACTCCATCTTCTAAACGGTTAAAGATAGGACATCGCGGTTTTCACCAGTGGATTTAGCACCTCATTTTACATAAATTAAGTCCTATAAGTCTACTCTTAAGATTTGATAAAGGTACAAACGAATAAAATGTTTATATATCACATTTTCAAATATCTATTATTTTCCATTTTACTCGATCTCCTAAACAATTAAAGATAGGACATCGCGGTTTTCACCAGTGGATTTAGCACCTCATTTTACATAAAATATGTCCTAAAAGTCTACTCTCATGGGTTGATAAAGGTACAAACGAATAAAATGTTTATATATCACATTTTCAAATATCCATTATTCTCCATTTTACTCGATCTCCTAAACGGTTAAAGATAGGACATCGCGGTTTTCACCAGAGGATTAAGCATCTCATTTTACATAAAATAAGTCCTATAAGTCTACTCTCAAGAGTTGATAAAGGTACAAACGAATAAAATTTTTATATATCACATTTTCAAATATCTATTATTCTCCATTTTACTCGATCTCCTAAACGGTTAAAGATAGGACATCGCGGTTTTCACCAGTGGATTAACCACCTCATTTTACATAAAATAAGTCCTATAAGTCTTCTCTCAAGAGTTGATAAAGGTACAA
Source organism: Silvanus unidentatus (assembly GCA_963930825.1). Lineage (NCBI taxonomy): Eukaryota > Metazoa > Arthropoda > Insecta > Coleoptera > Silvanidae > Silvanus > Silvanus unidentatus. The sequence goes on along the minus strand of OZ005758.1, from coordinate 14,751,531 downwards.
ACGAATAAAATTTTTATATATCACATTTTCAAATATCTATTATTCTCCATTTTACTCGATCTCCTAAACGGTTAAAGATAGGACATCGCGGTTTTCACCAGTGGATTTAGCACCTCATTTTACATAAAATAGGTCCTATAATCTACTCTCAAATGTTGATAAAGGTACAAACGAATAAAATGTTTATATATCACATTTTCAAATATCTATTATTCTCCATTTTACTCGATCTCCTAAACGGTTAAAGATAGGACATCGCGGATTTCACCAGTGGATTTAGCACCTCATTTTACATAAAATATGTCCTATAAGTCTACTCTCAAGAGTTGATAAAGGTACAAACGAATAAAGTGTTTATATATCACATTTTCAAATATCTCTTCTCCATTTTACTCGATCTCCTAAAAGGTTAAAGATAGGACATCGCGGTTATCAGTCACTTTAGCATCCCATTTTATATAAAATTAGTTATATAACAACTGTCATTTTTAGATATCTGTCATTCTTGACATCTATGATTTTTTGACAGCTGTCATTTTTGACATCTGTCATTTTTTGACAGTTGTCAATCTTGACATTTGTCATTTTTTGACATCTTTTATTCTTGACATCTGTCACTCTTGACATCTGTCATTCTTGACATCTGTCACTCTTGACATCTGTCATTCTTGACATTTGTCATTTTTGACATCTGTCATTTTTTGACATCTGTCAATTTTGACATCTGCCATTTTTGACATTTGTCATTTTTTGACATCTGTCTTTCTTGACATCTGTCATTTTTTACAGCTGACATTTTTGACAGCCGTCATTCTGTGACAACTGAATAAAATGTTTATATATCACATTTTTAAATATCTATTATTCTCCATTTTACTCAATCTCCTAAACGGTTAAAGATAGGACATCGCGGTTTTCACCAGAGGATTTAGCACCTTATTTTACATAAAATAAGTCCTATAAGTCTACTCTCAAGAGTTGATAAAGGTACAAACGAATAAAATGTTTATATATCACATTTTCAAATATCTATTATTTTCCATTTTACTCGATCTCCTAAACGGTAAAAGATAGGACATCGCCGTTTTCACCAGAGGATTTAGCACCTTATTTTACATAAAATAAGTCCTATAAGTCTACTCTCAAGAGTTGATAAAGGTACAAACGAATAAAATGTTTATATATCACATTTTCAAATATCTATTATTCTCCATTTTACTCAATCTCCTAAACGGTTAAAGATAGGACATCGCGGTTTTCACCAGAGGATTTAGCACCTTATTTTACATAAAATAAGTCCTATAAGTCTACTCTCAAGAGTTGATAAAGGTAAAAACGAATAAAATGTTTATATATCACATTTTCAAATATTCATTATTCCCCATTTTACTCGATCTCTTAAACGGTTAAAGATAGGACATGGCGGTTTTCACCAGTGGATTTAGCAACTCATTTTACATAAAATAAGTCCTATAAGTCTACTCTCAAGAGTTGATAAAGGTAAAAACGAATAAAATGTTTACATATCACATTATCAAATATCTATTATTCTCCATTTTACTCAATCTCCTAAACGGTTAAAGATAGGACATCGCGGTTTTCACCAATGGATTTAGAACCTCATTTTACATAAAATAGGTCCTATAAGTCTACTCTCAAGAGTTGATAAAGGTAAAAACGAATAAAATGTTTATATATCACATTTTCAAATATTCATTATTCCCCATTTTACTCGATCTCCTAAACGGTTAAAGATAGGACATGGCGGTTTTCACCAGTGGAATTAGCACCTCATTTTACATAAAATAAGTCCTATAAGTCTACTCTCAAGAGATGATAAAGGTACAAACGGATAAAATGTTTATATATCACATTTTCAAATAGTCATTTTTCCCCATTTTACTCGATCTCCTAAACGGTTAAAGATAGGACATGGCGGTTTTCACCAGTGGAATTAGCACCTCATTTTACATAAAATAAGTCCTATAAGTCTACTCTCAAGAGTTGATAAAGGTACAAACGGATAAAATGTTTATATATCACATTTTCAAATAGTCATTTTTCCCCATTTTACTCGATCTCCTAAACGGTTAAAGATAGGACATCGCGGTTTTCACCAGTGGATTTAGCACCTCATTTTACATAAAATAAGTCCTATAAGTCTACTCTCAAGAGTTGATAAAGGTACAAACGAATAAAATGTTTATATATCACATTATCAAATATCTATTGTTCTCCATTTTACTCGATCTCCAAAACGGTTAAAGATAGGACACCGCGGATTTCACCAGTGGATTTAGCACCTCATTTTACATAAAATAGGTCCTATAAGTCTACCCTCAAAAGTTGTTCAAGGTACAAACGAATAAAATGTTTATATATCACATTATCAAATATCTATTATTCTCCATTTTACTCGATCTCCAAAACGGTTAAAGATAGGACATCGCGGTTTTCACCAGTGGATTTAGCACCTCATTTTACATAAAATAGGTCCTATAAATCTACCCTCAAGAGTTGATCAAGGTACAAACGAATAAAATGTTTATATATCACATTTTCAAATATCTATTATTCTCCATTTTACTCGATCTCCTAAACGGTTAAAGATATCACATCGCGGTTTTCACCAGTGGATTTAACACCTCATTTTACATAAAATAAGTCCTATAAGTCTACTTTCAAGAGTTGAAAAGGGTACAAACGACGAATAAAATGTTTATATACCACATTATCAAATATCTATTATTCTCCATTTTACTCGATCTCCTAAACGGTTAAAGATAGGACATCCCGGTTTTTTTCCAGTGGATTTAGCACATCAGTTTACATAAAATAAGTCCTATAAGTCTACTCTCAAGAGTTGATAAGGGTACAAACGAATTAAATGTTTATATACCACATTATCAAATATCTATTATTCTCCATTTTACTCGATCTCCTAAACGGTTAAAGATAGGACATCGCGGTTTTCACCAGTGGATTTAGCACCTCATTTTACATAAAATAAGTCTTATAAGTCTACTCTCAAGAGTTGATAAAGGTACAAACGAATAAAATGTTTATATATCACATTATCAAATATCTATTATTCTCCATTTTACTCGATCTCCTAAACGGTTAAAGATAGGACATCGCGGTTTTTACCAGTGGATTAACCACCTCATTTTACATAAAATAAGTCCTATAAGTCTTCTCTCAAGAGTTGATAAAGGTACAAACGAATAAAATTTTTATATATCACATTTTCAAATATCTATTATTCTCCATTTTACTCGATCTCCTAAACGGTTAAAGATAGGACATCGCGGTTTTCACCAGTGGATTTAGCACCTCATTTTACATAAAATAGGTCCTATAATCTACTCTCAAATGTTGATAAAGGTACAAACGAATAAAATGTTTATATATCACATTTTCAAATATCTATTATTCTCCATTTTACTCGATCTCCTAAACGGTTAAAGATAGGACATCGCGGATTTCACCAGTGGATTTAGCACCTCATTTTACATAAAATATGTCCTATAAGTCTACTCTCAAGAGTTGATAAAGGTACAAACGAATAAAGTGTTTATATATCACATTTTCAAATATCTCTTCTCCATTTTACTCGATCTCCTAAAAGGTTAAAGATAGGACATCGCGGTTATCAGTCACTTTAGCATCCCATTTTATATAAAATTAGTTATATAACAACTGTCATTTTTAGACATCTGTCATTCTTGACATCTATGATTTTTTGACAGCTGTCATTTTTGACATCTGTCATTTTTTGACAGTTGTCAATCTTGACATTTGTCATTTTTTGACATCTTTTATTCTTGACATCTGTCACTCTTGACATCTGTCATTCTTGACATCTGTCACTCTTAACATCTGTCATTCTTGACATTTGTCATTTTTGACATCTGTCATTTTTTGACATCTGTCAATTTTGACATCTGTCATTTTTGACATTTGTCATTCTTGACATTTGTCATTTTTTGACATCTGTCATTCTTGACATCTGTCATTTTTTACAGCTGACATTTTTGACAGCCGTCATTCTGTGACAACTGAATAAAATGTTTATATATCACATTTTTAAATATCTATTATTCTCCATTTTACTCAATCTCCTAAACGGTTAAAGATAGGACATCGCGGTTTTCACCAGAGGATTTAGCACCTTATTTTACATAAAATAAGTCCTATAAGTCTACTCTCAAGAGTTGATAAAGGTACAAACGAATAAAATGTTTATATATCACATTTTCAAATATCTATTATTTTCCATTTTACTCGATCTCCTAAACGGTAAAAGATAGGACATCGCCGTTTTTACCAGAGGATTTAGCACCTTATTTTACATAAAATAAGTCCTATAAGTCTACTCTCAAGAGTTGATAAAGGTACAAACGAATAAAATGTTTATATATCACATTTTCAAATATCTATTATTTTCCATTTTACTCGATCTCCTTAACGGTAAAAGATAGGACATCGCGGTTTTCATCAGTGGATTAAGCACCCCATTTTACATAAAATAAGTCCTATAAGTCTACTCTCAAGAGTTGATAAAGGTACAAACGAATAAATTGTTTATATATCACATTTTCAAATATCTATTTTTCTCCATTTAACTCGATCTCCTAAACGGTTCAAGATAGGACATCGCGGTTTTCACCAGTGGATTAGGACCTCATTTTACATAAAATAAGTCCTATAAGTCTACTCTCAAGAGTCGATAAAGGTACGAACGAATTAAATGTTTATATATCACATTTTCAAATATCTATTATTCTCCATTTTACTCGATCCCCTAAACGGTTAAAGATAGGACATCGCGGTTTCCACAAGAGGATTTAGCACCTCATTTTACATAAAATAACTCCTATAAGTCTACTCTCAAGAGTTGATAAAGATACAAACGAATAAAATGTTTATATATCACATTTTCAAATATCTATTAATATCCATTTTACTCGATCTCCTAAACGGTTGAAGATAGGACATCGCAGTTTTTACCAGTGGATTTAGCACCTTATTTTACATAAAATAGGTCCTATAAGTCTACTCTCAAGAGTTGATAAAGGTACAAACGAATAAAATGTTTATATATCACATTTTCAAATATCTATTTTTCTCCATTTTACTCGATCTCCTAAACGGTTCAAGATAGGACATCGCGGTTTTCACCAGTGGATTTAGCACCTCATTTTACATAAAATAACTCCTATAAGTCTACTCTCAAGAGTTGATAAAGGTACAAACGAATAAAATGTTTATATATCACATTTTCAAATATCTATTATCCTCCATTTTACTCGATCTCCTAAACGGTTAAAAATAGGATATCGCGGTTTTCACCAGTGGATTTAGCACCTCATTTTACATAAAATAAGTCCTATAAGTCTACTCTCAAGAGTTGATAAAGATACAAACGAATAAAATGTTTATATATCACATTTTCAAATATCTATTATCCTCCATTTTACTCGATCTCCTAAACGGTTAAAGATAGGACATCGCAGTTTTTACCAGTGGATTTAGCACCTCATTTTACATAAAATAACTCCTATAAGTCTACTCTCAAGAGTTGATAAAGGTACAAACGAATAAAATGTTTATATATCACATTTTCAAATATCTATTATTCTCCATTTTACTCGATCTCCTAAACGGTTAAAAATAGGACATCGCGGTTTTCACCAGTGGATTTAGCACCTCATTTTACATAAAATAAGTCCTAAAAGTCTACTTTCAAAAGTTGATAAAGGTACAAACGAATAAAATGTTTATATATCACATTTTCAAATATCAATATTTCTCCATTTTACTCGATCTCCTAAACGGTTAAAGATAGGACATCGCGTATTTCACCAGTGGATTTAGCACCTTATTTTACATAAAATAAGTCCTATAAGTCTACTCTCAAGAGTTGATAAAGGTACAAACGAATAAAATGTTTATATATCACATATTTAAATATCTATTATTCTCCATTTTACTCGATCTCCTAAACGGTTAAAGATAGGACATCGCGTATTTCACCAGTGGATTTAGCACCTTATTTTACATAAAATAAGTCCTATAAGTCTACTCTCATGAGTTGATAAAGGTACAAACGAATAAAACGTTTATATATCACATTTTCAAATTTCTATTATTTTCTATTTTACTCGATCCCTAAACGGTTAAAGATAGGACATCGCGGTTTTTACCAGTTGATTTAGCACCTCATTTAACATATAATAAGTCCTATAAGTCTACTCTCAAAAGTTGATAAAGGTACAAACGAATAAAATATTTATATATCACATTTCCAAATATCTATTATTCTCCAATTTACTCGATCTCCTAAACGGTTAAAGATAGGACATCGCGGTTTTTACCAGTGGATTTAGCACTATATTTTACATAAAATAACTCCTATATGTCTACTCTCAAGAGTTGATAAAGGTACAAACGAATAAAATGTTTATATATCACATTTTCAAATATCTATTATTCTCCATTGTACTCGATCTCCAAAACGGATAAAGATAGGACATCGCGGTTTTCATCAGTAAATTAGGCACCCCATTTTACATAAAATAGGTCCTATAAGTCTACTTTCAAGAGTTGATAAAGGTACAAACGAATAAAATGTTTATATATCACATTTTCAAATATCTATTATTCTCCATTTTACTCGATCTCCTAAACGGTTAAAGATAGGACATTGCGGATTTCACCAGTGGATTTAGCACCTTATTTTACATAAAATAAGTCCTATAAGTCTACTCTCAAGAGTTGATAAAGTTACAAACGAATAAAATGTTTATATATCACATTTTCAAATATCTATTATTTTCTATTTTACTCGATCTCCTAAACGGTTAAAGATAGAACATCGCGGTTTTCACCAGTGGATTTAGCACTATATTTTACATAAAATAACTCCTATAAGTCTACTCTCAAGAGTTGATAAAGGTACAAACGAATAAAATGTTTATATATCACATTTTCAAATATCTATTATTCTCCATTTTACTCGATCTCCTAAACGGTTAGAGATAGGACATCGCGGTTTTCACAAGAGGATTTAGCACCTCATTTTACATAAAATAAGTCCTATAAGTCTACTCTCAAGAGATGATAAAGGTACAAACGGATAAAATGTTTATATATCACATTTTCAAATAGTCATTTTTCCCCATTTTACTCGATCTCCTAAACGGTTAAAGATAGGACATGGCGGTTTTCACCAGTGGAATTAGCACCTCATTTTACATAAAATAAGTCCTATAAGTCTACTCTCAAGAGTTGATAAAGGTACAAACGGATAAAATGTTTATATATCACATTTTCAAATAGTCATTTTTCCCCATTTTACTCGATCTCCTAAACGGTTAAAGATAGGACATCGCGGTTTTCACCAGTGGATTTAGCACCTCATTTTACATAAAATAAGTCCTATAAGTCTACTCTCAAGAGTTGATAAAGGTACAAACGAATAAAATGTTTATATATCACATTATCAAATATCTATTGTTCTCCATTTTACTCGATCTCCAAAACGGTTAAAGATAGGACACCGCGGATTTCACCAGTGGATTTAGCACCTCATTTTACATAAAATAGGTCCTATAAGTCTACCCTCAAAAGTTGTTCAAGGTACAAACGAATAAAATGTTTATATATCACATTATCAAATATCTATTATTCTCCATTTTACTCGATCTCCAAAACGGTTAAAGATAGGACATCGCGGTTTTCACCAGTGGATTTAGCACCTCATTTTACATAAAATAGGTCCTATAAATCTACCCTCAAGAGTTGATCAAGGTACAAACGAATAAAATGTTTATATATCACATTTTCAAATATCTATTATTCTCCATTTTACTCGATCTCCTAAACGGTTAAAGATATCACATCGCGGTTTTCACCAGTGGATTTAACACCTCATTTTACATAAAATAAGTCCTATAAGTCTACTTTCCAGAGTTGAAAAGGGTACAAACGACGAATAAAATGTTTATATACCACATTATCAAATATCTATTATTCTCCATTTTACTCGATCTCCTAAACGGTTAAAGATAGGACATCCCGGTTTTTTTCCAGTGGATTTAGCACATCAGTTTACATAAAATAAGTCCTATAAGTCTACTCTCAAGAGTTGATAAGGGTACAAACGAATAAAATGTTTATATACCACATTATCAAATATCTATTATTCTCCATTTTACTCGATCTCCTAAACGGTTAAAGATAGGACATCGCGGTTTTCACCAGTGGATTTAGCACCTCATTTTACATAAAATAGGTCCTATAATCTACTCTCAAATGTTGATAAAGGTACAAACGAATAAAATGTTTATATATCACATTTTCAAATATCTATTATTCTCCATTTTACTCGATCTCCTAAACGGTTAAAGATAGGACATCGCGGATTTCACCAGTGGATTTAGCACCTCATTTTACATAAAATATGTCCTATAAGTCTACTCTCAAGAGTTGATAAAGGTACAAACGAATAAAGTGTTTATATATCACATTTTCAAATATCTCTTCTCCATTTTACTCGATCTCCTAAAAGGTTAAAGATAGGACATCGCGGTTATCAGTCACTTTAGCATCCCATTTTATATAAAATTAGTTATATAACAACTGTCATTTTTAGACATCTGTCATTCTTGACATCTATGATTTTTTGACAGCTGTCATTTTTGACATCTGTCATTTTTTGACAGTTGTCAATCTTGACATTTGTCATTTTTTGACATCTTTTATTCTTGACATCTGTCACTCTTGACATCTGTCATTCTTGACATCTGTCACTCTTGACATCTGTCATTCTTGACATTTGTCATTTTTGACATCTGTCATTTTTTGACATCTGTCAATTTTGACATCTGTCATTTTTGACGTTTGTCATTCTTGACATTTGTCATTTTTTGACATCTGTCATTCTTGACATCTGTCATTTTTTACAGCTGACATTTTTGACAGCCGTCATTCTGTGACAACTGAATAAAATGTTTATATATCACATTTTTAAATATCTATTATTCTCCATTTTACTCAATCTCCTAAACGGTTAAAGATAGGACATCGCGGTTTTCACCAGAGGATTTAGCACCTTATTTTACATAAAATAAGTCCTATAAGTCTACTCTCAAGAGTTGATAAAGGTACAAACGAATAAAATGTTTATATATCACATTTTCAAATATCTATTATTTTCCATTTTACTCGATCTCCTTAACGGTAAAAGATAGGACATCGCGGTTTTCATCAGTGGATTAAGCACCCCACTTTACATAAAATAAGTCCTATAAGTCTACTCTCAAGAGTTGATAAAGGTACAAACGAATAAAATGTTTATATATCACATTTTCAAATATCTATTTTTCTCCATTTAACTCGATCTCCTAAACGGTTCAAGATAGGACATCGCGGTTTTCACCAGTGGATTAGGACCTCATTTTACATAAAATAAGTCCTATAAGTCTACTCTCAAGAGTCGATAAAGGTACGAACGAATTAAATGTTTATATATCACATTTTCAAATATCTATTATTCTCCATTTTACTCGATCCCCTAAACGGTTAAAGATAGGACATCGCGGTTTCCACAAGAGGATTTAGCACCTCATTTTACATAAAATAACTCCTATAAGTCTACTCTCAAAAGTTGATAAAGATACAAACGAATAAAATGTTTATATATCACATTTTCAAATATCTATTAATATCCATTTTACTCGATCTCCTAAACGGTTGAAGATAGGACATCGCAGTTTTTACCAGTGGATTTAGCACCTTATTTTACATAAAATAGGTCCTATAAGTCTACTCTCAAGAGTTGATAAAGGTACAAACGAATAAAATGTTTATATATCACATTTTCAAATATCTATTTTTCTCCATTTTACTCGATCTCCTAAACGGTTCAAGATAGGACATCGCGGTTTTCACCAGTGGATTTAGCACCTCATTTTACATAAAATAACTCCTATAAGTCTACTCTCAAGAGTTGATAAAGGTACAAACGAATAAAATGTTTATATATCACATTTTCAAATATCTATTATCCTCCATTTTACTCGATCTCCTAAACGGTTAAAAATAGGATATCGCGGTTTTCACCAGTGGATTTAGCACCTCATTTTACATAAAATAAGTCCTATAAGTCTACTCTCAAGAGTTGATAAAGATACAAACGAATAAAATGTTTATATATCACATTTTCAAATATCTATTATCCTCCATTTTACTCGATCTCCTAAACGGTTAAAGATAGGACATCGCAGTTTTTACCAGTGGATTTAGCACCTCATTTTACATAAAATAACTCCTATAAGTCTACTCTCAAGAGTTGATAAAGGTACAAACGAATAAAATGTTTATATATCACATTTTCAAATATCTATTATTCTCCATTTTACTCGATCTCCTAAACGGTTAAAAATAGGACATCGCGGTTTTCACCAGTGGATTTAGCACCTCATTTTACATAAAATAAGTCCTAAAAGTCTACTTTCAAAAGTTGATAAAGGTACAAACGAATAAAATGTTTATATATCACATTTTCAAATATCAATATTTCTCCATTTTACTCGATCTCCTAAACGGTTAAAGATAGGACATCGCGTATTTCACCAGTGAATTTAGCACCTTATTTTACATAAAATAAGTCCTATAAGTCTACTCTCAAGAGTTGATAAAGGTACAAACGAATAAAATGTTTATATATCACATATTTAAATATCTATTATTCTCCATTTTACTCGATCTCCTAAACGGTTAAAGATAGGACATCGCGTATTTCACCAGTGGATTTAGCACCTTATTTTACATAAAATAAGTCCTATAAGTCTACTCTCATGAGTTGATAAAGGTACAAACGAATAAAACGTTTATATATCACATTTTCAAATTTCTATTATTTTCTATTTTACTCGATCCCTAAACGGTTAAAGATAGGACATCGCGGTTTTTACCAGTTGATTTAGCACCTCATTTAACATATAATAAGTCCTATAAGTCTACTCTCAAAAGTTGATAAAGGTACAAACGAATAAAATATTTATATATCACATTTCCAAATATCTATTATTCTCCAATTTACTCGATCTCCTAAACGGTTAAAGATAGGACATCGCGGTTTTTACCAGTGGATTTAGCACTATATTTTACATAAAATAACTCCTATAAGTCTACTCTCAAGAGTTGATAAAGGTACAAACGAATAAAATGTTTATATATCACATTTTCAAATATCTATTATTCTCCATTGTACTCGATCTCCAAAACGGTTAAAGATAGGACATCGCGGTTTTCATCAGTAAATTAGGCACCCCATTTTACATAAAATAGGTCCTATAAGTCTACTTTCAAGAGTTGATAAAGGTACAAACGAATAAAATGTTTATATATCACATTTTCAAATATCTATTATTCTCCATTTTACTCGATCTCCTAAACGGTTAAAGATAGGACATTGCGGATTTCACCAGTGGATTTAGCACCTCATTTTACATAAAATAAGTCCTAAAAGTCTACTTTCAAAAGTTGATAAAGGTACAAACGAATAAAATGTTTATATATCACATTTTCAAATATCAATATTTCTCCATTTTACTCGATCTCCTAAACGGTTAAAGATAGGACATCGCGTATTTCACCAGTGAATTTAGCACCTTATTTTACATAAAATAAGTCCTATAAGTCTACTCTCAAGAGTTGATAAAGGTACAAACGAATAAAATGTTTATATATCACATATTTAAATATCTATTATTCTCCATTTTACTCGATCTCCTAAACGGTTAAAGATAGGACATCGCGTATTTCACCAGTGGATTTAGCACCTTATTTTACATAAAATAAGTCCTATAAGTCTACTCTCATGAGTTGATAAAGGTACAAACGAATAAAACGTTTATATATCACATTTTCAAATTTCTATTATTTTCTATTTTACTCGATCCCTAAACGGTTAAAGATAGGACATCGCGGTTTTTACCAGTTGATTTAGCACCTCATTTAACATATAATAAGTCCTATAAGTCTACTCTCAAAAGTTGATAAAGGTACAAACGAATAAAATATTTATATATCACATTTCCAAATATCTATTATTCTCCAATTTACTCGATCTCCTAAACGGTTAAAGATAGGACATCGCGGTTTTTACCAGTGGATTTAGCACTATATTTTACATAAAATAACTCCTATAAGTCTACTCTCAAGAGTTGATAAAGGTACAAACGAATAAAATGTTTATATATCACATTTTCAAATATCTATTATTCTCCATTGTACTCGATCTCCAAAACGGTTAAAGATAGGACATCGCGGTTTTCATCAGTAAATTAGGCACCCCATTTTACATAAAATAGGTCCTATAAGTCTACTTTCAAGAGTTGATAAAGGTACAAACGAATAAAATGTTTATATATCACATTTTCAAATATCTATTATTCTCCATTTTACTCGATCTCCTAAACGGTTAAAGATAGGACATTGCGGATTTCACCAGTGGATTTAGCACCTTATTTTACATAAAATAAGTCCTATAAGTCTACTCTCAAGAGTTGATAAAGTTACAAACGAATAAAATGTTTATATATCACATTTTCAAATATCTATTATTTTCTATTTTACTCGATCTCCTAAACGGTTAAAGATAGAACATCGCGGTTTTCACCAGTGGATTTAGCACTATATTTTACATAAAATAACTCCTATAAGTCTACTCTCAAGAGTTGATAAAGGTACAAACGAATAAAATGTTTATATATCACATTTTCAAATATCTATTATTCTCCATTTTACTCGATCTCCTAAACGGTTAGAGATAGGACATCGCGGTTTTCACAAGAGGATTTAGCACCTCATTTTACATAAAATAACTCCTATAAGTCTACTCTCAAGGGTTGATAAAGGTACAAACGAATAAAATGTTTATATATCACATTTTCAAATATCTATTTTTCTCCATTTTACTCGATCTCCTAAACGGTTCAAGATAGGACATCGCGGTTTTTACCAGTGGATTTAGCACCTCATTTTACATAAAATAGGTCCTATAAGTCTACTCTCAAATGTTGATAAAGGTACAAACGATTAAAATGTTTATATATCACATTTTCAAATATCTATTATTCTCAATTTTACTCGATCTCCTAAACGGTTAAAGATAGGACATCGAGGTTTTCACCAGTAGATTTAGCACCTCATTTTACATAAAATAGGTCCTATAAGTCTACTTTCAAGAGTTGATAAAGGTAAAAACGAATAAAATATTTATATATCAGATTTTCAAATATCAATATTCCTCCATTTTACTCGATCTCCTAAACGGTTAAAGATAGGACATCGCGGTTTTCACCACTCGATTTAGCACTATATTTTACATAAAATAAGTCCTATAAGTCTACTCTCAAGAGTCGATAAAGGTACGAACGAATAAAATGTTTATATATCACTTTTTCAAATATCTATTATTCTCCATTTTACTCGATCTCCTAAACGGTTAAAGATAGGACATCGCGGTTTCCACAAGAGGATTTAGCACCTCATTTTACATAAAATAACTCCTATATGTCTACTCTCAAGAGTTGATAAAGGTACAAACGAATAAAATGTTTATATATCACATGTTCAAATATCTATTATCCTCCATTTTACTCGATCTCCTAAACGGTTAAAAATAGGATATCGCGGTTTTCACCAGTGGATTTAGCATCTCATTTTACATAAAATAAGTCCTATAAGTCTACTCTCAAGAGTTGATAAAGATACAAACGAATAAAATGTTTATATATCACATTTTCAAATATCTATTAATATCCATTTTACTCGATCTCCTAAACGGTTAAAGATAGAACATCGCAGTTTTTACCAGTGGATTTAGCACCTTATTTTACATAAAATAAGTCCTATAAGTCTACTCTCAAGAGTTGATAAAGATACAAACGAATAAAATGTTTATATATCACATTTTCAAATATCTATTAATATCCATTTTACTCGATCTCCTAAACGGTTCAAGATAGGACATCGCGGTTTTCACCAGTGGATTTAGCACCTCATTTTACATAAAATAAGTCCTATAAGTCTACTCTCAAGAGTTGATAAAGGTACAAACGAATAAAATGATTATATATCACATTTTCAAATTTCTATTATTTTCTATTTTACTCGATCCCTAAACGGTTAAAGATAGGACATCGCGGTTTTTACCAGTGGATTTAGCACCTCATTTAACATATAATAAGTCCTATAAGTCTACTCTCAAGAGTTGATAAAGGTACAAACGAATAAAATGTTTATATATCACATTTTCAAATATCTATTATTCTCCATTTTACTCGATCTCCTAAACGGTTAGAGATAGGACATCGCGGTTTTCACAAGAGGATTTAGCACCTCATTTTACATAAAATAACTCCTATAAGTCTACTCTCAAGGGTTGATAAAGGTACAAACGAATAAAATGTTTATATATCACATTTTCAAATATCTATTTTTCTCCATTTTACTCGATCTCCTAAACGGTTCAAGATAGGACATCGCGGTTTTTACCAGTGGATTTAGCACCTCATTTTACATAAAATAGGTCCTATAAGTCTACTCTCAAATGTTGATAAAGGTACAAACGATTAAAATGTTTATATATCACATTTTCAAATATCTATTATTCTCCATTTTACTCGATCTCCTAAACGGTTAAAGATAGGACATCGAGGTTTTCACCAGTAGATTTAGCACCTCATTTTACATAAAATAGGTCCTATAAGTCTACTTTCAAGAGTTGATAAAGGTAAAAACGAATAAAATATTTATATATCAGATTTTCAAATATCAATATTCCTCCATTTTACTCGATCTCCTAAACGGTTAAAGATAGGACATCGCGGTTTTCACCACTCGATTTAGCACTATATTTTACATAAAATAAGTCCTATAAGTCTACTCTCAAGAGTCGATAAAGGTACGAACGAATAAAATGTTTATATATCACTTTTTCAAATATCTATTATTCTCCATTTTACTCGATCTCCTAAACGGTTAATGATAGGACATCGCGGTTTCCACAAGAGGATTTAGCACCTCATTTTACATAAAATAACTCCTATAAGTCTACTCTCAAGAGTTGATAAAGGTACAAACGAATAAAATGTTTATATATCACATTTTCAAATATCTATTATCCTCCATTTTACTCGATCTCCTAAACGGTTAAAAATAGGATATCGCGGTTTTCACCAGTCGATTTAGCATCTCATTTTACATAAAATAAGTCCTATAAGTCTACTCTCAAGAGTTGATAAAGATACAAACGAATAAAATGTTTATATATCACATTTTCAAATATCTATTAATATCCATTTTACTCGATCTCCTAAACGGTTAAAGATAGAACATCGCAGTTTTTACCAGTGGATTTAGCACCTCATTTTACATAAAATAAGTCCTATAAGTCTACTCTCAAGAGTTGATAAAGGTACAAACGAATAAAATGATTATATATCACATTTTCAAATTTCTATTATTTTCTATTTTACTCGATCCCTAAACGGTTAAAGATAGGACATCGCGGTTTTTACCAGTGGATTTAGCACCTCATTTAACATATAATAAGTCCTATAAGTCTACTCTCAAGAATTGATAAAGGTACAAACGAATAAAATGTTTATATATCACATTTTCAAATATCTATTATTCTCCATTTTACTCGATCTCCTAAACGGTTAGAGATAGGACATCGCGGTTTCCACAAGAGGATTTAGCACCTCATTTTACATAAAATAACTCCTATAAGTCTATTCTCAAGGGTTGATAAAGGTACAAACGAATAAAATGTTTATATATCACATTTTCAAATATCTATTTTTCTCCATTTTACTCGATCTCCTAAACGGTTCAAGATAGGACATCGCGGTTTTCACCAGTGGATTTAGCACCTCATTTTACATAAAATAAGTCCTATAAGTCTACTCTCAAGAGTTGATAAAGGTAAAAACGAATAAAATGTTTATATATCACATTTTCAAATATTCATTATTCCCCATTTTACTCGATCTCCTAAACGGTTAAAGATAGGACATGGCGGTTTTCACCAGTGGAATTAGCACCTCATTTTACATAAAATAAGTCCTATAAGTCTACTCTCAAGAGTTGATAAAGGTACAAACGGATAAAATGTTTATATATCACATTTTCAAATATTCATTATTCCCCATTTTACTCGATCTCCTAAACGGTTAAAGATAGGACATCGCGGTTTTCACCAGTGGATTTAGCACCTCATTTTACATAAAATAAGTCCTATAAGTCTACTCTCAAGAGTTGATAAAGGTACAAACGAATAAAATGTTTGTATATCACATTATCAAATATCTATTGTTCTCCATTTTACTCGATCTCCAAAACGGTTAAAGATAAGACATCGCGGATTTCACCAGTGGATTTAGCACCTCATTTTACATAAAATAGGTCCTATAAGTCTACCCTCAAAAGTTGATCAAGGTACAAACGAATAAAATGTTTATATATCACATTATCAAATATCTATTATTCTCCATTTTACTCGATCTCCATAACGGTTAAAGATAGGACATCGCGGTTTTCACCAGTGGATTTAGCCCCCCATTTTACATAAAATAAGTCCTAAAAGTCTACTCTCAAGAGTTGATAAAGGTACAAACGAATAAAATGTTTATATATCACATTTTCAAATATCTATTTTTCTCCATTTAACTCGATCTCCTAAACGGTTCAAGATAGGACATCGCGGTTTTCACCAGTGGATTTAGCACCTCTTTTTACATAAAATAAGTCCTATAAGTCTACTCTTAAGAATTGATAAAGGTACAAACGAATAAAATGTTTATATATCACATTTTCAAATATCCATTATTCTCCATTTTACTCGATCTCCTAAACGGTTAAAGTTAGGACATCGCGGTTTTCACCAGTGGATTTAGCACCTCATTTTACATAAATTAAGTCCTATAAGTCTACTCTCGAGAGTTGATAAAGGTACAAACAAATAAAATGTTTATATATCACATTTTCAAATATCAATTAATCTCCATTTTACTCCATCTCCTAAACGGTTAAAGATTGGACATCGCGGTTTTCACCAGTGGATTTAGAACCTCATTTTACATAAAATAGGTCCTATAAGTCTACTCTCAAGAGTTGATAAAGGTGAAAACGAATAAAATGTTTACATATCACATTATCAAATATCTATTATTCTCCATTTTACTCAATCTCCTAAACGGTTAAAGATAGGACATCGCGGTTTTCACCAGTGGATTTAGAACCTCATTTTACATAAAATAGGTCCAATAAGTCTACTCTCAAGAGTTGATAAAGGTAAAAACGAATAAAATGTTTATATATCACATTTTCAAATATTCATTATTCCCCATTTTACTCGATCTCTTAAACGGTTAAAGATAGGACATGGCGGTTTTCACCAGTGGATTTAGCAACTCATTTTACATAAAATAAGTCCTATAAGTCTACTCTCAAGAGTTGATAAAGGTAAAAACGAATAAAATGTTTATATATCACATTTTCAAATATTCATTATTCCCCATTTTACTCGATCTCCTAAACGGTTAAAGATAGGACATGGCGGTTTTCACCAGTGGAATTAGCACCTCATTTTACATAAAATAAGTCCTATAAGTCTACTCTCAAGAGTTGATAAAGGTACAAACGGATAAAATGTTTATATATCACATTTTCAAATAGTCATTTTTCCCCATTTTACTCGATCTCCTAAACGGTTAAAGATAGGACATCGCGGTTTTCACCAGTGGATTTTGCACCTCATTTTACATAAAATAAGTCCTATAAGTCTACTCTCAAGAGTTGATAAAGGTACAAACGAATAAAATGTTTATATATCACATTATCAAATATCTATTGTTCTCCATTTTACTCGATCTCCAAAACGGTTAAAGATAGGACACCGCGGATTTCACCAGTGGATTTAGCACCTCATTTTACATAAAATAGGTCCTATAAGTCTACCCTCAAAAGTTGTTCAAGGTACAAACGAATAAAATGTTTATATATCACATTTTCAAATATCTATTATTCTCCATTTTACTCGATCTCCTAAACGGTTAAAGATAGGACATCGCGGATTTCACCAGTGGATTTAGCACCTCATTTTACATAAAATATGTCCTATAAGTCTACTCTCAAGAGTTGATAAGGGTACAAACGAATAAAATGTTTATATACCACATTATCAAATATCTATTATTCTCCATTTTACTCGATCTCCTAAACGGTTAAAGATAGGACATCGCGGTTTTCACCAGTGGATTTAGCACCTCATTTTACATAAAATAGGTCCTATAATCTACTCTCAAATGTTGATAAAGGTACAAACGAATAAAATGTTTATATATCACATTTTCAAATATCTATTATTCTCCATTTTACTCGATCTCCTAAACGGTTAAAGATAGGACATCGCGGATTTCACCAGTGGATTTAGCACCTCATTTTACATAAAATATGTCCTATAAGTCTACTCTCAAGAGTTGATAAAGGTACAAACGAATAAAGTGTTTATATATCACATTTTCAAATATCTCTTCTCCATTTTACTCGATCTCCTAAAAGGTTAAAGATAGGACATCGCGGTTATCAGTCACTTTAGCATCCCATTTTATATAAAATTAGTTATATAACAACTGTCATTTTTAGACATCTGTCATTCTTGACATCTATGATTTTTTGACAGCTGTCATTTTTGACATCTGTCATTTTTTGACAGTTGTCAATCTTGACATTTGTCATTTTTTGACATCTTTTATTCTTGACATCTGTCACTCTTGACATCTGTCATTCTTGACATCTGTCACTCTTGACATCTGTCATTCTTGACATTTGTCATTTTTGACATCTGTCATTTTTTGACATCTGTCAATTTTGACATCTGTCATTTTTGACGTTTGTCATTCTTGACATTTGTCATTTTTTGACATCTGTCATTCTTGACATCTGTCATTTTTTACAGCTGACATTTTTGACAGCCGTCATTCTGTGACAACTGAATAAAATGTTTATATATCACATTTTTAAATATCTATTATTCTCCATTTTACTCAATCTCCTAAACGGTTAAAGATAGGACATCGCGGTTTTCACCACTCGATTTAGCACTATATTTTACATAAAATAAGTCCTATAAGTCTACTCTCAAGAGTCGATAAAGGTACGAACGAATAAAATGTTTATATATCACTTTTTCAAATATCTATTATTCTCCATTTTACTCGATCTCCTAAACGGTTAATGATAGGACATCGCGGTTTCCACAAGAGGATTTAGCACCTCATTTTACATAAAATAACTCCTATAAGTCTACTCTCAAGAGTTGATAAAGGTACAAACGAATAAAATGTTTATATATCACATTTTCAAATATCTATTATCCTCCATTTTACTCGATCTCCTAAACGGTTAAAAATAGGATATCGCGGTTTTCACCAGTCGATTTAGCATCTCATTTTACATAAAATAAGTCCTATAAGTCTACTCTCAAGAGTTGATAAAGATACAAACGAATAAAATGTTTATATATCACATTTTCAAATATCTATTAATATCCATTTTACTCGATCTCCTAAACGGTTAAAGATAGAACATCGCAGTTTTTACCAGTGGATTTAGCACCTCATTTTACATAAAATAAGTCCTATAAGTCTACTCTCAAGAGTTGATAAAGGTACAAACGAATAAAATGATTATATATCACATTTTCAAATTTCTATTATTTTCTATTTTACTCGATCCCTAAACGGTTAAAGATAGGACATCGCGGTTTTTACCAGTGGATTTAGCACCTCATTTAACATATAATAAGTCCTATAAGTCTACTCTCAAGAATTGATAAAGGTACAAACGAATAAAATGTTTATATATCACATTTTCAAATATCTATTATTCTCCATTTTACTCGATCTCCTAAACGGTTAGAGATAGGACATCGCGGTTTCCACAAGAGGATTTAGCACCTCATTTTACATAAAATAACTCCTATAAGTCTATTCTCAAGGGTTGATAAAGGTACAAACGAATAAAATGTTTATATATCACATTTTCAAATATCTATTTTTCTCCATTTTACTCGATCTCCTAAACGGTTCAAGATAGGACATCGCGGTTTTCACCAGTGGATTTAGCACCTCATTTTACATAAAATAAGTCCTATAAGTCTACTCTCAAGAGTTGATAAAGGTACAAACGAATAAAATGTTTGTATATCACATTATCAAATATCTATTGTTCTCCATTTTACTCGATCTCCAAAACGGTTAAAGATAAGACATCGCGGATTTCACCAGTGGATTTAGCACCTCATTTTACATAAAATAGGTCCTATAAGTCTACCCTCAAAAGTTGATCAAGGTACAAACGAATAAAATGTTTATATATCACATTATCAAATATCTATTATTCTCCATTTTACTCGATCTCCATAACGGTTAAAGATAGGACATCGCGGTTTTCACCAGTGGATTTAGCCCCCCATTTTACATAAAATAAGTCCTAAAAGTCTACTCTCAAGAGTTGATAAAGGTACAAACGAATAAAATGTTTATATATCACATTTTCAAATATCTATTTTTCTCCATTTAACTCGATCTCCTAAACGGTTCAAGATAGGACATCGCGGTTTTCACCAGTGGATTTAGCACCTCTTTTTACATAAAATAAGTCCTATAAGTCTACTCTTAAGAATTGATAAAGGTACAAACGAATAAAATGTTTATATATCACATTTTCAAATATCCATTATTCTCCATTTTACTCGATCTCCTAAACGGTTAAAGTTAGGACATCGCGGTTTTCACCAGTGGATTTAGCACCTCATTTTACATAAATTAAGTCCTATAAGTCTACTCTCGAGAGTTGATAAAGGTACAAACAAATAAAATGTTTATATATCACATTTTCAAATATCAATTAATCTCCATTTTACTCCATCTCCTAAACGGTTAAAGATTGGACATCGCGGTTTTCACCAGTGGATTTAGAACCTCATTTTACATAAAATAGGTCCTATAAGTCTACTCTCAAGAGTTGATAAAGGTGAAAACGAATAAAATGTTTACATATCACATTATCAAATATCTATTATTCTCCATTTTACTCAATCTCCTAAACGGTTAAAGATAGGACATCGCGGTTTTCACCAGTGGATTTAGAACCTCATTTTACATAAAATAGGTCCAATAAGTCTACTCTCAAGAGTTGATAAAGGTAAAAACGAATAAAATGTTTATATATCACATTTTCAAATATTCATTATTCCCCATTTTACTCGATCTCTTAAACGGTTAAAGATAGGACATGGCGGTTTTCACCAGTGGATTTAGCAACTCATTTTACATAAAATAAGTCCTATAAGTCTACTCTCAAGAGTTGATAAAGGTAAAAACGAATAAAATGTTTATATATCACATTTTCAAATATTCATTATTCCCCATTTTACTCGATCTCCTAAACGGTTAAAGATAGGACATGGCGGTTTTCACCAGTGGAATTAGCACCTCATTTTACATAAAATAAGTCCTATAAGTCTACTCTCAAGAGTTGATAAAGGTACAAACGGATAAAATGTTTATATATCACATTTTCAAATAGTCATTTTTCCCCATTTTACTCGATCTCCTAAACGGTTAAAGATAGGACATCGCGGTTTTCACCAGTGGATTTTGCACCTCATTTTACATAAAATAAGTCCTATAAGTCTACTCTCAAGAGTTGATAAAGGTACAAACGAATAAAATGTTTATATATCACATTATCAAATATCTATTGTTCTCCATTTTACTCGATCTCCAAAACGGTTAAAGATAGGACACCGCGGATTTCACCAGTGGATTTAGCACCTCATTTTACATAAAATAGGTCCTATAAGTCTACCCTCAAAAGTTGTTCAAGGTACAAACGAATAAAATGTTTATATATCACATTATCAAATATCTATTATTCTCCATTTTACTCGATCTCCAAAACGGTTAAATATAGGACATCGCGGTTTTCACCAGTGGATTTAGCACCTCATTTTACATAAAATAGGTCCTATAAATCTACCCTCAAGAGTTGATCAAGGTACAAACGAATAAAATGTTTATATATCACATTTTCAAATATCTATTATTCTCCATTTTACTCGATCTCCTAAACGGTTAAAGATATCACATCGCGGTTTTCACCAGTGGATTTAACACCTCATTTTACATAAAATAAGTCCTATAAGTCTACTCTCAAGAGTTGATAAAGGTACAAACGAATAAAATGTTTATATATCACATTTTCAAATATCTATTATCCTCCATTTTACTCGATCTCCTAAACGGTTAAAAATAGGATATCGCGGTTTTCACCAGTCGATTTAGCATCTCATTTTACATAAAATAAGTCCTATAAGTCTACTCTCAAGAGTTGATAAAGATACAAACGAATAAAATGTTTATATATCACATTTTCAAATATCTATTAATATCCATTTTACTCGATCTCCTAAACGGTTAAAGATAGAACATCGCAGTTTTTACCAGTGGATTTAGCACCTTATTTTACATAAAATAAGTCCTATAAGTCTACTCTCAAGAGTTGATAAAGATACAAACGAATAAAATGTTTATATATCACATTTTCAAATATCTATTAATATCCATTTTACTCGATCTCCTAAACGGTTCAAGATAGGACATCGCGGTTTTCACCAGTGGATTTAGCACCTCATTTTACATAAAATAAGTCCTATAAGTCTACTCTCAAGAGTTGATAAAGGTACAAACGAATAAAATGATTATATATCACATTTTCAAATTTCTATTATTTTCTATTTTACTCGATCCCTAAACGGTTAAAGATAGGACATCGCGGTTTTTACCAGTGGATTTAGCACCTCATTTAACATATAATAAGTCCTATAAGTCTACTCTCAAGAATTGATAAAGGTACAAACGAATAAAATGTTTATATATCACATTTTCAAATATCTATTATTCTCCATTTTACTCGATCTCCTAAACGGTTAGAGATAGGACATCGCGGTTTCCACAAGAGGATTTAGCACCTCATTTTACATAAAATAACTCCTATAAGTCTATTCTCAAGGGTTGATAAAGGTTCAAACGAATAAAATGTTTATATATCACATTTTCAAATATCTATTTTTCTCCATTTTACTCGATCTCCTAAACGGTTCAAGATAGGACATCGCGGTTTTCACCAGTGGATTTAGCACCTCATTTTACATAAAATAAGTCCTATAAGTCTACTCTCAAGAGTTGATAAAGGTAAAAACGAATAAAATGTTTATATATCACATTTTCAAATATTCATTATTCCCCATTTTACTCGATCTCCTAAACGGTTAAAGATAGGACATGGCGGTTTTCACCAGTGGAATTAGCACCTCATTTTACATAAAATAAGTCCTATAAGTCTACTCTCAAGAGTTGATAAAGGTACAAACGGATAAAATATTTATATATCACATTTTCAAATATTCATTATTCCCCATTTTACTCGATCTCCTAAACGGTTAAAGATAGGACATCGCGGTTTTCACCAGTGGATTTAGCACCTCATTTTACATAAAATAAGTCCTATAAGTCTACTCTCAAGAGTTGATAAAGGTACAAACGAATAAAATGTTTGTATATCACATTATCAAATATCTATTGTTCTCCATTTTACTCGATCTCCAAAACGGTTAAAGATAAGACATCGCGGATTTCACCAGTGGATTTAGCACCTCATTTTACATAAAATAGGTCCTATAAGTCTACCCTCAAAAGTTGATCAAGGTACAAACGAATAAAATGTTTATATATCACATTATCAAATATCTATTATTCTCCATTTTACTCGATCTCCATAACGGTTAAAGATAGGACATCGCGGTTTTCACCAGTGGATTTAGCACCCCATTTTACATAAAATAAGTCCTAAAAGTCTACTCTCAAGAGTTGATAAAGGTACAAACGAATAAAATGTTTATATATCACATTTTCAAATATCTATTTTTCTCCATTTAACTCGATCTCCTAAACGGTTCAAGATAGGACATCGCGGTTTTCACCAGTGGATTTAGCACCTCTTTTTACATAAAATAAGTCCTATAAGTCTACTCTTAAGAATTGATAAAGGTACAAACGAATAAAATGTTTATATATCACATTTTCAAATATCCATTATTCTCCATTTTACTCGATCTCCTAAACGGTTAAAGTTAGGACATCGCGGTTTTCACCAGTGGATTTAGCACCTCATTTTACATAAATTAAGTCCTATAAGTCTACTCTCGAGAGTTGATAAAGGTACAAACAAATAAAATGTTTATATATCACATTTTCAAATATCAATTAATCTCCATTTTACTCCATCTCCTAAACGGTTAAAGATTGGACATCGCGGTTTTCACCAGTGGATTTAGAACCTCATTTTACATAAAATAGGTCCTATAAGTCTACTCTCAAGAGTTGATAAAGGTGAAAACGAATAAAATGTTTACATATCACATTATCAAATATCTATTATTCTCCATTTTACTCAATCTCCTAAACGGTTAAAGATAGGACATCGCGGTTTTCACCAGTGGATTTAGAACCTCATTTTACATAAAATAGGTCCAATAAGTCTACTCTCAAGAGTTGATAAAGGTAAAAACGAATAAAATGTTTATATATCACATTTTCAAATATTCATTATTCCCCATTTTACTCGATCTCTTAAACGGTTAAAGATAGGACATGGCGGTTTTCACCAGTGGATTTAGCAACTCATTTTACATAAAATAAGTCCTATAAGTCTACTCTCAAGAGTTGATAAAGGTAAAAACGAATAAAATGTTTATATATCACATTTTCAAATATTCATTATTCCCCATTTTACTCGATCTCCTAAACGGTTAAAGATAGGACATGGCGGTTTTCACCAGTGGAATTAGCACCTCATTTTACATAAAATAAGTCCTATAAGTCTACTCTCAAGAGTTGATAAAGGTACAAACGGATAAAATGTTTATATATCACATTTTCAAATAGTCATTTTTCCCCATTTTACTCGATCTCCTAAACGGTTAAAGATAGGACATCGCGGTTTTCACCAGTGGATTTTGCACCTCATTTTACATAAAATAAGTCCTATAAGTCTACTCTCAAGAGTTGATAAAGGTACAAACGAATAAAATGTTTATATATCACATTATCAAATATCTATTGTTCTCCATTTTACTCGATCTCCAAAACGGTTAAAGATAGGACACCGCGGATTTCACCAGTGGATTTAGCACCTCATTTTACATAAAATAGGTCCTATAAGTCTACCCTCAAAAGTTGTTCAAGGTACAAACGAATAAAATGTTTATATATCACATTATCAAATATCTATTATTCTCCATTTTACTCGATCTCCAAAACGGTTAAAGATAGGACATCGCGGTTTTCACCAGTGGATTTAGCACCTCATTTTACATAAAATAGGTCCTATAAATCTACCCTCAAGAGTTGATCAAGGTACAAACGAATAAAATGTTTATATATCACATTTACAAATATCTATTATTCTCCATTTTACTCGATCTCCTAAACGGTTAAAGATATCACATCGCGGTTTTCACCAGTGGATTTAACACCTCATTTTACATAAAATAAGTCCTATAAGTCTACTTTCAAGAGTTGAAAAGGGTACAAACGACGAATAAAATGTTTATATACCACATTATCAAATATCTATTATTCTCCATTTTACTCGATCTCCTAAACGGTTAAAGATAGGACATCCCGGTTTTTTTCCAGTGGATTTAGCACATCAGTTTACATAAAATAAGTCCTATAAGTCTACTCTCAAGAGTTGATAAGGGTACAAACGAATAAAATGTTTATATACCACATTATCAAATATCTATTATTCTCCATTTTACTCGATCTCCTAAACGGTTAAAGATAGGACATCGCGGTTTTCACCAGTGGATTTAGCACCTCATTTTACATAAAATAGGTCCTATAATCTACTCTCAAATGTTGATAAAGGTACAAACGAATAAAATGTTTATATATCACATTTTCAAATATCTATTATTCTCCATTTTACTCGATCTCCTAAACGGTTAAAGATAGGACATCGCGGATTTCACCAGTGGATTTAGCACCTCATTTTACATAAAATATGTCCTATAATCTACTCTCAAATGTTGATAAAGGTACAAACGAATAAAATGTTTATATATCACATTTTCAAATATCTATTATTCTCCATTTTACTCGATCTCCTAAACGGTTAAAGATAGGACATCGCGGATTTCACCAGTGGATTTAGCACCTCATTTTACATAAAATATGTCCTATAAGTCTACTCTCAAGAGTTGATAAAGGTACAAACGAATAAAGTGTTTATATATCACATTTTCAAATATCTATTATTCTCCATTTTACTCGATCTCCTAAACGGTTAAAGATAGGACATCGCGGTTTTCACCAGTGGATTTAGCACCTCATTTTACATAAAATAAGTCTTATAAGTCTACTCTCAAGAGTTGATAAAGGTACAAACGAATAAAATGTCTATATATCACATTATCAAATATCTATTATTCTCCATTTTACTCGATCTCCTAAACGGTTAAAGATAGGACATCGCAGTTTTTACCAGTGGATTAACCACCTCATTTTACATGAAATAAGTCCTATAAGTCTTCTCTCAAGAGTTGATAAAGGTACAAACGAATAAAATTTTTATATATCACATTTTCAAATATCTATTATTCTCCATTTTACTCGATCTCCTAAACGGTTAAAGATAGGACATCGCGGTTTTCACCAGTGGATTTAGCACCTCATTTTACATAAAATAGGTCCTATAATCTACTCTCAAATGTTGATAAAGGTACAAACGAATAAAATGTTTATATATCACATTTTCAAATATCTATTATTCTCCATTTTACTCGATCTCCTAAACGGTTAAAGATAGGACATCGCGGATTTCACCAGTGGATTTAGCACCTCATTTTACATAAAATATGTCCTATAAGTCTACTCTCAAGAGTTGATAAAGATACAAACGAATAAAGTGTTTATATATCACATTTTCAAATATCTCTTCTCCATTTTACTCGATCTCCTAAAAGGTTAAAGATAGGACATCGCGGTTATCAGTCACTTTAGCATACCATTTTATATAAAATTAGTTATATAACAACTGTCATTTTTAGACATCTGTCATTCTTGACATCTATGATTTTTTGACAGCTGTCATTTTTGACATCTGTCATTTTTTGACAGTTGTCAATCTTGTCATTTGTCATTTTTTGACATCTTTTATTCTTGACATCTGTCACTCTTGACATCTGTCATTCTTGACATCTGTCACTCTTGACATCTGTCATTCTTGACATTTGTCATTTTTGACATCTGTCATTTTTTGACATCTGTCAATTTTGACATCTGTCATTTTTGACATTTGTCATTCTTGACATTTGTCATTTTTTGACATCTGTCATTCTTGACATCTGTCATTTTTTACAGCTGACATTTTTGACAGCCGTCATTCTGTGACAACTGAATAAAATGTTTATATATCACATTTTTAAATATCTATTATTCTCCATTTTACTCAATCTCCTAAACGGTTAAAGATAGGACATCGCGGTTTTCACCAGAGGATTTAGCACCTTATTTTACATAAAATAAGTCCTATAAGTCTACTCTCAAGAGTTGATAAAGGTACAAACGAATAAAATGTTTATATATCACATTTTCAAATATCTATTATTTTCCATTTTACTCGATCTCCTAAACGGTAAAAGATAGGACATCGCCGTTTTCACCAGAGGATTTAGCACCTTATTTTACATAAAATAAGTCCTATAAGTCTACTCTCAAGAGTTGATAAAGGTACAAACGAATAAAATGTTTATATATCACATTTTCAAATATCTATTATTTTCCATTTTACTCGATCTCCTAAACGGTAAAAGATAGGACATCGCGGTTTTCATCAGTGGATTAAGCACCCCATTTTACATAAAATAAGTCCTATAAGTCTACTCTCAAGAGTTGATAAAGGTACAAACGAATAAAATGTTTATATATCACATTATCAAATATCTATTATTCTCCATTTTACTCGATCTCCTAAACGGTTAAAGATAGGACATCGCGGTTTTTACCAGTGGATTAACCACCTCATTTTACATAAAATAAGTCCTATAAGTCTTCTCTCAAGAGTTGATAAAGGTACAAACGAATAAAATTTTTATATATCACATTTTCAAATATCTATTATTCTCCATTTTACTCGATCTCCTAAACGGTTAAAGATAGGACATCGCGGTTTTCACCAGTGGATTTAGCACCTCATTTTACATAAAATAGGTCCTATAATCTACTCTCAAATGTTGATAAAGGTACAAACGAATAAAATGTTTATATATCACATTTTCAAATATCTATTATTCTCCATTTTACTCGATCTCCTAAACGGTTAAAGATAGGACATCGCGGATTTCACCAGTGGATTTAGCACCTCATTTTACATAAAATATGTCCTATAATCTACTCTCAAATGTTGATAAAGGTACAAACGAATAAAATGTTTATATATCACATTTTCAAATATCTATTATTCTCCATTTTACTCGATCTCCTAAACGGTTAAAGATAGGACATCGCGGATTTCACCAGTGGATTTAGCACCTCATTTTACATAAAATATGTCCTATAAGTCTACTCTCAAGAGTTGATAAAGGTACAAACGAATAAAGTGTTTATATATCACATTTTCAAATATCTATTATTCTCCATTTTACTCGATCTCCTAAACGGTTAAAGATAGGACATCACGGTTTTCACCAGTGGATTTAGCACCTCATTTTACATAAAATAAGTCTTATAAGTCTACTCTCAAGAGTTGATAAAGGTACAAACGAATAAAATGTCTATATATCACATTATCAAATATCTATTATTCTCCATTTTACTCGATCTCCTAAACGGTTAAAGATAGGACATCGCGGTTTTTACCAGTGGATTAACCACCTCATTTTACATAAAATAAGTCCTATAAGTCTTCTCTCAAGAGTTGATAAAGGTACAAACGAATAAAATTTTTATATATCACATTTTCAAATATCTATTATTCTCCATTTTACTCGATCTCCTAAACGGTTAAAGATAGGACATCGCGGTTTTCACCAGTGGATTTAGCACCTCATTTTACATAAAATAGGTCCTATAATCTACTCTCAAATGTTGATAAAGGTACAAACGAATAAAATGTTTATATATCACATTTTCAAATATCTATTATTCTCCATTTTACTCGATCTCCTAAACAGTTAAAGATAGGACATCGCGGATTTCACCAGTGGATTTAGCACCTCATTTTACATAAAATATGTCCTATAAGTCTACTCTCAAGAGTTGATAAAGGTACAAACGAATAAAGTGTTTATATATCACATTTTCAAATATCTCTTCTCCATTTTACTCGATCTCCTAAAAGGTTAAAGATAGGACATCGCGGTTATCAGTCACTTTAGCATACCATTTTATATAAAATTAGTTATATAACAACTGTCATTTTTAGACATCTGTCATTCTTGACATCTATGATTTTTTGACAGCTGTCATTTTTGACATCTGTCATTTTTTGACAGTTGTCAATCTTGACATTTGTCATTTTTTGACATCTTTTATTCTTGACATCTGTCACTCTTGACATCTGTCACTCTTGACATCTGTCATTCTTGACATTTGTCATTTTTGACATCTGTCATTTTTTGACATCTGTCAATTTTGACATCTGTCATTTTTGACATTTGTCATTCTTGATATTTGTCATTTTTTGACATCTGTCATTCTTGACATCTGTCATTTTTTACAGCTGACATTTTTGACAGCCGTCATTCTGTGACAACTGAATAAAATGTTTATATATCACATTTTTAAATATCTATTATTCTCCATTTTACTCAATCTCCTAAACGGTTAAAGATAGGACATCGCGGTTTTCACCAGAGGATTTAGCACCTTATTTTACATAAAATAAGTCCTATAAGTCTACTCTCAAGAGTTGATAAAGGTACAAACGAATAAAATGTTTATATATCACATTTTCAAATATCTATTATTTTCCATTTTACTCGATCTCCTAAACGGTAAAAGATAGGGCATCGCGGTTTTCATCAGTGGATTAAGCACCCCATTTTACATAAAATAAGTCCTATAAGTCTACTCTCAAGAGTTGATAAAGGTACAAACGAATAAAATGTTTATATATCACATTTTCAAATATCTATTTTTCTCCATTTAACTCGATCTCCTAAACGGTTCAAGATAGGACATCGCGGTTTTCACCAGTGGATTTAGCACCTCATTTTACATAAAATAAGTCCTATAAGTCTACTCTCAAGAGTCGATAAAGGTACGAACGAATTAAATGTTTATATATCACATTTTCAAATATCTATTTTTCTCCATTTAACTCGATCTCCTAAACGGTTCAAGATAGGACATCGCCGTTTTCACCAGAGGATTTAGCACCTTATTTTACATAAAATAAGTCCTATAAGTCTACTCTCAAGAGTTGATAAAGGTACAAACGAATAAAATGTTTATATATCACATTTTCAAATATCTATTATTTTCCATTTTACTCGATCTCCTAAACGGTAAAAGATAGGGCATCGCGGTTTTCATCAGTGGATTAAGCACCCCATTTTACATAAAATAAGTCCTATAAGTCTACTCTCAAGAGTTGATAAAGGTACAAACGAATAAAATGTTTATATATCACATTTTCAAATATCTATTTTTCTCCATTTAACTCGATCTCCTAAACGGTTCAAGATAGGACATCGCGGTTTTCACCAGTGGATTTAGCACCTCATTTTACATAAAATAAGTCCTATAAGTCTACTCTCAAGAGTCGATAAAGGTACGAACGAATTAAATGTTTATATATCACATTTTCAAATATCTATTATTCTCCATTTTACTCGATCCCCTAAACGGTTAAAGATAGGACATCGCGGTTTCCACAAGAGGATTTAGCACCTCATTTTACATAAAATAACTCCTATAAGTCTACTCTCAAGAGTTGATAAAGATACAAACGAATAAAATGTTTATATATCACATTTTCAAATATCTATTAATATCCATTTTACTCGATCTCCTAAACGGTTGAAGATAGGACATCGCAGTTTTTACCAGTGGATTTAGCACCTTATTTTACATAAAATAGGTCCTATAAGTCTACTCTCAAGAGTTGATAAAGGTACAAACGAATAAAATGTTTATATATCACATTTTCATATATCTATTTTTCTCCATTTTACTCGATCTCCTAAACGGTTCAAGATAGGACATCGCGGTTTTCACCAGTGGATTTAGCACCTCATTTTACATAAAATAAGTCCTAAAAGTCTACTTTCAAAAGTTGATAAAGGTACAAACGAATAAAATGTTTATATATCACATTTTCAAATATCAATATTTCTCCATTTTACTCGATCTCCTAAACGGTTAAAGATAGGACATCGCGTATTTCACCAGTGGATTTAGCACCTTATTTTACATAAAATAAGTCCTATAAGTCTACTCTCAAGAGTTGATAAAGGTACAAACGAATAAAATGTTTATATATCACATATTTAAATATCTATTATTCTCCATTTTACTCGATCTCCTAAACGGTTAAAGATAGGACATCGCGTATTTCACCAGTGGATTTAGCACCTTATTTTACATAAAATAAGTCCTATAAGTCTACTCTCATGAGTTGATAAAGGTACAAACGAATAAAACGTTTATATATCACATTTTCAAATTTCTATTATTTTCTATTTTACTCGATCCCTAAACGGTTAAAGATAGGACATCGCGGTTTTTACCAGTTGATTTAGCACCTCATTTAACATATAATAAATCCTATAAGTCTACTCTCAAAAGTTGATAAAGGTACAAACGAATAAAATATTTATATATCACATTTCCAAATATCTATTATTCTCCAATTTACTCGATCTCCTAAACGGTTAAAGATAGGACATCGCGGTTTTTACCAGTGGATTTAGCACTATATTTTACATAAAATTACTCCTACAAGTCTACTCTCAAGAGTTGATAAAGGTACAAACGAATAAAATGTTTATATATCACATTTTCAAATATCTATTATTCTCCATTGTACTCGATCTCCAAAACGGTTAAAGATAGGACATCGCGGTTTTCATCAGTAAATTAGGCACCCCATTTTACATAAAATAGGTCCTATAAGTCTACTCTCAAGAGTTGATAAAGGTACAAACGAATAAAATGTTTATATATCACATTTTCAAATATCTATTATTTTCTATTTTACTCGATCTCCTAAACGGTTAAAGATAGAACATCGCGGTTTTCACCAGTGGATTTAGCACTATATTTTACATAAAATAACTCCTATAAGTCTACTCTCAAGAGTTGATAAAGGTACAAACGAATAAAATGTTTATATATCACATTTTCAAATATCTATTATTCTCCATTTTACTCGATCTCCTAAACGGTTAGAGATAGGACATCGCGGTTTTCACAAGAGGATGTAGCACCTCATTTTACTTAAAATAACTCCTATAAGTCTACTCTCAAGGGTTGATAAAGGTACAAACGAATAAAATGTTTATATATCACATTTTCAAATATCTATTTTTCTCCATTTTACTCGATCTCCTAAACGGTTCAAGATAGGACATCGCGGTTTTTACCAGTGGATTTAGCACCTCATTTTACATAAAATAGGTCCTATAAGTCTACTCTCAAATGTTGATAAAGGTACAAACGATTAAAATGTTTATATATCACATTTTCAAATATCTATTATTCTCCATTTTACTCGATCTCCTAAACGGTTAAAGATAGGACATCGAGGTTTTCACCAGTAGATTTAGCACCTCATTTTACATAAAATAGGTCCTATAAGTCTACTTTCAAGAGTTGATAAAGGTAAAAACGAATAAAATATTTATATATCAGATTTTCAAATATCAATATTCCTCCATTTTACTCGATCTCCTAAACGGTTAAAGATAGGACATCGCGGTTTTTACCACTCGATTTAGCACTATATTTTACATAAAATAAGTCCTATAAGTCTACTCTCAAGAGTCGATAAAGGTACGAACGAATAAAATGTTTATATATCACATTTTCAAATATCTATTATTCTCCATTTTACTCGATCTCCTAAACGGTTAAAGATAGGACATCGCGGTTTCCACAAGAGGATTTAGCACCTCATTTTACATAAAATAACTCCTATAAGTCTACTCTCAAGAGTTGATAAAGGTACAAACGAATAAAATGTTTATATATCACATTTTCAAATATCTATTATCCTCCATTTTACTCGATCTCCTAAACGGTTAAAAATAGGATATCGCGGTTTTCACCAGTGGATTTAGCATCTCATTTTACATAAAATAAGTCCTATAAGTCTACTCTCAAGAGTTGATAAAGATACAAACGAATAAAATGTTTATATATCACATTTTCAAATATCTATTAATATCCATTTTACTCGATCTCCTAAACGGTTAAAGATAGGACATCGCAGTTTTTACCAGTGGATTTAGCACCTTATTTTACATAAAATAGGTCCTATAAGTCTACTCTCAAGAGTTGATAAAGGTACAAACGAATAAAATGTTTATATATCACATTTTCAAATATCTATTTTTCTCCATTTTACTCGATCTCCTAAACGGTTCAAGATAGGACATCGCGGTTTTCACCAGTGGATTTAGCACCTCATTTTACATAAAATAAGTCCTATAAGTCTACTCTCAAGAGTTGATAAAGGTACAAACGAATAAAATGATTATATATCACATTTTCAAATTTCTATTATTTTCTATTTTACTCGATCCCTAAACGGTTAAAGATAGGACATCGCGGTTTTTACCAGTGGATTTAGCACCTCATTTAACATATAATAAGTCCTATAAGTCTACTCTCAAGAATTGATAAAGGTACAAACGAATAAAATGTTTATATATCACAT
The DNA here is from genome assembly GCA_963930825.1 of Silvanus unidentatus. Taxonomy (NCBI): domain Eukaryota; kingdom Metazoa; phylum Arthropoda; class Insecta; order Coleoptera; family Silvanidae; genus Silvanus; species Silvanus unidentatus. The sequence continues at coordinate 14,717,442 of OZ005758.1, read as the reverse complement.
TTTCAAATATCTATTATTCTCCATTTTACTCGATCTCCTAAACGGTTAGAGATAGGACATCGCGGTTTCCACAAGAGGATTTAGCACCTCATTTTACATAAAATAACTCCTATAAGTCTATTCTCAAGGGTTGATAAAGGTACAAACGAATAAAATGTTTATATATCACATTTTCAAATATCTATTTTTCTCCATTTTACTCGATCTCCTAAACGGTTTAAGATAGGACATCGCGGTTTTCACCAGTGGATTTAGCACCTCATTTTACATAAAATAAGTCCTATAAGTCTACTCTCAAGAGTTGATAAAGGTACAAACGAATAAAATGATTATATATCACATTTTCAAACATCTATTATTCTCCATTTTACTCGATCTCCTAAACGGTTAAAGAGAGGACATCGCGGTTTTCACCAGTGGATTTAGCACTATATTTTACATAAAATAAGTCCTATAGGTCTACTCTCAAGAGTCGATAAAGGTACAAACGAATAAAATGTTTATATATCACATTTTCAAATATCTATTATTCTCCATTTTACTCGATCTCCAAAACGGCTAAAGATAGGACATCGCGGTTTTCATCAGTAAATTAGGCACCCCATTTTACATAAAATAGGTCCTATAAGTCTACTCTCAAGAGTTGATAAAGGTACAAACGAATAAAATGTTTATATATCACATTTTCAAATATCTATTATTCTCCATTTTACTCGATCTCCTAAACGGTTAAAGATAGGACATTGCGGATTTCACCAGTGGATTTAGCACCTTATTTTACATAAAATAGGTCCTATAAGTCTACTTTCAAGAGTTGATAAAGGTAAAAACGAATAAAATGTTTATATATCACATTTTCAAATATCTATTTTTCTCCATTTTACTCAATCTCCTAAACGGTTAAAGATAGGACATCGCGTATTTCACCAGTGGATTTAGCACCTTATTTTACATAAAATAAGTCCTAAAAGTCTACTTTCAAAAGTTGATAAAGGTACAAACGAATAAAATGTTTATATATCACATTTTCAAATATCAATATTTCTCCATTTTACTCGATCTCCTAAACGGTTCAAGATAGGACATCGCGGTTTTCACCAGTGGATTTAGCACCTCATTTTACATAAAATAGGTCTTATAAGTCTACTCTCAAGAGTTGATAAAGGTACAAACTAATAAAATGTTTATATATCACATTTTCAAATATCTATTATTCTCCATTTTACTCGATCTCCTAAACGGTTAAAGATAGGACATCGCGTATTTTACCAGTGGATTTAGCACCTTATTTTACGTAAAATAAGTCCTAAAAGTCTACTTTCAAAAGTTGATAAAGGTACAAACGAATAAAATGTTTATATATCACATTTTCAAATATCAATATTTCTCCATTTTACTCGATCTCCTAAACGGTTCAAGATAGGACATCGCGGTTTTCACCAGTGGATTTAGCACCTCATTTTACATAAAATAAGTCCTATAAGTCTACTCTCAAGAGTTGATAAAGTTACAAACGAATAAAATGTTTATATATCACATTTTCTAATATCTATTATTTTCTATTTTACTCGATCTCCTAAACGGTTAAAGATAGAACATCGCGGTTTTCACCAGTGGATTTAGCACCTCATTTTACATAAAATAAATCCTATAAGTCTACTCTCAAGAGTTGATAATGGTACAAAACAATAAAATGTTTATATATCACATTTTCAAATATCTATTATTCTCCATTTTACTCGATCTCCTAAACGGTTAAAGATAGGACATCGCGGTTTTCACCAGTGGATTTAGCACTATATTTTACATAAAATAACTCATATAAGTCTACTCTCAAGAGTTGATAAAGGTACAAACGAATAAAATGTTTATATATCACATTTTCAAATATCTATTATTCTCCATTTTACTCGATCTCCTAAACGGTTAGAGATAGGACATCGCGGTTTCCACAAAAGGATTTAGCACCTTATTTTACATAAAATAACTCCTATAAGTCTACTCTCAAGGGTTGATAAAAGTACAAACGAATAAAATGTTTATATATCACATTTTCAAATATCTATTTTTCTCCATTTTACTCGATCTCCTAAACGGTTCAAGATAGGACATCGCGGTTTTTACCAGTGGATTTAGCACCTCATTTTACATAAAATAGGTCCTATAAGACTACTCTCAAATGTTGATAAAGGTACAAACGATTAAAATGTTTATATATCACATTTTCAAATATCTATTATTCTCCATTTTACTCGATCTCCTAAACGGTTAAAGATAGGACATCGAGGTTTTCACCAGTAGATTTAGCACCTCATTTTACATAAAATAGGTCCTATAAGTCTACTCTCAAGAGTTGATAAAGGTAAAAACGAATAAAATGTTTATATATCACATTTTCAAATATCTATTATTCTCCATTTTACTCGATCTCCAAAACGGTTAAAGATAGGACATCGCGGTTTTCATCAGTAAATTAGGCACCCCATTTTACATAAAATTGGTCCTATAAGTCTACTCTCTAGAGTTGATAAAGGTACAAACGAATAAAATGTTTATATATCACATTTTCAAATATCTATTATTCTCCATTTTACTCGATCTCCTAAACGGTTAAAGATAGGACATTGCGGATTTCACCAGTGGATTTAGCACCTTATTTTACATAAAATAAGTCCTATAAGTCTACTCTCAAGAGTTGATAAAGTTACAAACGAATAAAATGTTTATATATCACATTTTCTAATATCTATTATTTTCTATTTTACTCGATCTCCTAAACGGTTAAAGATAGAACATCGCGGTTTTCACCAGTGGATTTAGCACCTCATTTTACATAAAATAAATCCTATAAGTCTACTCTCAAGAGTTGATAATGGTACAAAACAATAAAATGTTTATATATCACATTTTCAAATATCTATTATTCTCCATTTTACTCGATCTCCTAAACGGTTAAAGATAGGACATCGCGGTTTTCACCAGTGGATTTAGCACTATATTTTACATAAAATAGGTCCTATAAGTCTACTCTCAAGAGTTGATAAAGGTACAAACGAATAAAATGTTTATATATCACATTTTCAAATATCTATTATTGTCCATTTTACTCGATCTCCTAAACGGTTAAAGATAGGACATTGCGGATTTCACCAGTGGATTTAGCACCTTATTTTACATAAAATAGGTCCTATAAGTCTACTTTCAAGAGTTGATAAAGGTAAAAACGAATAAAATGTTTATATATCACATTTTCAAATATCTATTTTTCTCCATTTTACTCGATCTCCTAAACGGTTAAAGATAGGACATCGCGTATTTCACCAGTGGATTTAGCACCTTATTTTACATAAAATAAGTCCTAAAAGTCTACTTTCAAAAGTTGATAAAGGTACAAACGAATAAAATGTTTATATATCACATTTTCAAATATCAATATTTCTCCATTTTACTCGATCTCCTAAACGGTTCAAGATAGGACATCGCGGTTTTCACCAGTGGATTTAGCACCTCATTTTACATAAAATAGGTCTTATAAGTCTACTCTCAAGAGTTGATAAAGGTACAAACTAATAAAATGTTTATATATCACATTATCAAATATCTATTATTCTCCATTTTACTCGATCTCCTAAACGGTTAAAGATAGGACATCGCGGTTTTCACCAGTGGATTTAGCACCTCATTTTACATAAAATAAGTCCTATAAGTCTTCTCTCAAGAGTGGATAAAGGTACAAACGAATAAAATTTTTATATATCACATTTTCAAATATCTATTATTCTCCATTTTACTCGATCTCCTAAACGGTTAAAGATAGGACATCGCGGTTTTTACCAGTGGATTTAGCACTATATTTTACATAAAATAACTCCTATAAGTCTACTCTCAAGAGTTGATAAAGGTACAAACGAATAAAATGTTTATATATCACATTTTCAAATATCTATTATTCTCCATTTTACTCGATCTTCTAAACGGTTAGAGATAGGACATCGCGGTTTCCACAAGAGGATTTAGCACCTCATTTTACATAAAATAACTCCTATAAGTCTATTCTCAAGGGTTGATAAAGGTACAAACGAATAAAATGTTTATATATCACATTTTCAAATATCTATTTTTCTCCATTTTACTCGATCTCCTAAACGGTTCAAGATAGGACATCGCGGTTTTCACCAGTGGATTTAGCACCTCATTTTACATAAAATAAGTCCTATAAGTCTACTCTCAAGAGTTGATAAAGGTACAAACGAATAAAATGATTATATATCACATTTTCAAACATCTATTATTTTCCATTTTACTCGATCTCCTAAACGGTTAAAGAAAGGACATCGCGGTTTTCACCAGTGGATTTAGCACTATATTTTACATAAAATAAGTCCTATAGGTCTACTCTCAAGAGTCGATAAAGGTACAAACGAATAAAATGTTTATATATCACATTTTCAAATATCTATTATTCTCCATTGTACTCGATCTCCAAAACGGTTAAAGATAGGACATCGCGGTTTTCATCAGTAAATTAGGCACCCCATTTTACATAAAATAGGTCCTATAAGTCTACTCTCAAGAGTTGATAAAGGTACAAACGAATAAAATGTTTATATATCACATTTTCAAATATCTATTTTTCTCCATTTTACTCGATCTCCTAAACGGTTCAAGATAGGACATCGCGGTTTTTACCAGTGGATTTAGCACCTCATTTTACATAAAATAGGTCCTATAAGTCTACTCTCAAATGTTGATAAAGGTACAAACGATTAAAATGTTTATATATCACATTTTCAAATATCTATTATTCTCCATTTTACTCGATCTCCTAAACGGTTAAAGATAGGACATCGAGGTTCTCACCAGTAGATTTAGCACCTCATTTTACATAAAATAGGTCCTATAAGTCTACTTTCAAGAGTTGATAAAGGTAAAAACGAATAAAATATTTATATATCAGATTTTCAAATATCAATATTCCTCCATTTTACTCGATCTCCTAAACGATTAAAGATAGGACATCGCGGTTTTCACCACTCGATTTAGCACTATATTTTACATAAAATAAGTCCTATAAGTCTACTCTCAAGAGTCGATAAAGGTACGAACGAATAAAATGTTTATATATCACATTTTCAAATATCTATTATTCTCCATTTTACTCGATCTCCTAAACGGTTAGAGATAGGACATCGCGGTTTCCACAAGAGGATTTAGCACCTCATTTTACATAAAATAAGTCCTATAAGTCTACTCTCAAGAGTTGATAAAGGTACAAACGAATAAAATGATTATATATCACATTTTCAAATTTCTATTATTTTCTATTTTACTCGATCCCTAAACGGTTAAAGATAGGACATCGCGGTTTTTACCAGTGGATTTAGCACCTCATTTAACATATAATAAGTCCTATAAGTCTACTCTCAAGAGTTGATAAAGGTACAAACGAATAAAATGTTTATATATCACATTTTCAAATATCTATTATTCTCCATTTTACTCGATCTCCTAAACGGTTAGAGATAGGACATCGCGGTTTCCACAAGAGGATTTAGCACCTCATTTTACTTAAGATAACTCCTATAAGTCTATTCTCAAGGGTTGATAAAGGTACAAACGAATAAAATGTTTATATATCACATTTTCAAACATCTATTATTCTCAATTTTACTCGATCTCCTAAACGGTTAAAGATAGGACATCGCGGTTTTCACCAGTGGATTTAGCACTATATTTTACATAAAATAAGTCCTATAGGCCTACTCTCAAGAGTCGATAAAGGTACAAACGAATAAAATGTTTATATATCACATTTTCAAATATCTATTATTCTCCATTTTACTCGATCTCCAAAACGGCTAAAGATAGGACATCGCGGTTTTCATCAGTAAATTAGGCACCCCATTTTACATAAAATAGGTCCTATAAGTCTACTCTCAAGAGTTGATAAAGGTACAAACGAATAAAATGTTTATATATCACATTTTCAAATATCTATTATTGTCCATTTTACTCGATCTCCTAAACGGTTAAAGATAGGACATTGCGGATTTCACCAGTGGATTTAGCACCTTATTTTACATAAAATAGGTCCTATAAGTCTACTTTCAAGAGTTGATAAAGGTAAAAACGAATAAAATGTTTATATATCACATTTTCAAATATCTATTTTTCTCCATTTTACTCGATCTCCTAAACGGTTAAAGATAGGACATCGCGTATTTCACCAGTGGATTTAGCACCTTATTTTACATAAAATAAGTCCTAAAAGTCTACTTTCAAAAGTTGATAAAGGTACAAACGAATAAAATGTTTATATATCACATTTTCAAATATCAATATTTCTCCATTTTACTCGATCTCCTAAACGGTTCAAGATAGGACATCGCGGTTTTCACCAGTGGATTTAGCACCTCATTTTACATAAAATAGGTCTTATAAGTCTACTCTCAAGAGTTGATAAAGGTACAAACTAATAAAATGTTTATATATCACATTTTCAAATATCTATTATTCTCCATTTTACTCGATCTCCTAAACGGTTAAAGATAGGACATCGCGTATTTTACCAGTGGATTTAGCACCTTATTTTACGTAAAATAAGTCCTAAAAGTCTACTTTCAAAAGTTGATAAAGGTACAAACGAATAAAATGTTTATATATCACATTTTCAAATATCAATATTTCTCCATTTTACTCGATCTCCTAAACGGTTCAAGATAGGACATCGCGGTTTTCACCAGTGGATTTAGCACCTCATTTTACATAAAATAAGTCCTATAAGTCTACTCTCAAGAGTTGATAAAGTTACAAACGAATAAAATGTTTATATATCACATTTTCTAATATCTATTATTTTCTATTTTACTCGATCTCCTAAACGGTTAAAGATAGAACATCGCGGTTTTCACCAGTGGATTTAGCACCTCATTTTACATAAAATAAATCCTATAAGTCTACTCTCAAGAGTTGATAATGGTACAAAACAATAAAATGTTTATATATCACATTTTCAAATATCTATTATTCTCCATTTTACTCGATCTCCTAAACGGTTAAAGATAGGACATCGCGGTTTTCACCAGTGGATTTAGCACTATATTTTACATAAAATAACTCATATAAGTCTACTCTCAAGAGTTGATAAAGGTACAAACGAATAAAATGTTTATATATCAC